>CM045763.1:180628855-181169300 GCA_025200525.1 Camellia lanceoleosa | reverse complement strand
CTTGGCTGTGTGAGACGCTAATGGGAAATTGCCCCTTGCTTTTTATCATTGAACAGTGCTCCTTGTAGGCTCTATCTAATACATATTGAGCAGTGGACCACTATGGTCGTTTGTTAACGCTTTTCTTTTCCTTTTTTGGAAACTCAAAACAAAACTTGTTTATATATGGTTTTGCTAAAAATTAAAATTGATTCCCAAAATGTTTGGAACGGAAACAGATTTTTCACTTATTTTCAAAATGAAGTTTTGATTTTCTTTTTTCTCCCCACCACTTTGGGCCACCACCTGCTGCTAGCTGCTTGCTGCCAGAGAGCTCCAGCAATCTTTGGTGACTTACAGTGACAGCATCGCCAGGCCACCACTCCACCGCCAGCCGGCTTGCTGCCAGAGAGCTCCAGCAACCTTTTTGTGACTCTATAGTGACCACCTAATCACCACTGGGTGATTCCTGACAACTTTCGTGGCCCTCTAGCCACCCCATGACCTTTTTGCCACATTCCAGCCATCAAGTCCCGCCACCCCCCACCACCATTCACCACATCCATCCACCTCCACCATTACTACTCTTCGCAACTCAACAAACATGTTTCTATTTTGTTTTTATTTGTTTTCAAAACATTTTGTATACTGAAACAAGTTTTTGTTTTTGTTTCTACCCAAAAAAAAAAAAAAAAAAAAAAAAAAAAGGGAAAAATTTTGTAAACAGAAAATAGGAAAATGACAATGTTAACAAATGACCCCAATATTTCATTTTCATTCTTAGGAGCCGCCTTGCCTATAATGGAATCCATCTTCAGGTTTTCGTGAAATGTTTGTTTGACCTAAATTATTTTAGCATCACAAGAGAATATCACAACATAATATATGTAGGATATGGCACCACGGATAATAATAACATGGTTAATTATATGTCTTCTTTGCTTTGTTGTAATGCATACCTCTCTCTCTCTCTCACGTGCATGCACGCACTCACACACACACACACACACACACACACACACACATTAAATGCTTGGTGACACTCACTAGATTGGTGTCACGGTTCATATTTCAATTTAAATGCCTGATTGATGTGGTATAAAACACTACTCTAGACAGTGTTCCCTACTTTATTAATAATAATAGCTGTTTGAATTGTCTTTTGTTTATTCTCTTTACTCACATAAGAATTGTTAAAAGTAACTTCTCGACTATCAGCTTGTGCATTATAGGATCTATCATACAACAACGCTTGACAGGATTCCTCTCGATCAATTGAAATTTGACTAAGCTATCAAACCTGTAAGAATTTTTGATTGTTGTTATACTATGTTGAATCTAAGTTGATTACTGAGGTCAGCAATTCCATTATTACAAAATAATTACTTCTACTTGCATCTCAGAATGCTGGCTAGTTATGGGTTTCAGTGGTCCAATTCCAGAGGGTTACAGGACTGCAGCAGCTGAGCTGCTTTTGTATGGATTTGACTTCGCTATTTTGCTTACTATGAGAATCAATATATGAAAAGCTTAATATGTGGAAGTATCAGCCATTTAGGTTCATATTCTGTGACATGATTCCATTTTCCCACATAATGATGAAATGGCAGAAATCTAAATTAACTCGGTATAAGTTCAAGTTATCAGATAAATTATTTAGTCCATGGTTGTTAGAATTTTGCTAATTCAATTATTTGATCTGTAGTTGAACCTTAAATTGAGTGAATTTGCATCTGGGCTTAAGGACTAACGCTATTCGTTTATCTCTCCGCTTTGCTTGCATAATGCATGAAACGGCATCATTTTCACAAAAATAATAAAAAGAGATCAACTAATTATATTGATATATGTGGTTTTACATACATATACATATATACAGCTTTAGTTATATTGATATTTATTTCATTTTTAAACACTATATGTGTACTTTTATAGGTATATATAATGTGATATCTAAAAATCATATATTATAAGCTAGCCAATGTGAATCTTATAATTCACGTGCTTACTATTTTAGCAAAACAACTCACATCATTCGATTAGGTGATTTGACAACAATGCTCTTAAGTGATTGACATGATCAAAGTAAATGAGATGGACATCAATCTACAACCTTTTCACATACTTTTGACACAATGATTGACCCGCTTCTTTCCATAATTTGATCTTTAAATATTTCCCTTTTACAAAATTTTTGTTGGAATTTAGGAAATAAGGATATTATATTTTATAGTAGTTTGTATAATACAAATCAATGGATTTAGTGCCTTAATTATTTTTGTTTCCTAGTTTGTAATATTAATTCATGGTATATACATGGCTCTACTCTCATTCAAGTTGTTAGCCAGGCCACTACCATTCTTTTTTGGTATCGTGAGCTAAAAAAGAACAGAGACTCCTAGCCTTTCTTTACTCCTCTGTTGGCACTGCTCAGCACCACTTAGCACCATCGACATACCTCCTTCCCTCTTCCTTGGCTCTCCTAACAGCCTACCCACCTCTTCTTCTTCTCCACCCACGTAAGTTTCCTACCCACCACTTCTAGACCACCCTGACAGCCACTCCCGCTTACTGTTTTCTCCCTCGGCAGGCCCCCATCACCCCCTACTAAGCTGTTTTGGTAGTAGCTCTCAACCCCGCCTTTCCTTGGTCCTGAGTGCTTCAAAGAACCTCTTCTATGGCAGTCTAGGTTCTCCTTTCCTCTCCTCGTGTTGTGTTGATGTATTAAGCACCTTCTTCTCTGGTTCTCCAAGATTCACTTCCGGCTGCCGGGTTTGTTCCTGGTAGCATTTATTTGGATAAGCCACGGAGTTTTCCGCTTTCTTGAGCGCTTTTATTCGATTGTGTTGCTATGTGTTTTGCAGTACTTCGATTATCATTCCACTATGAGATCGAGCCACCCATCATTACCTTTTTCTCGAGGTACCTACAAAACCCTGCTCCAGCTTGGTTTTGATTTTTTTTTCTTTCATCGTTACATCCCTTGCTCATAATATTACGAGTGTGGTGTTGAATGGGAAAAATTTTTGTCGGTCGGAGCCGTTTCTCTTCAAACTCTATTTGCGAAGCGGAAGGTTTATCGGGTTTTCATTCATTATTACTTTCCACCAAATTTGAGATAAATCCCCACATTACGGGCTGTGGGATATTGATAATCGGTGATTATCTTTAAGACGGACATTCAACCCCATTGAGGATAGGATTTTATCACATGTTTCTTTATCGTAAATAATCGTTTTTTAAGTCTATGGCGCTTTGTCATAGATGTACGCTTGATGTTCATAATGACGCTCTCAGATTTTCGAGTTCTATCGTGATATCGCTTTTGCTTCTTACCTACTTTCGGGGTCTTCCTCAGCCGGAGTTTTTTCGGATATCTTTTAGGCCTTTGCTTCGGGAAGAATTGTCTCAATATGAGCGCTTGATTGAGTAATCGACACAGACGCGGCTCTCTTCTCGCGTTCTAAAAAAGCAAGTTTAGCCGATTTGCTCGACAAAGATATTTAGATGTTAGTTTTCACGGGTTTAAACTTCTAAATTTGAATCTTTTGAATTCAAATTTAAACACATCAGCATATGTCGCCTCTTCACGAGGCCTTTTGCATAATTATCAAGTTAATCGATGAGTACCGCTTACGATTGCCCAGCTTCTAATTTAGCCCTCCAATATTCTTCGGCCAAATAGACTGGGATCAGATTGTTCTTGGCCAGAATTTTGGTTCTCGTGCAAGAGGTGTGTCCTAGTTGGTTCAATTTATTTGTCATTATTGTGGGTGCTCTCGGCCATGTTAAGGCTCTATTGTTTCAAATCTCATCATAAGTCGAGGTAAGATTCTCTCGTCGAGGGTAACGGAGCCTCGCGATCGACGTTTCTAAAGGAGATTTTCACTCCTATTTCTACCTCGGCCAAAGGTTCCTCGTTTACATGCAGAAATTGTCAGAGACTCAAATCGGTCAGGCTTATGAGCAATTGGGGCCAGATCTCTTCAACGCTTCATTCTCCCCGCCTATCGCCTTCCTTCCCTGCATGGCAACCCTCGCCACATGTATTTCTATTGCATTTCATGTTCGGGCTTATTAGTCCTTCACGAGTTTTGGATTCTCGGACTAATGATCATATGACTGCAAGAGCTCTTTTTTCTCTCTAATTTTCTACTGAATGCCAACCAATCAGCTTTGTCTTCACTGATGGTTTTTCATCCCTCTATACATCATAAGGGTATTGTGGTCTTCAGCCCTCCATATTACTCTGCCTTCCGCTTGCATGTTCGTAATTTTATCTCTGAATCTCTTATCTCATAGGTCGGCTTGCCAAAACTTTAATCAGGCTATATCATATTCTTACAATTTTCTTGTGTCTTTTATAGGACCTCGAGTTCAAGAGGGCTTTTTGGTACGGGCTATGAGCGTGATATACTTTACTACTTGGGGGATCCACTAGACCAACCTTCTTTCATTTACTTTTAGCTAGTCTTTAGGGCCTCGTTCATGCCTACTTCCATATCTTGTGTCTTTTCAATTCAAACTTTTAAATTGGCGACACCCACGGGTCATGTCAATTTTCAATATTTATGTCAACTTTTTCCTCGGTTATTAAATAAAAACTTACAAGGATTCTAAGTTTCATTGTGTGGTTTATGTTAATTGTCTAAACTTACCACCGTGACTAGTTATATAATTTCGATGATAGCCAGTGCCCCTAGTGTTTTGATTTTATATATTTTGATGTTCGGAGCCCTTTCTCCGGCCCATCATGCTCTTTTGGTCATAGATATTATGTGACTTTTTTATCGATGATCACAATCAGGTGCACGCGGGTTTATTTGCTTCAATCGTAAGTCCGACAGTGTTCTCTTTATTTTGTTTAACTTTTTGTAAATGGTTAAGACTCAATTTTGTACAGCTTGTTAGGAACATCCGGTTTCGAGCATACGGTCGCGAGAATACATTTCAAATGAATTTTGTTCCCATCTTAATCAGATAGGTATTCTTGAATAACTTCGATGCCATCGCACTTCTGAAACAAAAATGGTGTCATGGAAACATAAAAACCGCCATATTATGTTTGTTGTGTGGTGTCTTCTTCGTGGTACGGGTGTTCCCAAATCATTATCGGCATATAGTTGTCCTTACTATATCGCTTCATCTCGATTAATCGGACACCTAGTCGTGTGTTGCATAGTCTTATTTCGCTTACATGTCCTATGCCCAACATCGGTACTGCTTTCTTCTCCGACCACAAAGGCTCTTGTGGGTGTACTTGTTTTTATTCAAGATTGTGAGTCCCACTGCACCAAGTTAGATGACAAGTTTGTTCATTTCATCGCTCTTCTTAGGATATTCTTCCATGTCCAAATGTGGTATAGGCATTTTGATTCTATGTCCGGTCACTTCCCACCACACTTTGGATGTTACTTTTTGTGGAGGATTCCCATTTTTTGGTTACTAATCCTCCTTTTGCGGTGTTTCCACTCCAAATAAGCCAGTTGTTCAACCTATTTCTTATTTTGATGAAGTTTGTTTCAAGCTCTGGCTTCCTACCCTTCACACCCCGTCATCTCCTCCCATTCTGGTGTGTATACTCACGCTTCATCTTCTACCTCTAAGCTACACTCAGTTGCCTCTCTGATCTTTGGAGTGGGTTGCACTTAACCTCCTTTAAATATGGCCCTTTCATGCTCCTTCATTGTGTTTAATTCTCGAGATCGGCATCCTCCGCAATCACAGTTATTTTGAGTAGTACTAATCAATCATTTCCCAAGATCTTTCTTATGATCGAAGTTTTAGATTCCTATCACTCTTTCCTTCTCGGGCAAACTTGAGTCGTGAGTTTATTCTTCGCTCACAAGCAGAGAGGTCCTGGAGAATCCTAAATGAGTTGTGGCTATGAGGTTTGAGATGGCAACCTTAGAACAGTAACCTCACTTGGGATCTTTGTACCTTTACCCTTGGGGAGGAGTGTAGACCTTATTGGCTGCCAAATAGGTGTTTACTATTTATATCCGTTGATGGCTCTGCTGATCCTTATAAAGCCTATCATTTGGTGGCAAAGCGGATCTCACGCAGTGTTCCCCGGCAAGGATTTTAGGGCTACTTTTGAGCCTGCCGCTGCTTACTTCTGGCCGCCATTTTCTTATCTCTCTTTTTGGCAAAGATCACATTCTTGCCTCTTTCACGTCAGCTTAATGTCAAGATTGTGTTTCTTCATCAGGAGATCTTCTTGAGACGGATTTTACATGGCTCCTTTCTCCTGGATTCCGCCATGGGCTAGGAGTATTTGGGGAAAGTTTGTTTCGCATGCTACAAAGTAGTCTTCGTATGGTTTAAACAATCCTTCCACGAAAGTATGGTTTGGTCGCTGAAGTTTTGTTACTTATCATCTCCATGGATTTGTTCACTATACTTTCATTTCATACTTGTTTCATCCATCATAATTTCATGGGTCAAAGGTGTAGGTAGTCTTGTTGGTTTATATGGATGATATTATTCTCATAGGCGTATGATTATGCTCAAGATTAGTTTGCTAAGTAAAGAAAGATTGGGAGCCAAATCTTTGATATCAAGAGTCACGGGTGTCTTAAATATGTTTTGGGGGTTGAGGTGGCTTGTTCACAAAGCTGGATATCCTCCCTTGTCCCAAAGGAAGTATACACTTCTTGATCTACTTCAGGATAATCGGGTATGTTAAGGTGTAAACCTAATATCAAGCTTCTCATCGCAGTCTGGTGAGTTGTTGAGGACCCGTGTATGTGTCGTTGTTTTGTTGGTTGTCCTCATTTATTTAACCAACACTAGACTTGACTTGACATGACATTTGGTGCTTAGGATTGTGAGTCGGTTTTGATGCATGCACCTTGTACAAAACATCTTGATGTTGTTCATCTCATTTTGGAGGTATTTTGAAGACTTCTTCTAGGTTTGAGATTATTCTTTATAGCTGGTTCTCAACTCAAGCTTCCTCATTTTTCATTGACGTCAAGGATATGCGTGATCTAGAGCTGATAGGGTTCCACTTTTTAGCTTCTCAGACTTTCTCGATGGTGATCATCTTATATCATGGAAAAGTAAGAAGTAAGCAAAATGTTTCTAGATACTCTGAGATGTTGAGAATCGGGCTATGACACAGGAACATGTGAAATTCTATGGTTTCACCTAATTTTGGCAAAGTTGGGATTTGAGGAGACTACTTTCTTCCTTCTTTTGCTTTGTGACAACAAACTTCTGCGATATATGTTATCTTCTTTATCTTAGTATCCATGAGAATGCTAAAGCACATCGAGGTTGATATACATTTTATTAGAGAAAAGGTTCGAACAGGTATTGTGAGTCTATCATTTTGTCTTCTTTTGGAGCAGTTAGCGGATATGTTCAAAAAGTTCATGAGCATCGCCTTCCTCTCCAGGTCGGTTTGGTCTAATTGACGTCAATGACCTCATATGGAATATATTTGTTTCCTAGTTTGTAATATTAATTCGTATATATACATGGTTGTACCTCCTTCAAAGGTGCAAAATAATACTCATTCTTTTTCATTCTTTTAATTTTTCCATTGATAATTGAGTAGTATTGCAAAATGTTATATTCCTTTCCACAAATTATTTTGGTCGAATGTATTATTTGGGCTTCCTATAAAATCCCAATATTTTGCACCTTTCATGAACAAATGCTCCTCACCCTCTGACTTCAGTGAACCTACTTACTCCCTCTTCATGCTTTTAAAAGATATAGTACCTTTGAGCATGGAACCATTTTTTGGTCCTTTTAAATCTTGCATCAGAAACTCCAATCTTTTTAATTCATATCATCATGTTTTAATTCCAGAAATTTTCTGCTGAACTGTGCATGTACTGAATGTCTAGTATGGCTTACCTTTTATTGTGCAGTTGCATGCCTTGGCCTATATTTCAATTATTTCATTCTGTATTCTGCAGGTCTCTGTCTTCCAACAGCAACCAGTGGTCAATTCCACCTTCAATTGGTAACCTCTCCTAATCTTTTATTGGCTGGATCTGACTAGCAATAATCTTTCTGGAACTATCCCTGTCTCTAATGGGAGCACACCTGGTCTGGATAGGCTGTGGTTAAAGCAAAGCACTTGTATGTCTAATATCTCTCTCTCTCTCTCTCTGTGTCTCTCTCTGTGTATTTAAGCTAACTAAAATCTATTTGTTGTTTATTTCCATACACTAATGACATTAGATTCTTTATACTATTCACAGTCATTGTGGAAGCAATCAGCTCTCTGGTGAAATCCCATCTCAGCTTTTCAATTCAAATATGTCTCTTATACACGTGTGTGAGTTCCTTTTGGACCAGCTATTTATTCATCGTCTCTGGTATGCGCTTGAATGACAGAACAACAGGTTATGCATTTATGCAGTTTGCTTACCCGTATGGCAAGTATAAGCAACAAGCTTTCATGGTGACAGAGAACAACATTTGTTATGAGAATAATATTTTAAATATACATTTGAATGAATTCATATATAATGACAAGTCCCACTCAATTTTGCCTTTTAACAGTTGACAGAAAGGGTGCTCTCTTCTTTTTTTATTTTCTATTTATTTATAATATGATGAGGAATGTTGGACTTAATTTCTGGGCAGCCCGTTTCACTCAATCTGGGCATTAATTTCATTATCATCTTGTGAATTAATTTGAGCAGGATTTTTTAATAACAATGAACTCAGTGGCAAGATTCCTTCAACGCTAGGACTAGTGCAGACTTTGGAGATATTGTGAGTATCTCTATACATACCCAATTAAAATCATAATAAGATGCTAGCTGTGAATACCCATTAAACTTTTTGATTTGAGTATGTAGTGTTGGCAATGCAATTGCCTGGATAGGAACTCATTGGTGGACCTATCAACTTTTTCCATTTTAAGCTTAGCAGCAAAAAAAAAAAAAAAGCTTCTATACTCGTTTCCAGGAAGTTAGCTTGTGCTGCATTAGGTTTTCAGCTTCAGTCTTTACTATGAGAGGCTTTTGATTTTTCACTTTCAGGTTCTTGTCAGACAATCAACTGACTGGCCCTTTGCCCAATCTTACTGGCTTGAATTCTCTCAACTTCGTGTAAGTGCTAACAATCTCTTGCTGACTTAGGAAAAAGGCATCATGATTCTCAAGCATTTCATTAATGGATGTCTTGTTAATTCCTTCTTTTCCTCCTCCTGAGCTGATGCGCTTTTCCCACTATCATCTGCGTTTTCATAATTATGTTCAATACATGCTACTTTGACCAAAATATTTCTTGCAGGGATTTAAGCAATAATACTTTTGACAAGTCAGATTTTCCTCCATGGGTGGAAACCTTACTGTCTTTAGGAACATTATCGTCTCTCTCTCTCTCTCAACACTCACATACAAAAACAACATAGCAGAATTTCTTTGAACTATTTAAGGTATGCTATTGGGGTTCTTTTTCCATTATTTACTTCTAGGGCCTTATATTTTGTTGCATCATAGTGGATTAGTTATCATGCCTTTTCAATCATGTGTTTTGGCCTTCTCCTTGTCTTTTGAAGTCCTTCAACTTGAAATATTTCCTTCCTTACTGGTGTTTCCTTGGTCTTCGCTGCAGACAACTTGAAACATTGCAGTCAACAATCTTATAATGTTCTCAATTTTGGGTGAATGAACTTGTTTCAACCAATCTTTTGTTCTCTGCCACTTGTTCATCCAAGCATATTGCATTTCATTTAAGAAAATTATAGAAAATGTGCTTTGGATAGCCTCCATTATATACAACAATGCATGGCTACGCTGATGACCTTATAGACCCCTCAATGTAGGCTCTGTTTGGCAACAATTAAAAAAATCACATATTTTAATAAACTTTGTCTCAAGTGATTTTTGTTTTCAAACTTTTCAGGTCCATCTTGTTTAGGAGGATCTATAAAGTTTTTTAAAAAAATAATAATAATTTAAAAATCCAAAAAAGTTTACTAAAGATGAGATTTTTTAACCAATTTTAAATTTTTTTTTATTATTTATAATAAACTTTTCAAGTTCATCTAATCTAGTAGAACATAAGTTGCTAAAAAAAACGATTACTATATTCCACCTAGTCTTATATGTATATGGTGAACTTTGTTATCAGAATCTTATGATTTATGATTCGATTTGCAATTTTCGCAAAATAGATATGAATCTATGGATGAATCTATCTTGGAAGTGATCTATAATGAATCGCACGATTCATAATCGATTCACGATTCGATTTACTTTTTACGATTCATGCAATTTTTGAAAATATCATATCCGACATATTTCGATTATTTTTTTTCTCTTTTTTTAATTAAAATGACATAATACAACTTGTAATAGTGTTTAGTACGAAAATAACCAATTGATGTGGGGCAGTAGGGATTACTTTCCTACAAGTAGTGAGGCAGGTTAAGTATAGTGGCAGCAGTAATAGTAGACTTGTAGGGCTGGATTTGGTGAGATTTTATGACTGCAGAACTATTTAAAAATTAGGAGTATAAGGGTTTGAAAAAAGGGTAGGGTTTTGGGAATGAAAACACTGCGTGTTTAAATTGGTTGGGTGGTTGTTTTAAGCACTACTGAACAGTGACATGAACAGTAACCTTGCTGGATAGAAGAAGAAGAAGAGGAAGAAGAAGAAGAAGAAAAAGAGAGAGAGAGAGAGAGAAGTGCTTCACCCTTACAAGGGATAGAGGCCAATCACACAAACACAATCTATTTTCAAAATACCAACTCCGCCCGAATCATTGAGATTACACATCTATTTGTAGGCTAAAGACTCTCCTAGTTCTATAAGGACTATAACTCAAATTTAGAAACTAAAACTATTTACCAATTACTAATATTCTATACCAACTATGACTTCCAATTCTACTTCAATCATAATAGGAAACTTTAATGACTTCTAATTCTACTTCAATATCAATATAGGAAACTTGGACTTTTGACCAGTAGAATTATTTTAGTCATAATAAAACCCATATATAATATCCCATTTAATAACTTGAAAAATAAGACCCATGGGCAACCTTACAGCCCATGTCTAGTAAAAGAAATTACCATAACATCCTTAACTACTACAACCTACTATAATGACATGAAGACTCAAGATAATTCGAAATCTTTAATTTTTGATGCCCTAAATGTGCTTCATGTGAAATTTCAGATTTGCTCTTTTTCTTCTTTTCATGATCTTCATCTTTCTCCCCTGCATTCGAAAAAACTCGACCTCGAGTTTTATAATGTTGAAGTATAAGGATTATGGGAGCTTGCATTTGCAACCATTCAAATTGATTGTTTTGAATGAATGATGAGAAAATCAAAAAGTTCAATGTTGTCATCACTCCATTAACCACATCAAATTTATTAGGAATAATAAACTCAATGTGAACTTCATTTTTCTTATGAAAAGCAAAAAGTTCAGTTGCATTCACATCATTTTCTTTGACTTCCTTTGCTTTCGAACCTTGATCATGACGATCTTTCATGCTTTCTTTAGTAAGCAAATTAATTTTTGCCTTCGTTTCTTCAATATCCTCAATGTTAGCATCTTTCATAGTTTCTTCAAAATTTTCAACACTATCAACCTTTTGCTCTTGAATGTTAGTCTTCTGTAAAACAACAGTCAACAATCCTTCCATAGAAGCTTTCAATCCGTTCAAAGTTGTCTTGATAGTATGCACATCACTCTTTGTTGTTACAACATCCTCCTTAATTATCGTGAAATCCTCCTTTAACATCGAAACATCTTTCTTAGGAGCTCTATAATTTGTTGATGAGGCTTCAAACTTCCAATTTAATTCAATACTTGTCAACATTGTAATAAAAAAAGAAATTTCATCAAAAGATTGGCAACGACCAAGGTAGGATCTTGAAGTTCTGATACCAAACTGATGTAGGACGCATAGGGATTACTTTCCTACAAGTAGTGAGCCCGGGATAAGTATATTGGCAGCAGCAACAGTAGACTTGTAGAGCTAGATTTGGTGGGATTTTATCACTGCGGAAGTATTTAAAAAATAGGAGTTTAAGGGTTTGTAAAAGGGTAGGGTTTTGGGAATGAAAACACAAGTGTTTGGGGGCAATTGGGTGGTTGTTCTAAGCATTATGAACTGTGGTGTGAACAGTAACCTTGCTGGATAGAAGAAGAAGAAGAGGAAGAGAGAGAGAGAGAGAGAGAGAGATAGAAGTGCTTTACCCTCACAAGGGATAGGCCAATCACGCAAACACAATCTTAAATTTTCATAATATTAACTTTGCCCGAATCATTGACATTACACATCTATTTATGGGCTAAAGACTCTCCTAATTCTACAAGGACTATAACTCAAATTTAGAAAATAAAAATATTTACCAACTACTAATATTCTAGACCAACTATGACTTGCAATTCTACTTCAATCATAATAAAAAACTTTAATGACTTCTAATTCTACTTCAATATCAAAATAGGAAACTTGGACTTTTGACCACTAAGATTATTTTAGACATAATAAAACCCATATATAATAACCCATTTAATAACTTGACCCAAAATAAAACCCATGGGCAACCTTACAACCCATGTCTAGCAAAACTGAAATTATCATAATATCCTTAACTACTAAAACTTACTATAATGACATGAAAACTCAAAATAATTTCAAATCTTTAATTCTTGATACCCTAAATGTACTTCATGTGAAATTCCAGATTTTCTCTTTTTCTTCTTTCCATGATCTTCATCACCAATAAATATACATGATTTGTTGTTCTTTTGGAGATCCGGGAGTTTTTAATAGGATTCAATCAGATTGAGTCAGACCCAAAATGTTTTTAACATTTTTTCTCATTTTTTTTCTTAAAAAGAATTCATAATGTATATTTTAAAGATGTTTATGGATAAAGTCACTTGAAATATAAATTATCTATTGTTATTATATTGAAAGAAATATACTTCAATATTATATGGATGAGATCTGTTAAACTTAATGGTTCTGCAAGTTCTTTAGTATTGGCTCATTGTTACTTGTAAATGTATATATGCTTATGAAATATCAACATCGTTGTTACGTTATTGTTACTTGAAAATCGAGAATTTGTCTTTGTTTACTTTCTTTATTAAGAATGATTGAGAAGCAATATTTATAAAAAGAAAAAGATAAGATAGTGATCTTACATAGGAACTATTGTTAATTTCTTACCTATTAGACTGTGTAATCATTATTCAAAATAACATTTTCATTTATTTAAGTCTAAACATTTTATATTTATAAGATATATTTAACAACCAAGTGTGTAGATATATTTTTCTAAGTAATTTAGAAAAAGTGAGTGAATCTTTAGGTTCACTATTCGATTCGATTCGATTCGAGATTCGATACAAGGTCATTTCGATTCATGATTCAATTTATGATTTGACAACTATGATGGTGAATACAATAGAGAACATGAAGAATGTTTTTGTCTTTTCCCTTGCTCCAAGTTGTGCAACATCGTCTTAAAAAAAAAAGGCAAGGAGAACATGTGTTGAGGTGATAAGTGTTGGAATGTGTCTCACATCGCCTGGAGTTGCCCCATCTGTGCTAGTTATAAGGTTTCAATTTCCCTCTCCTTAATACACCGGGTTTTAAGGAGAAGTGTGGTTAGGTTTTTCGACTTGGTATCTGAGCTTGGTTGGGCTTTGTGACTAGTGGACTATTTGTCCACTAGTGTGTGTGTTGTTGTGGTCTGGAGGATGTGTTGGAATGTGTCCCACATTGCTTGGAGTTGCCCTATACGTGTTGTGTTAGTTATAAGGCTCTAATTTCCCTCTCCTTAATACTTAGGTTTTAAGGAGAAGTGTGGGCTGGGCTTTTCAACTCGTGTTGGAATGTGTCCCACATCGCTTGGAGTTGTTCCATCTGTGCTAGTTATAAGGCTCTAATTTCCCTCTCTTTAATACTGGTTTTAAGGAGAAGTGTAAATGGACTTTTCAATTTGGTATCAAAGCTTGGTTGGGCCTGTGACTGGTGGACCGTTTGTCCAGCTAGTGTATGTTGTGGTCCAGAAGGGTGTGTTGGAATGTGTCCCACATCGCCTGGAGTTGCTCCATCTGTGGTAGTTATAAGGTTTCAATTTCTCTCTCCTTAATACCTGGGTTTTAAGGAGAAGTGTGGGTTGGGCTTTTCAATTATAAGGAAGGGTGATTTCCATGAACTTAACTAATGATATGACTTTAAATAGTGCCAACTAGTGGAAATTGATTCATGTAGCTAACCCCAAGTAATTGGAACAAAGGTTTGTTGAGTTGAGCTGGAGTTGGTATGACTTCTGACATGACATAACTTTTTTTTTGATCAAAATGAATCTTTGTTGATAAGAATCAAGGATAACCTTACATCATACATCAATAAAGAGGATACAAAAATCGAAGGGTAGTGCTATAATCATCACAGCATAATCAAGTTATCCCAACTAGGTTGGCACAACAGGACATGTCCAATCATTTGCAGCACCAACCGACAACGAAGGTTGAGGAGAAATCAACCAAGAGATAGAAAACAACTAGTAACAGTGCTGAAACAAATAACTGAAAACAACTAGAAAACTTCCACTGATGCACAGCTCACAGAAGGATCACAAACCATGCACCTGCTATCTTCTAGTCAAAACACCTCTGCCCCTAATGGAATACAGGTTGTGCACCAACTCATTAAGAAGCACTGACACGGACACATGACATATACGCATTGACATAGACACGCCAATTTTCAAGAAAATTAGGACACGACACACGTGAGGCATGCACAAAATATATATTTATTATATGTCATATATAAATATATCATTCAAAAATAATAAAAAAATGTAATATAACACATATTCTATAAATTTTCATTGTCTTTTTTCTTTTATTATTGTATCCTAAGTTATTTAGTTCAAATTTATAATTAATTTCATGTATGTCTAATCCGTGGAAACGTGTGTCCTCCGAGGGTCCAGACCTAAAAAACTTTTTAAAAAATAGAACACGTTTTGACGAGTGTTGGACACATGTTGGGAAGCGTCTAACGAGTGTCGTTGTCTGACACAAACACGACATGGACATGCCACCTTCTTAGAAGTGTTCATGCTTCTTAGCTTGATATTGTACAAAGACTAAATTTATAGTATTTCTCATTCTCTTCTGTTTTTTATTTTTTGGGTGAGTCAAGTTTCTAGGATTTTGTGAGAGAAGTTTGAAAAATGAACTCACTTATTTTCTTTGTTGATGTCAGCTACCTAAAATTTTAAGGTAAAATTGATGTAGGCATCAATCTTTCAATTTTGTGCTTGCAATTTTACAAAGAGCTTCAGCTAAAATGAGAAGGTTGAAAGCACTACAATTATGTTTCAGCTAACATTTTACTTGCAGAGTGATGGAAAACACAGGACTTCAAGGTCAAATTCCAATTGCCTTCTTCAACCTTCCACTGTTAATGAGAGTGTGAGTATTAGTTTAATCTTATATATTGCATTTCATATAATCATCTAGAATCAAAAGTAATAAAAAATGTAACCTCTGTGGGTACTAACATTATTGATTCTGAGTTGTATATCTTACATCATGCCCACTATAATCAAATCAATTTTCTTTGGCATGTCATGTCAGTGTATTGAGGAACAACCGCCTTAATGGCACTTTGGATACCAGGACCAGCTGTAGTGACCAACTGCAACTTATAGATTTGCAGAACAATTCCATAATTGACTTTGCACCGGGAATGCAATTTAAGTCTGAGTTAATGTAAGTAGTAAGACGGTTTTGGCCATTCTATCAGTAAGATGGTGTCAAATAACTAAATTAGTTCCTTTTCTGGAAGTTATATGCCTGCGTGTTTGGATCATGGATTTGGGTAAGGATTTGGAAAAGGAAAGGAAAAGGCAAGGGAAATGAAGAAAAAATTTAGCTTATATTTCATTCACATTTTCTTTTCCCTTTCCGAATCCTTGCTCAAATTTATGATCCAAACACAGCTGTAATCTATTTGCTGTTCTTTGCTTTTTTCATTTTATAACCTCATTGGTGTACTTTTCTATTATTTGCTGTAGACTTGTAGGAAATCCAGTCTGTGAGGGAAAACAAGGGATAAAACCATACTGCAGCATTCAACAGTCTAATTTCTCATATTCAACACAACCAAATAATTGTGTGCCCGTTACCTGTAAATCAGATCAAATATGCAGCCCCAGCTGTAGATGTGCTCTTCCATACATGGGTTCCCTTATCTTGGCAGCTCCTGCCTTTGACCTAGAAAACTCGAGTATCTACATGTCTCTCGAGAATTATCTGATGAGTTCTTTTCGTTCCCATCAACTCCCTGTGGATTCAGTTTCTCTGAGTAAGAATTCATATTCCACCGTGCTAAGCTTAAAACTGTTCCCATATGGTGTAGACCGTTTCAATCGAACAGGAATTTCTGGAATTGGGCTTGTGCTGCACAACCTAACAACTCCCTATTGTGATAAGACTTTTGGACCCTTAGTTTTCATTGCCGATCAATATGTGTATTTTGCAGGTATAAAGTATATACATGCGAGAGAGAAAGAGAGTGAAAAAAGAGACATACTTACATCAATGTCTTTTTTTTACTGATAAAAAAGTATATCTATGTGCTTTCTCATTCTAATCTCTCTCTCTCTCTCTCTCTCTCTCTCTCTCACATGCAAAAGGATCTACAGGCACTAACAAGTCATTGAGTAGGGTCATTATTGGAGCAGCAGTTGGTTGTTCTTTGCTTGTGATATTGTCCCTCCTTGCCGGAATTTATGCTTTTTATCAAAAGAGAAGAGCTGCAATTTCGGATAAACAGAACAATCCTTTCGGTAAAATTCGGAGTTAATAGTGACGATTTATTTCCTGGTAATCATATCCTGTCCTTGGGTTTTAGTTATTGCTTTGATGTCATGCCATTGCAGCTTCTTGGGACTCAAATAAAAGCAATGGTGGTGTTCCTCAGTTAAAAGGAGCTAGGTGTTTCTCATTTGAAGAGCTTAAGAAATACACAAACACTTTCTCAGAAGCCAACTGTATTGGATCTGGTGGCTATGGAAAGGTTAACTTTTATATTCTTTTTCCTTGTCTTGGTACAACATACCTCATATATTACTAGGCTCCATAGTAATGGACCGAGCTTTGGACATTTCACCCTATCCAACTCCATCCCCAATGGAGATGTGCCTTCATCACTGTAGCTTACAAGGGAAAGACATTTGTACATGGATGTAGATTATCTACAAGTATATTTCTACAGCACTGTGATAGAAGTCTCTGAATGTTTTTTTAGAGTAGAATTGTATGCAGTTCCTTTTTTATTTAGTTATTTATAATGAAAAGTAGGTGACTGATCTTTGAAAATGTATGAACTATCGAGGCATATCATTGATAAATCTATTAATTACTAAACTTTTGTGTACTTGCAGATTTGTTCTGAAAATTCTATAAAACAACAATATATTTTTTCTTTCCAATACATGTTGCTTTACTTTGTAGGGCAAAATTCACTTTATCCTTTGTTGTTTCTCCTCACAGTACTTCACCCCTTAAGATTCAAATATAGGCAAAGAGCCCTATTCTGGTTTTGAACTAAAGTGCCACCGTTTGTTTTTCCGTTAAAAATAACGGAAGATGCATTGCCCAAATTGAGAGTGGGCAGTGGAAATATCACAAGTCAAATTCAGAAATTGAATCAAATGACCAAGTTCCCTCATCTTTATCTTCTTCCCAAATTAAACCCTAACCGTAATTGTCCCTCCACCATCAACAACCTCAGGCCACCCTCCTCTGCCCCCTCCTGCAACTCCTCTTCTTTCCCTAGCCTCACCACCACTTCCTTTCCTCTCCCCAGCCCCTGCTATCATCTTGTCTCCCCTCCTAGCCCCCTCCTGCTGCCATCGCTTCCCTAGTCCAGCCACCCTGCTGCTCCATCTTCCTCTCTAACCACCTCCCACAACCCCTTCTCCCCTCATTACACCCCCCCCCTACCCAACCCATGCCGGCATCCATCTGCTCTTCTTCAGCCCTCCAGCACGCCCTCTCTCCACAACCCTGCCACCCTGCCATCCCATCATCCTCCCCAACCATCTCTGACGACCCCTTTTCTCTTACCGCGACCCCATTACTCCTTCCAGCCCCTTCCTTCTCACTCCCATCTGGTAAAAATGTTATTAAATAATAAATTGGGTTAAAAGTTAAAATTAGATTATTGAATTAGGGTGTTGGGTTAATATGTGGTTTAATTTGTTAAACATGTGATTAAGATAGGAAATTATTTGTATTTGAGAAGAGAGAAAGAGAATATACATAAGGGTACTAAGGTAATTTTGCCACTGTTGTTAACAGAGTTAGTTTTGCACTTTAGTCCAAAACATAAGAGGGATCTTTGCCTATATTTGAACCATAGGGGTGAAGTGCTCTGAGCCAAAACCATGGAAGGGTAAAGTGAATTTTGCCCTAGTTTTTATTTTGAGCATTATTCATCCATTTTATAAATTTCTGTAACAAGTTTCTCATCCATCTTGGAATATTCTTTTGCAAAGTATTCCTTGGTGCTGTGTAACTTGCATATTCACAGTTTTCAATTCAATTTACAGGTATATAGAGGAACTCTTCCCACTGGGCAACTGGTTGCCATCAAAAGGGCTAAACAAGGATCTATGCAAGGTGGTCTTGAATTCAAAAGTGAGCTTGAGCTTCTGTCTAGGGTTCATCATAAGAACGTTGTCAGCCTTGTGGGTTACTGTTTCGAGCAAGGTGAACAGGTGTTGGTGTATGAGTATATTGCAAATGGTACACTAAAGGAGAGTCTTTCTGGTACTTGTTTCCTTATCTTCTCCACCAATATAGATACTGATGGTACTTCTTGTGCATCAGTTGTTTACTTTATTATTAATATAAGGGTAAATTACATTGACCTCCGTTGGGGTTCAGAGAAAATACAGCAAGCCCCACAATTTTGGCGTAATTATATTGGGTTCCTTAAAGTTTTTATTCACATTACATTTAGGGCCCTTTTCATTTATAATTCGTTAGTCATAAGGATGGAAAAATGATGTCGTTTCTTTTACATTGAAATGTATATTTTTTCTTGTTTATCCTTGAGTCTTCACTTCATTTGCATTAGTTCTATCATTTTAGCCTAACAAAAGGGAGATTGGTTGTGGAACTCTCATGCTTTCTCCAAACTTAAGGGTGGTCAGTGTAATTTACCATTAATATAATGACAATTTTTATGTGCAAGTATTCATGTTCATCATCACTCTTTGTACAAGCAAAATACCTTACCTGAGTTGTATGTAGCTGAAAAAGCAGTAAAAGAAAATCAGGAAAGAGTAGAATATGGGATCAATATCGTTGAAAATGGAAAAGAAATGCTAATCCCAAAGACTCATAGTTTCTCCTCCAAAAATGACTTCTCTAGTCGGGGAACGATTAGATATTTACCTAAACCATAGGTCCTTGAGTGGATCACACATTAGCCCCAAGCTGTAGCCTCATCTTTCTCAAATCTCAGTTGAAACTTGAATGTTTCACATCTCTCCCCTAGCAGAAGGAAAGGAAAAATATATTATAAAAGGATCCCCAGAGTTAGCTGCACTAACAGACCCACCCCTATCTTTTTTGGAATATGTGCATTCAACTGACAAGTAATAACTAAAGTGCATATTACATGTACAGGAAGTCTGGAATCAGGCTGGATTGGATGAAGCGGCTTCAAATAGCCCTTGGTGCAGCAAGTGGTTTGCATTATCTGCATGAACTCGCCAACCCTCCGATCATACATAGGGACATCAAATCCAACAATATCTTGCTGGATGAATACCTGAATGCAAAAGTTTCTGATTTTGGTCTGTCCAAGAGTCTTCTTTACAGCGAAAATTGTCATATTACCACTCAAGTCAAGGGGACAATGGTCAGTAAATTTCCTTCTAAACCCTAATTTTGAAAGAACAGAAAATTACTATCAATTAGAAGTTGGATAAAGATTTTCAAAGCATCTTAGTCATAGTTAAAATCTATCTGTTCTTGAAGTTGTCAGTTCTCAGTTATGAGAGATTCTCATGAAGCTGGTCTCAACTAGTCATATCCCATTGGTAAATGAAGAACCAAAATCAAATAAATTAAAGCCCCCTATTGTGTTTCAATGAAAACAAAAATTAAAACATGTAATTTTTTCCCATTAACAGCCATTTCTTTTTAAACCCCCCTATATATATGTATATATATATTTATTTATTTTTAATAGCTGGTTGAAGTAGAAAAAAATGGAAAAGAAGAAATCACATGGAAGAATATCTTGAAGAAAAAGTAGCTATAGGACATTGGAGAATGGGGATTTTTTTTCATTAAGAACTTTAGTACGGAAAGATATTGTGCATTATGACTTGAAACATTTATTTACTTTTTTATCAGCCCAATCCCTTACTATGTGCTGGAGGTAACACCATTTCATAAATTTTATAAGACCTACTATCTGCTATCTACATAACTTAGCCCTTGATTGGCTACAAGGCCACTATCAAATTTGGAAATTGATGGGTCGTTTTTCCCACCAAAAATAAATATTAAAAACCAAGTAGAAACTACTATTCCTTAAAATAGCAGTTAAGACAAGATATCATTCCAACGGGGACAAAGAGGCCAAGTGTACATTAATTTCAGAATAATTCCTAAATTAATTCAAGAAGGATTGTTCAAATGGTGATGACTAAATTAGTTAAAAACTAAAAATAAACAAAAGCAATATAAATTGAGTTGAGATATGGGAGTGAGAATCTCAAGTTTATTAAATGCACCACCAAACTCCCAACTAGGGTTGTAGTTCTTTTTTCTGATACTAAAACAAATATTTCGAAGAAAGAATCAAGAAGATGAAAAGAATACAAAAAGGCAACCCCACATAGGGACAAAACAAACACTAACCAATTACATCATCCAAAAAATCTAAGAAAACAAATATATCCGGATCAACCTTCCTCTCCATCCAACTATACAAACCTACCAAAAGACGACACTCTAACCAAGAAGCACCATGATAAACCTCTTGAAAGGTTCGCCTATTTTACTCCAACCAAACAAGCCACATCAAGCAAAATGGAGCCAACACCCACACCCATCGGCGCCAACGTCCAATCCGAACACCCTGCAAGCTCCAAAGCATGTCCAACACCCCCTTTGGTTGAACCTAAACAATCCCAAAGAGCGAACAAATAAAACCTCATAACCGCAAAGCCATTGAACAATGAAGAAACAAATGATCCACCGACTCCGCATTCGCACAACTAAGGTTCTGAAAAGCGGTTGCGGTCACCGTAATGGTGGCAAAGCGGTGCGCGGTTATGGAGTGTAAAGGCGTAACGTAACGGTTATGTAAGAACCGTGAATTTTTTTTATTTTTCGCACAATTTGTAAAAAAATACCAATACGCATATTTTTTTTCCATAATCATATTTATTGAGTTTTAAAATAAATATTGATCAATTTTTCTAAATTTTTAGTATGATTCAATATATTTCATAATTTTAAATCACTATAAACGAGTTTTTACATTTTATTTTAATAATTAATGATTTTATATGTCATAAATCCATATTACGCTTGGCCAAATTTTTTTATTGGAGTTAGATGCATAACATTATTTTTTTAATTAATATACTTGTAGAAGCATATGCAAATTTTAATTTGAATAGTTCTAAAAAATAAATTATACAATTGAACAAATCAATAACATGTTCTTCATCTTCCCTCTTCTTTCTCTATCACTTACTCCTCCATCTTTCCTCTTCGTCTTCCCTCTTCTCTCTCTATCCCTCTTCCCCCATTTTCAACTTTTTTATATTTTTTAAAAGAACAGTTTGGAACCATTACGTAACGGTGCGTAACAGGCCGTTATGGCATCGTTACGACCGTTACGGTAGCCGCTACGACCGGCACACCTGTGAATCTCAATCACACCGCAAAGCGTCAGAACGGATGGTGGTAACCACAACCGCTACGTAACGGCGTTACGTAACGGTTGCGGTTGCTTTTTAAAACTTTGCTTCCACCACACGCTGGCCGGCGAGGATTTAAGAAGGGTCAGCATTCAACGGAAAGGCGAGCAACACAAATTGTCCACCAATCAACATCACCGGTACTCCCCCATTAATCTTCCATGTACGATTTGCCCACTTTGTCAGATGCGACACCTCCATCCCCTTCTCCCCTGAAGCACCCACCCTCCCCACCAGACAACTATCCAACTAGATCACTCTTATGATGATAAATTGTATTTTGTCTACAAGCTCCAATAACATCTTCAAGAATATTCATACATTCAAATCACGGGCGTGAATCATCATCGGTTGGCACAAAGCGCCTATGCTAAACTACGGTCATAGGTATGCTAATCCCTAGGTATGACTCATTCAATGATTTCTATAAATGCAAAGAAATATCATTATATAACTATGTATTTAAAATCACAAAATTTAAATACATACGAATTTGAATAAAGAACTTGTTTGCACTGAAAATCTATAAATGTTATACAATCATCATCATAATAAATCAAATCTATGCAGAAAATACAAACCCTTAATTACTTGATTGGGGTTTCATCAAACCCTAAGATGGAAAGTCTAGCCACTCATGGTAGAAGAATCCAAAGTTTTCAATTGAATCTCCATGAAAAGCTCTCTGGATCTCTTTCTCTTTCTTCTCTGTTATGCCTCCCAATACTTGAGGCCCCAAAATCCTCCCTTTCAAAAGAAACTACTAGCTTCACTTTTTATATGTGCTAAAAACAAACCTAAAAATAATAAAATGCATAACAGGTTGTGCTCGAGCACATCGCATCCGATCACATGGACGCGAAATCTTTTTCTCTTCAGCAATGTAAGTGCTCAAGCACTCAGACTCTGTGCTCAAGCACAAAAAGGGAAACTTGTTCGCTCTTTTGAACTTTCTAAAATTCATTTCTTCAGCTTGATTTGGGCTTCAATTGTATGTTCCATCAAACTTTCAAAATCTCCAAATTAATAGCATCTTAGCATCATGAGCTCAAACACCTACAAAAATAAAAATAAAAATAAAAAATGCATTAGAATACATCAAATAACTAGGATTGAAGACTTAACAATGCACTTTAGGGGGGCTTAAATGTAAACATTCAAGCACTTATCAGAAACCAGGGTGAAGCCTGTGGGTCTGAACTCTTTTGGTACAATAAATGTAATTGATAGCTTTCTATTATTATTATTATTTAGTTAGGGACTAAGTAAGTATTGATTTAATTTCCAAATACTAATAGGATTTGTTTTCCTAACTCATTTAGGGTTCTTAGTTTGGAGTCATATTATTGAGACTATTTTTCAGGATGTGGCCTTTCTTCCTCTTCTTGCTATTGTAAAAAGGGATGAACGTCATTTTACCTTGGGAAAAATATCAAAAAATGTAAAGTATGAAAAATAATTGTAAATTTATGAAAGTACAAGTGATTAATGCACTAGATTGTGCAAATGAGTTGTACTTTCATGAATTTGCAATTACTTTTTCTACTTCCCATTTTATTGATATTTTCCCTTTTATCTTTGATTCAAAAAAAAAAAAAAATTATCTTAAACAAATTTATGGAGTGGACCTCGGAGGATAATAGTTTGAGTTCTTTGAAAATCCATGATATTGTTTAGTATTTTGGATTAAAAAGCGGAATTTTTTTTATTGGTGTAGGGCTACTTGGATCCTGAATATTGCATGACCCAGCAGTTGACTGAAAAGAGTGACGTTTATGCCTTTGGAGTGCTAATGATTGAGCTGATAACTGCGAAACAGCCGATTGAGAAAGGCAAATACATTGTAAGAGAGGTGGGGCAAAAAATGGACAAGGCAAAGGATCTATACGATCTTCATGAGATTCTCGATCCAAATATTTTGGGCACCGCACTGCCAGGTTTAGAGAAATTTGTGGATTTGGCAATGAGGTGTGTCGAAGAAGGAGCAGGGAGGCCTACAATGGGTGAGGTAGTAAAAGAGATTGAGAACATCATGCAAATTGCCGGTTGGAAGCTTAATGTTGACTCAAGGCCCACTTCAGTTGGTTTTGAAGGGGCTAGCAACCATCCTTATAGCGAAGAAAGCCTCATTATTTATGGCAGGGCCTTGGCACGTTAAAAGTTAGTGCCGCAGTAAGTCTTATTAAGCATTTTCGTGTAGAACATGTGAGCTTTGTGATGTTTGTACCATGTGGGAAGAACCAAACTATGTATTGTAATGAATTATTGGCTTTTCTTTCTTTTGTTGGACGGTCTTAGGCGTGTTGCTTGTCTAGTAGACTAAAGAAGGGAAGAAGGGAAAAGTGAAACGAAATGAAAATACTGATGTACAAATTGTGTGTATAGTAAGCTAAGTCTTGTGATTTTTCTATAAATAAGCTACTATTTTCTGTTCTAAGCAATCATCCCTCAATTTTCTGCTGTATTGAGAAAAGAAAATGTGATTTACTGATTCATTCTGATGAGAATTCTATATATGCAACAATTGGTAGATTTCAAGAGAGGCTTGGATTCTCACCCATGTCCTTCTTGGTTGTAAGTTTGCTGGAAATGTTTGTTAGTTTGCATGATGATAATATTTCTTTTTTCTTTCAGACATGGATATGGTTATAAATTATGTGTCATTATAAATTAGGTGTATCATATGCCGTTAGTTGTAACATTTGTAATATTTAGTTATGACTCATTGTAGCGTTGATTATGACTTGGTTATGACTTATTATAGTGTTGGTTATATAACTTTAGTTATGACCTATTGTGATTGTTATTTTGGTTACACTTCAAGTAATGTTTAGTTACGATGATAATATTGCTTTTTTCTTTCAGACATGGATATGGTTATAAATTATGTGTCATTATAAATTAGGTGTATCATATGCCGTTAGTTGTAACATTTGTAATCTTCAGTTATGACTCATTGCAGTGTTGATTATGACTTGGTTATGATTTATTATAGTGTTGGTTATATAACTTTAGTTATGACCTATTGTGATTGTTATTTTGGTTACACTTCAAGTAGCGTTTAGTTACGATCCATTGTAGTGTTATTTATAACTTAATTATGACATATTGTGATATTAGTTATGAGTTATTGTGGTTATAATTTTGGTTATGACCAAAGAAGTTATGCCTAAAAAGTGTTTTGTTATGATTCATTAAATTATGACGTAAAATAATTTGGTTATGACACTTTGCAATATAAGTACCATAAAGTGTCATAACTTGCATATGATGTATCCCTTCAAGAAGTGTATATTATAATTAGGTGATTATGGATCCGTTCAACCCGACCAAATTGACTCAACTCGATTGATTTTGGGCGGATGCGTGTCTTTTGGCGGACGATAGATACAGTTGAGATAACAGATCAACTATTTCGCACCCGCATGAACCCGATTCACTCGTAGATGAAGTTAAAAAGAAAAACTGTTAACAAGTAACAATATATGTAGAAATAATAAAATATATTGAAAAATCTAGATTTGTGCGGAAAACTCTTTTAGAAAATCTAGATGCGTCCTGTGTTAATGTGATTATTAATTTAGGCAATCAAATTAAAAATTAATGCAACCATGATCAATATATATATATATCTAGAGAGTGAGAGAGAGAGAGATAAACAATCCACGACACAAGATATTTTTTACATGGAAAAATCACGGTTAGAATTCACCAACTTGTGATAAAAAACCACGGGCCCTCTACCTGATGAATAAGAATAATGCTATATGTACCAATTAATGTATTAACTAGTACACTAATAGATGATGTGGCATAATGTTAAAAGTTTTGGGTATTTATAATTTGTATAATAGGTGAGGTCAGTAATAAAGGCATCACATTAGTTGATACACTAGTGTGTACATTAATTGGTGCATATAGCACCACCGGATGAATAATTCACTATGCAAAAAAAGTAATATAAGGGATATCTTACAAAGGCCAATCCAGGCACACGAGTCCACTCACCGGTACACAACTTTGCTCAATCTACAAGTACCTCCGCAACCTCCACTAGATATCTGCTGTAGTTGTTGAATTGCCACGATGCCAATGATTTTGAAATCCACCGAAATTTACAATCTTGTAATTCACCAAGAAAGTTCACTTCTGTAAGATGTGAAGAACTTTTACAAAGACTTGATGATTAGCTTGAATCATCAAGGAAATAAGAGATACAAATAATTTTCACTACAAGTTCTCTCTAAAAAATAAACTCCCTAAAAAATGAATCTCTCAAAAACATACTCTCTTAAGATTGGAAATATTCAGAAGAGCTTATAAGAGAATACTTAGAAAAAAGCTGTGAGAGATAACAGCCAGGTGGTCCTTCATATAGACCTGGACATGTCAAGTTCACGGGCACGGATGTCTTAATCGCAGGCGCGAGCCACCAAGTCGTGGGAGTGATGTGCCATCGCAGGATGTAGAGAAAAGTACTGAGAGCTACACTTTTGGACTGCCTGGTCACGGGCACGAGGTCTGAGGTCACGAGCACGACCTTGCCATGTGTGAATCGCAGCTGGCGCAGTTGTTTGGCTCGCGGGTGTGACTCCCCAATCTTGCAGACAAACAGCCACCATTTGCCATGTAATTAAAGTCCATGACTTATGCTCGTGCTAGTCATCAAATGAAGATTCAACAAAATTCATAAAGAATTTGCTCGTTTGAAGCTCTATTTCTTCATCCATGTGTTGCCACCAAATCTTTGACAATCTTGAGTCCAAATCTTCTCTTCACATTTTACTTTGACTCAACACAAATGATTTTAAGTTTTGTCAAGAGAGTATTGCCAAAACACTAAAACATTTAGGATCAAAATCCTAACATATATATTTTTGTGAAAATGAAAAATAATGCCTCAAAAATATGCACGTGTAGTGCCATGGCCTATTACAAACAAATAATACATATTTTTTCAAATTACTAGTTATTGGAGATTGTAAAGGTTATGAATTATAATTCAAAAAAATGTTCAAAATTTGTATAGTTCAAATTGCCAAACCGATCGCATCCATCCGCCAACCTGCACGGTTCGCTCAATTTATATTCGTCAAACCAATGGATGGATGCAGATTAATTTTTTTCAATCTGCCTAATTCTCCATCCGCGATCACCCCTAATTATAATAGGCGGAATTACATCCCAGTGGGACAAAATTTTTACACCCCACAGCTTCTCATTTACACCCCATTAGGCTTCGTTTGGAAAGTGGGTTTTTTTTTTTTTTTTTTATTTATTTTAGCTAAAAAAGCTTGGTTTGGAGCTTTTTTTTTTTTTTTTTTTTGTGAGAGAAGGAGGGTAATGATTATGGGTTGGATGTAATGTTTTGTCTTATTGGGCTAAAAAGCTTATTTTGTTTTTTGTGGCTATTTTAGCCAAAAAAAGCTCCAAACCTGTCTTTCCCAACGGAGCTAAAATTACTTGTATCTCACATATTTTTATAATTTTTTCCTCTGTCCCCAATGTGAGCGGCACGTTTATTATATTTATAAACAACATGTCTTTATAAATTATGTATCCTTATTGTTATAAATTTTGTATTAACAAGATTAATGTCGTATGATGGACACTAATTTATGAAGAAAACTCATTTTCTTGTGTGTGTTGTTCAATAAATTATACTTATGATTTAATAAATTAAAGAGACATGTGGCGAAAGTTTCTAACTTTGTCGCACCAACAACAAAGTACAAACGAACAATGTGCGGTAGACCAAAATATTCTTAATCTATTTTTAAACTTTAAAATCTCATAATTGTTGATATAATTGTCCATTTCAAATAAATTTGATTAAAATCCTTTTATTGAGATCTATTAAAACTACTTATGAAATTCTAAAAAAAAAAAACATAGTGAAATTTTACTGTTCAAATTAAGATTAACATAGTACAATACAATTTTACAACTAGTATTTTTAAAATGTGGAACTTCATAACCACCACTAAAAGCATAATATCACCGTTATCATCACCAAGTGAAATTTATGAAAATAGTGAAAAGTAATGTTAACACACTTAAATTTTATATTAAATGGGACACGATATGTTCTTACTTTCTCGGAGACTATTGAGTCGCCAAACTCTACTATCATTTATTTCGAACTTTACATCAATTTCTCTTTTGTATTTTATGTACGATTCTCTATAGCTCTAAATAATCGTAAGATCACTACTTTCAATTGTTGACGGTAGTGGTAGAATCAAAATTTTGGCTAAAAAGGTACAAAACTAAGACTAATTATTGAGTTGTATAAATTTGAGACACTATTAGTAAAAATTATGCTCACTCCCAATCGACATGATTTGTATAACAATTTAAACAAATAATTGAACAAACTAATCAAGTGATTGTGTATTTTGATTCAAATGCCTTGAAAGTACAAGGATTTTTTTGAAACAAAATTTACAATCAACAAGATCAAATAAGATAAACAAAGCAAACTAAAGATGATTTCAAAATGAAACAACTAATGTTTACAAAGATTACAAATTACAAAGAGAAACTACTACAAAATTTAGATAAAGCTACTCCTAAGATAGAACTAAGTTGTTATATTGTTGTTGATGTCTTTTCCCCTTTTGGCACCTTCTGCTTTTATACCTTCCCATTTTTCTCTGACCCATGATTGCATGATTTCCCTAAATCCTGCAACTGTTATTGCAGAACTACTGCAACTGCTCTCTCACTTCCCAACCCTCAAACTTCACCAATTCTTCCTTTCTATCTGTCAAACCACCTCTCCTTCATGTTGCCATGTGTCCCTCAGTCCTTTGGACATTCCATCGACAGAGAAAAACTTCTATTCTGTACATGACTCTTCTTGCAAGTTGCCCACTAAGCCCATGACCTAGCCTGATAACTATTTCATCATCTGGACCTAGCTTGATAACTGCTCCATCATCTGAACCATTCAATGTATGTGATCAACCTCTCTAATGCCACCTGCCCCTTGACTGTTGAAAGACTTCATTTGACTTCACTACCATGTGTCATCATCTAATTAATCCACCTGCCAATAGGAATTTTACAAAAATGAATGCAAACAGACACATAATTTAATTTGGTTTGGTGTAAAAATTAATTACCAAAATTAGAAAAATATTTTTACATCATACATATGATTATAATAAAAACAATCGTAACATTTAAATCCATAAAATCTCAAGTTATAAGAAATGAAATAAAATTGAAAAAAGCTAATAAAATATACATATTAAAAGAAATTGCTTTCTTAGATTTATTTGTAAAAGCAAATAAAGAATCAATTTGATATGTGCTTGCTCCAATCAATAGTGTGCCAAGTTTATTAAATAAAAAATGAATAAAAAAGGAGACATATATTTAATTTTTGAGAAGGAAAATTATTATTTAAAAAATAAAATAAAATAAAGAGCAATTTTTAAAGAGAGATTTGGCCAACGCTGGGATAGAACAAAAATAATAATAATAATAAAAAGAAGTAATACAATGAATCTAGACTTAACTTTCTAGAAATTATCGAGAATTATCATTTTATGATTCAGATTTATTCAATATATAGACTTTACACTATACAAATTTAATTTATTATTTTTTTTGGTGTGAAAAAGTTTAGGTGAAGGGAGGCTACCCTAGTCCAGGGCCAGGGCAAGTCGCTTGCCTCAACAAAGACTTACATTAAAGCTATATATCACCCACCAAGGAGGATTGATGGCAGCAGGAATCGAGAATTATCATTTTATGATTCAGATTTATTCAATATATAGACTTTACACTATACAAATTTAATTTTTTTTTTGGTGTGAAAAAGTTTAGGCGAAGGGAGGCTACCCTAATCCAGAGCCAAGGCAAGTCGCATGCCTCAACAAAGACATACATTAAAGTTATATATCACCCAGCAAGAAGGATTGCCGGCAGCCGGAATCGAACCTAAGCCTTGAAGGCGAAGAGTTTGATCCTTACCAATTCAACCAACCCCCGTTGGCACACAAATTTAATTTCTATCATACAACCACCCTTTGAAAAAAAAAAAAAAAAAAAAAAACCAAAGTGAATAAGTATGAATTCCTAGACTTAAAAGTTGTTTGGAAGGGCTAAATAAATATATTTTTTAATTTTTTAAGAAAATATATGTAAAAAAATAGAGAGGTGATGCGATCTATAAAAAATTTGAAAAGTATGCTATTGTAGTAGTTCTCAAACAACCTCTTATTAAAAAAAAGAAAAAAAGAAAAAAATTCCAAACTTAAGTGATTGTAGAGAATAACTTTTGACCAAAACAACCTCATTAACCAAACTATACTTATTTCAAAACTTCAAAATCCTTTTGATTTAATGTTTAATAAAAATAGTATTTTTAAAATTATTTAGGTTAGATTTATCAAATAAAATCAATATTGAATATAAAATTCTTAAACAAAAAAATATTAAATTTTTGTTGTTTAGTTGAGATCTATCAAATAAAATCGATATTGAATATAAAATTCTTAAACAAAAAAAATTAAAATTTAACTGTGTTGGTGGTTTTCAAAAAGTAAAATTTTACTGTATTCATTATTTTCAAAAGGTGAAATTTTAATTTTGAGGCTAAAAATGAAAATTTTATTTTACTGTTAAGTATGTTCAGACAGTATATCCACCCAAAAAATGTTCAGACAGTAAAATTTTACTATCCCCCCTTTTTTATCACAAACTTTTATCCAAACACAACCACAACAACATTAATTTAACAAAACCATTATACAGCCTACACTATACCCATCTTGACTCAAGTATTATTTTAAGGCAAATGCTGAATATATTTTAAATTAGCTGAATATATATCTTTTAAATTCCAAAAAAAGTGAATCAAGAAGTTTTTCCATTAAAATTTATTGGAATTTTCTTCACCCATTATAAAAAAAATTGAAGAAAATTTTCTCCAAATCTTTCTTTTTAAAATTTTGAAGGACGGTTCGTTTCCTTCTGAGCAAAAAAAACAAAAGTGTAGCAAAAATGTTTTGTATGGTGAAAAAAGTAAAATCATTTTTTGCAATTCACACCCATTTGCGATTCCTCTAAATGCACTTCAAAAAATTTATTGCACACCCCATTTTCTTAAGTCATTCTACTTTGAAAGTAGAATTTTTTTTTTTTTTTTTTTTTGAGCACCTCAATTAATTCCAACCCTATTCAAATCCCAAATCTACCCCATCCATCTTACCCGGCAACCTTTGTTGTTGCTTCCCCTTCCTTTACACTCTGTTTGGATTGAGGGGTTTGTTGAGAAAAGAAAAGAAAAGAAATGGAGAGAATTTCTCATCACTTATTTGGATGATTAATAAGGTAAGTAATGGTGAAAAATGAAGAGAAATGCTGAAAAAGCTAAATCACACAAAAATTAAGTTTTGTTTCTCACTAAAAGTGGTGAGATTTGTTGAGAATTTAAAATTACTCATTTATTTTTCTTTTCTCATCTCTCAATTCAAACGAAGTGTTAATGGCATCAACTCCCTCTCCTTTACTCACACCGGACATTGACCCTCTCATTTCCCCAACACCCTATCCCCTCTCCTTCCCCATCATCAATTGCCTTCATTTTTCTTTCTTGACACCCATGATTCCGCTTTTCTCCCTATACCCCCATCCTCTTTCACCCCCTCTCAATGCCCACTACCCTTTCATTCCCTCTATCTTAACCTCTTTACCCACCAACAATAAGAGTAGAGTAAGATTGTATTTAGTTAGAAGATTTGATGAGAGAGAAGAAAATGAAAAAGTAGATGTAATCATACTTTTTGTTTAGTAATAATGAAAAACATAGGGGAAAAAAAAAGTGAAAGGCAAATTCAATACCACTTTTTGTCTTTTAAGTTCACTTAACTTATGTTTAGTTAGAGAATTTGATAAGAGAAATAGAAAGAGAAAAGAAAATGCAATCCTACTTTTTGTTTAGTTATAATAAAAAATACAAAAGAAAAAAAAGTAAGAAGAAAATATAATATCACTTTTTATATTTTAGATTCACTTATTTATTTATTTATTATTATTTTTCTATTTCTCAACTCAATCAAACATAACTTAAAATTTAAATTTTATTCTTTCTTTTTTGTCTTTCTATTTCCCTTTCACTTATCAAATCTTCTAATCAAATATGGTCATTTGTTTTTCTATTTCTCAGTTAAACATAGCATGAAATTTGAATTGTATCAATTCCCTATCCTTCTCTTTCTATTTACTTTTTCCTTGACAAATCTCTCAACAAATATTGGATTTCTAGGTCAAAGCTAGGGGAACTGGTTGGAGCTAGGGTTTTGTTTTGCCCCTTTTTATAATTACATTTATGATCCAATACTCCAGTTCAAAAAAATAAAAAATAAAAAAAATCTAATATTGGATTTCTTTAATTGGAGTTGTGAAAAATTAAAATAAAAAATAAAAAAAATTATGAGTTTGCCTTTGACAAGGGGGTGATAGCCAAGTGAAATAAATGGATACAGGCAGAGGTAGCAATCTGGTTGTCTTTAACGTGACTAGACAGGCAAGTATGTGGATCAGCTTCGCCAGTCTTGGAGGTATCACTCTCATGGTTCCAAGGTCTGTTTCAATCTCTATTTGAACATTCTCACACATTTCAAATATTTTGTAAATGGGTCTTGTCTTTGAATTTTATTTTATTTTCCTGGGGTTAATTTTCCTCATTGTAAAACCTATATGATGATAGTGTTCTTCATCATTAGAGTTTTTCCCTAATTATCTAATTATGGTCCCTATGTTCTCAATTTTGATCCCTAATTATGGAGCTCTTACTTCATTCAATTTTTTTTTAAAAATATTTATTTCCCTCTGTTTTACATTGTGCTGCAATTTTTGCAATTTATGGGTTTTCTTGGTTGAAATGTATATTTTATAGCCCTTCCCAAAAGTAAGAAGTTTTTTGGCAGAGGGAAAAGAAAATGGGAGGGAAATGTGAAATAAAATTAACTTATATTTCATTTACATTTTTCGCTTCATTTGCATTACTTATACAAATTTCTATCCAAATTCAAGATCCAAACACGGTTTGTGTCTAGAAAATAAAGTGTATGATATAAATTCAAACTTGGAGTGTAAATAAAATGTATGATGTAAATTCAAACTTGGAGTGGTGTGGGCACACTGAGAATAAATCTTGTCGGCACATTTCATTTTCGGAGTAGTTATTCTACGTGCGTAGTATTGCAGAAATGTTTTTGTGATGAAATTGTTCAAGAACTGGATTGATTATGGAAAAGGAGAATGGAGCTAACCAATGTAATACTGAATGTGATGCTAAAGAATAATATTAGGGTTCATGAAAAAAATATCATGAAATGTTTCGTGAAGATTTTTTATCCTTTGATTAGTGTGTGGTGTTTTATTGTATGTGTAATCTAACTGTGTAAAATCTTTCATGATCGTCTTCATGATATATTTTTCATGATCCCTACGATGCTAAATTATTCTGTTGTGTCTTTTATGTTGTTCTGGGAAAGAAGTGCAGAATGTAGACATCACTGAAAGACCTTTATAAGAGAGAATGGATTTGAAGCTAAATAAAATTGCTTAATTACATTCGGTGAGAAGGTGATAAAGTTGAAGCTGCACATCTGTAGTTATGCATCTTTATGGTTACTAAGATATCATTGAAACTACAGACCACGTAGCTAGTGGATTTTGTGACATATTGCCAGAGAGGCCAAAGTTTGGGGCTTCTTCTAAGTCAAAAAGAAAATTACTGGAGCATGTAATCAATACAAAAAGTTAATGTAAGTAACAATACAAAATATGTACAAGAAGAAGAAGAATTGAAGTATGTAATCAATACAAAAAATGATGCAAATCGGTATAGTATATGGTCTAAGAGATATATTATGTCTATATAACTATCTTGATATTTACACTTCACCTCTCAATTTACTGACTCACTTCACATTTATGATCCCTTAAAATGTCTTTAGCATGTTGTGATTATCAGAATGTATTCAAGGAAAATGATCCAAGAGGAAAATAATTCCTTGGAAATAAATTCCTTAATGTTGTGTTTGGTTGGGGGATTTGAGAAGGGATTTGGAAAGGGAAATGAAAAATGTAGGTGAAATGTGAATAAAACATACTTATATTTCACCTAGTTTCATACACTTTTTCCTTTCCCTTTCCAAATCCCTCCTCAAATCCTCCAACCAAAAACAGCGTAAAAGAAGGGCTTAATGACTAATCTAATCAACAATCAACTTGTGCATGCATGGCCCATTGAATTCCAAATAATGCCATAAATCTTTCATCTTCTTGAAAAAGACTCATACCTTGAAAGCCTACAAAGACTAGTGGATTCCTCTCACTAAATGTTGATATTTAAAATTAGTTGATGTTGTTGACTTTGGAGCCAACAATTAAACCAATAAGCCCATCTGGCTCTTGCTATGTTCTTTCATTTTTTTCTTAGATGGTAAAAATAGGTCATGGTGTATAGGTCAGTTTTCATAGTGTTTTTGGGATATATTAGATATATTTAGTTGGAAAATTTGAGGATGAGCAGCATGCTATTGTACCGTGAGCCATGTGCATGTTGAATACATATAATGAGAGATAATGAGAGTATACGGGTATCATGGAAAAAACTCTCTTGAAGAGTTCTAATAATGACCAGTAGAACTGAATGAAAGAAGAGTGGTTTCAAAGTAGTTCATTGTAATTCAATTAGTTCAAGAGTCTATATGGTTCTTTCTTGAATAATGGGATCAAGAATTCAGGTCTGTTTGCTGGTTATTTCCGTCCAAATTTTACTTGCAGCAGCACAGAATAATCTGGACTGTAAGTTCAATTCTTGTGTCCAAGTTTTTAGGTTATTGATGTCACTAGTTATATATGTTCTTAGTTTTTCTATGCCTTGATTAATTCAAACAAGAATACAACCTTGCTTGTTAGATAATGCATCCTCCAGAAACACATAAATAATTCGTGCACTGAATTTACAATGGCATATGCTAGACCTCTTTTTAGTTTCTTTCTCTTCACACTATACCTTATTTACTCTCGGGTTGATTGTTGATAAAAGGAGAAGAAAGAAAATAAACATATATATGTATACATATATCCTTTTTTTTGTCTTTTGTTGTTTCTGAGTGATTTTTACTAGTAATGTCTTTTCTAAGATTCCAAATGACAGTAGATTTGATATTCAAAGTTTGAATACGGTTTTCCCATAAGTCTTTCAGCATTCAAAGGACTAGATCTTTGTAAATTACTTACTTCTAGGAAGCAATTTTGTCTAGAGTTATCTAATTTTCCCAGGAAAAATTTCCACAATATAAAGCTATAGATCAAATCTCTAGAATATATAATTGCATATCTGCTGTGTTAACTGCTTTCCAAAGCGAAAATTTTTAGATCAACTACCATGTTTATCTGGTTTAGCGACAAGTTCTCAGTTTGCATACTGTTTTGTGGTCACTTAGAAGCAAGCTTTGGATGTTTGAGTTCTTTAATTGAAATATCAAATGGTCTTGATTATTCAGAAATCACCAAGATAGTACCTTGAACTAGAAAATACTTAGTCAAACAAAATATGAGAAGACAAGTACTTTTAGCTGTTCCTTTTGTTTTTGGGTTACTGGCCACTTTTGGGTTCTCATGTTCCATGCATTGGTTTTTCCTTAATCCTCATAAAAATTACTGGTAAACTTAATTTATGTCCGATGTAGTTGCTGCTCTAAACGCCCTCAAAGAAATCTGGAAGAACACACCACTCAGTTGGGTTGGGTCAGATCCATGTGGCAACAGTTGGGAAGGAATTCGTTGCAACAATTCACGTGTGACATCTATGTAAGTCCCTATTGTGGTTTACCTTTAATGCTTATGGAGAGTTGCTTATTCTACTTTTTTAGAATTTAGAGGTTAACTATAAGTTTCAATTCCAGAACATTAGCGAGCATGGGATTGACTGGTCAGCTGTCCGGAGACATTCAAGGGTTGTCTGAATTACAGACTTTGTAGGTCTTCTATTTTCGCTATCCCTATTATCTCATAAATATGTCCAATTCCAATTAACTTTGCGGAGAATCATTCAGTTAGTGTTATTCATTTGGGACTACTGTACTTCTTTGGTCATTCAAATTTCAAAAACCGTCATTCTTGATGGAGTGTAGAGCTTAAATATGCTTGGCTGTGTGAGACGCTAATGGGAAATTTGCCCCTTGCTCTTTATCATTGAACAGTGCTCCTTATAGGCTCTATCTAATACATGTTGAGCAGTGGACTCTATGGTTGTTTGTTAATGCTTTTGTCTCCTGTTTTCTGCTTTTGTTTTCATTTTTTTTGGAAACTCGAAACAAAACTTGTTCGGTAAATGGTTTTCATTTTCACAAAAATGGAAATGATTCCAAAATTTTTGGAAGAAAAACGGAGTTTTCGCTTATTTTCAAAACAAGTTTTCATTTTCTTTTTTCTTCTCCACCACTTCAAGCCGCCAAGCACCGATGGTTGGCTTGCTGCCAAAGAGCTCTAGCAACCTTTTGGTGACTCTACAACGACCACTTGCTCACCACCGTGACCTCCGGCAACCTTTCTGTGGCCCTCTAGCTTCCCCGTGACCTTTGGCCACACTCCAGCCATGAAGTCCGACCACCCCCCACCACCAGTTACCACATCCATCCACCCTCCACCATCAGCCACCACCTCCGGCAACTCACCAAACATGTTTCTCTATTTTGTTTTTATTTTTTGTTCCAAAACATTTTTGTGTACCAATCACGTTATTTCTTCTTGTTTCTTAGCTAAAAATAAAAAATAGAGAGATTCTTTGTAAACATAAGACAGGAATATGACAATGTTAACAAATGACCCCAATGTTCATTTTCATTCTTTAGGAGCTTCTTGCCCATAATGGAATCCATCTTCAGGTCTTCGCAAATGTTTGTTAGGACCTAAATTATTTTGTATCACAACATAATATATGTAGGATATGGCACCACAGATAATAACATGGTAATTATATGTCTTCTTGCTTTGTTGTAATGCCTACTCTGTCTCTCTCTCGCGCACACACACACACACACACACACAAACAAATGCTTGGTGACACTCACTAGATTGGTGTCACGGTTCATATTTCACTTAAATGCCTGATTGATGTGGTATAAAACACTACCTAGACAGTGTTCCCTACTTTATTAATAATAGCTGTTTGGAATTGTCTTTGTTTATTCTCCTCTTTACTTCCACATAAGAATTGTTAAAAGTAACTTCTGACTATCAGCTTGTGCATATAGGGATCTATCATACAACAATGGTTTGACAGGATCTCTTCCTCGATCAATTGGAAATTTGACCAAGTTATCAAACCTGTAAGAAATTTTTTGATTGTTGTTATAGTATGCCTAATCTATTGATTACTAAGGTCAATACCCCGTTACAAAACAATTACTTCTACTTGCATCTCAGAATGCTGGTTAGTTGCAGTTTCAGTGGTCCAATTCCAGAGACAATAGGATCTCTGCAGCAGCTGCGCATTTTGTAAGGATTTGGACTTTGTTATTTCTGTTTACTATGAAAATCAATATATGTGAAAGCTTAATATGGAGGTATTAGCAATTATTAGGCTCACATTCCTTGTGACATGATTCCATTCTTTGACATAATGATGGAATGACATAAATATAAATTAACTCGGTATAAGTTCAAGTTATCAGATAAATTGTTTTGTCCCCGGTTGTTAGAATTTTACAATTCATGATTTCATTTGTGTAGTTGAACCTTAAATTGAGTGAATCTTATGATTCAATTGCGATTCACTGCTATTCAAGCGATACAGTTCTGCTTGCATAATGCATGAAATGACATCGTTTTCAAAAAAAAGAAAGATAGGAAAAAAGAAGAAGAAGAAAAGAAATCAACCAATTATACTGATATACGTGGTTTAAGATATATATACTTATATACTATTTAGTTATAATGATATTTACTTCATTTTAAACACTGTGTATTTATATATATATACATATCTACATTATATATTATATTATGTTAAATAAAGTGAATCTTACAATTCACGATTCGATTCGCGATTTGACAACAATGCATTCGAGTAATTGGCATGATCAGTAAAATGTGAAGGACACTAACTACAACCTTTCACATACTTTTGACACAATGATTGACTGCTCTTTCCATACTACTACAAAAAAAATTTCATTGATAATTTGATAGTATTGCAAAATGTTATATTCCTTTCCACAAATCATTTAGGTCATATGTATTATTTGGGCTTCCTATAAAATCCTAATATTTGCATCTTTTGAGCATGTTTGATTGACAGGATTAGAGCATGAGATTGGTATTATTAATCCGTGAGTCTAATAATCTTGTGTTTGTTTTGAAATTTTGTTTCAGGATTATTAATCCAATGGATAATTAATCCAACAAATTTGTAAGATTATTAGTAATGGAGTAGGGGTGAGATTATATATCCTGAGTTGGGAAATAAAATAAAAAGACTCTTTTACCTTCATATGTTTTCTTATTCAATGCAAATCAAACAATGGACAAAGGGATAATTTATCCTACTAATCCAATTGGATAGTGAATACGACACTAATTTGATGGAATTATTAATACCTTCACTATTAGTCTTGTGAACCAAACATGGCCTTCAAGAACAAATGCTCCCACACCCTTTGACCTCTCTATTGTGGAACTAAATCAAGAAATGGATTTCATTAGAGAGTACAAGAGCTCTCAACCTTTGAAATATTCAATATCAAAATATCATTAACTGAATATTGTTGAATATAGAAATTAGAGTATATGAAATCTTTTTATTTTTAGTATTATGTATATAATCTGTGATTGTGTCAATCACTGATTTAGTATTGTTTCCTTATTTATATTGTTTCTTAAATTGTATCATGAATCTATTATATATACATGGTCTCTACCTCATTCATGTGTTATGAAGCATGGATACTTCAAAAAACATGTCGTACCCGTACCGGGTACTTACCGACGTATAATACCTCGTATGGTACTTCTGCATACGTTCCAGGTATACGAAACACGTATCCAAATTTTTTTTTCTTAATTTTTGGCCTACCCAGACGTACCTAATATATACCCACGCCGTACCGTACCTCGGTTGAAACAATATTTTCTTCTACTACAAAGATAAAACTCTTTTCACTAGACTTCTTTTTTATTTTTAGTTTTATGTTTAGCATGATTTTAAAATTAAACTATGGTTTGTAAGTTATTTAATATATTGACATTTAATTTTGATTTATACCTTTACTTTTGGCATTAAATGTTAATTATAGGTTGGATTTTAACAAATTAAACCATTTAATTAATTTTTGCATTACTCTAAATTAAAAATAAATATTTTTTTACAAACGGACCAAGCTGTACCTGTACCCTACTGTTTTTGAATTTTATCGTATCGACATACCAAGATCGCATGCAGTTGCAAGATTGCATTGTACCTATGCTTCATAATTCATGTGTAAGCCAAGTAATTCTTTTCATTCTTTTTGGTATCAGAGCTAGGTTAAGTACCTAGTAATTTTGCTTCATCAGCGGGCGACAACCTTGCCTTGGCCGCCGGTCGGACCTTAACCCATTCCATTACCATATTTTCTTTTAGTATCATTTCGTGGTGATCTTTTTCTCTATTCACTAGTTTATTCCTATCCTAAATATCTCTATCATATTTTTTTTTACTCGCAATCCATTTTTGTGTGTGTTTCTGCTCCATTTTGTCTTTCCCTCTGTTTCAACCCCAAGTAGGTTTCTATCTTCAAATTTATTTGAGTTTAAGGGGGCATTATACCTATATTATGGTGAGCATGGTGATATACCATGTGAACCACTTAAGTCACCCCATCTGGTGTATAACCTAAGTCGTCTCTTCTAGCGCACAACCCAAGTCGCCTTCTTGGCGCAACACCTAAGCCGCTCCCCCTAGTACACTTTCTAATAAGCCGCCCCTTGGCGCACTCAGTCATCTGTTGCCACCATCGTTCAACACCATGTCATAAGTTATGTGTGCCATGTTTGCTAATTCAACATCCAGTTCTCTACATCGGTCCCAAGATGACCCCTTTAAACTGTCTCGACATTGATTTTGGTTAGTCTCTACAACGGTCCGACATGGCCTCTTAAACTGTCCCGACATTGATTTCGGTTAGTTCCTACATCGGTCCGACATGACCTTTTAAACTATCCCGATATTGATTCCGGTCAGTTTCTTCTAGGGCAGTTCAGTCCCTGTTTTTTTTTTTTCCTCCTTTCTAGGGTGTGGTGCTGATATATTAAGCACTTTTTTTTACCTTTTTTATTTAGTGGATTACCGGATTTATTTGGTAGTATTTATTTGGATTAGCCGTTGAGTTTTTTCCGGCTTCTTCCAGTCATTCATTGGCAAGTTACGATTGTTGAATATCTTCACACCAGCTTGAGGGAGAGTGTTGACTATAAAAATTAGAGTACATAGAATCTTTTTATTTTTAGTATTATGTATATAATCCGTGATTGTGTCAATCATTGATTTAGTATTGTTTCCTTATTTATATCGTTTCTTAAATTGTATCATGAATCTATTATATATACATGACCTCTATCTCATTCATGTGTAAGTTAAATAATTCTCTTCATTCTTTTTAGAGGAGCCTAACCACCTATTTATAGGATAAAGACCCAACTCTAACTAACTCTTATGGTGCTAAACATAACCATACTACTTCTAACTACATGAAACTTCCCCTCTGAAGAAAACAACTTGTCCTCAACTTGGGATTACAACAAAATGACTCAAGGCAACAAAATCAACAAAATGACTCAAGGCAACAAAATCAACAAAATGACTCAAAACAATGACTTATGGAATGATGGACATGCAACGGCAAACAAGACAAAGTAGTTGTAAGTCCTTATTCAAAATCATCCTAGCAAACATCCTTCCATCAAAACGAGTTCTCATTTATGGACATCAACCGAAGCCATGTTGAGGTGTGAATAAGCCACGCATGTAGCATGCCGTTTTGTAAGCAAAATGTCATCAAACTAACGCTTCTCACATGGGCCCAAAATAAAAGCATGCTTGCTCCATGAAGCTTGGCTGGGTACCGAATCAACACAAAAGCATAAGAGGCATTTCTTGGAAGCAAAGTTCATTGAACACCCAAGAAACTTCAATGTCATGACTATCCACCATAATTTTCTTGGAATCTAAAATAGGGATAGAAGTTGGGATTGAAAACCACTTCCATCATGGGAAGCAATGTAAGTTTAGCAAAACTTGCTTCATCTACAAAACTTTCTTCATCTTCAATGACACCTTCATTCTCCACAAGAAAGTCATCTTTATCATCATAGTGGTCAAAGATTGGAGCTCCTTCATATTTACAAACATCAACTTCCTCATAAGCCAACGCCTCACTATCGTCGTCAAAGATGGCAACATCTTGATCAGAATCTTGTTCCACATCTTGATCAAAGATTGGAATCACAAACATTGTTGTCAAATCATGAATCGAATTGTAAGATTCATTTTGTTTAATATAATATATAATTCTATATATTAAAATACATATGAAAATATATATAGTGTTTAAAATAAAGTATATTATCAATATGACTAAATTATATCTATATACATACATACATATAAAATCATGTATACAATATAACTAATTAATCTCTTTTATATATCTTCATAGTTTGGTGAAAACTATGTTATTTAATGCATTATGTAAACAAAAATAGAAATAGAACTGAATCGTAAATTGAATCATACGATTCACTCAATTTCCAATTCAACAATACGATTCGAATCGTTTTTGTAGAAACTCGTATTGAATTGTATACTAAAGAGCATCATATGATGATATCCATCATCAAAAGTCTCTTTCCTTCCAACACTAGTTGAATAACTAACTTGGATATAATCATAGAATGGTTGTCTGATTGCAAAGCCTTTTTGGTATTAATGTCCGGAACTTGAAATGCCTTTCTTTTGTTGCTTCTCAACCAACAAAGGTGGAAGGCGAGAAGTGCTCCTTGAGCTTCTTCCTCATCTTCCACTCTCTAACCTTTTCTTTGCCTACCAACTTGTAATTGTTTCTACCAATCAGAGGCACGACTTTGAGGCTTTGAGAGATCAATTTCACCTTTCTTGCTTCCGACACATCATAACACTCCAAATGACTCTCAATTATATTCAATGAGGAATGTAGCTTCCTCGATCACATCAGGAATGTAGCTTCCATGGAATTCAAGAAACACTAAATCCTTGACGGTGTGCTTCCATTTAGAATCAAACACATGTAAATATGCTCTATGCCTAAGCTGAGTACCGAAGGAATCATTAACTTGATGATCCTTGAAACCATTACTACCTTTGGAAAGAAGTTGCTAGTGTTACACTCTTCCAACTAAGTTAGCCGTTTGTGAACTCGACTTTTCAATCTCATTCCTTTGGTTTTGGTTTTCAATGTTCGTTTCAATTGAGGGATTCATCTCAATTTCTTCACCTAAATTCAGAGCATAAGCCCTAGCACGGCCACCCCTTTGACCTCTACCTCTTTGAGCCATACACAAGCAATAGTGAACGGCCCCAATATCAAATCAAGACCCAATATCAATTGCAAATTTCAGGATTCCTAACTCAAGAGAATGAAACCAGTCCAATTCAGAATCAAGAATCAAAATCAAGAAATGAAAGGAGATCGAAGCAGTTACCTCAATCAGGAGCCAAAAAATCAGATCCAAACTCAAACAAGAATTAGACCCAAATCACCCTCGCAATATCCAGACGTAGTCGATCCAAACCTGCGAATTCCATCGAACAGACCTGCAAAAACCAATCGCAGGTGTGAAGTCCAATCACGAGTTGATTCTTTCTCGATCGATTGCATTACAAGTTCGAACTGTGACGAAAACTGGATTCAAAGTCGATGTAGTTGAATCACGATCAAGAATCAACCCACGGACAACCAGTTCGCGAAATCAATTCCAGTAGCAAAAAAAAAAAAAAAAGGTCACGAACTCAAATCTGGCCAGGTCATGACTATCCAGACGATTGCGAACTCAGGTCGCAATTGACTAGGGTCGAAATGAATTACCCAGGTGTTGCAAACCAGAAACGAACAATGGTTCTTCTTCAATCCGTCGGATTTGATGATCAGATGGCAAAAAAAAAAAAACAGGTCGAGTTCTTCTTGTTTGATACCAAAATGATGGAACCAAATCAAGAAATGGGTACAAGAGCTCTCAAGCTCTGATATCATCAAATGAATACTAAAGGGCCTAACCATCTATTTATAGGATAAAGACCCAACTGCTAAACATAACAACCATACTAGTTCTAGCTACATCAGTTGTTCACTCCTTCATGCTTTAAAAGAGGAGAAAAATTTGTGTGGGATCATTTTTTGGTCCTTTAAATCTTGCATCAGAAAATCCAATCTTTTAATTCATATCATCATGTTTTCATCCACAAGTTTTTTACTGAACTATGCATGTACTGAATGTTCTAGTATGGCTTAGATTTTATTGTGCAGTTGCATGCCTTGGCCTATATTTCAATTATTTCACTCGGTATTCTACAGGACTCTGTCATCCAACAGCTTCAGTGGACCAATTCCACCTTCAATTGGTAATCTCTTTAATCTTTATTGGCTGGATCTGAGTGTCAATAAGCTTTCTGGAACTATCCCTGTCTCACCTGGTCTGGATATGCTGGTTAATGCAAAGCACTTGTATGTCTCTCTCTCTCTGTTTAAGCTAACTATCCCTGTCCCCCCTGTAAGTCTGTATTTAAGCTAGCTAGTTTGATCTATTTGTTGCTTATTTCCAAACACTAATGACCTTAAGATTCTTTATACTATTCAGTCATTGTGGAAGCAATCAGCTCTCTGGTGAAATCCCATCTCAGCTTTTCAAATCAAATATGTCTCTGATACATGTGTGAGTTCCTTTGAACCAGCTATTTATTCACGAGTCTCTGGTATGCGCTTGAATGACAGAACAACAGGTTATGCATATATGCAGTTGCTTACCCATATGGCAAGTATAAGCGACAAGCTTTCATGGTGAAAAAGAGAACAATATATGTTACGAGCATAGTATTTTAAATATACATTTGAATGAATTTGTATATAATGACAAGTCTCCCACTCAATTTTGCTTTCAACTGGTGAGAGCTTGGTTTGTTGGAACTCGTCTTTTGATATGGGCAGACCTTTGGCCCCTCGATGTGGCTTCATCGTGCTGAGCTTGAAATCTTAATCTGGGATTTTTTTTCTTTTTCTTTTTTTCTTTTTGATACAACGAGGAATGTTGGATTTAATTTCTGGGCAGCTCATTTCTCTCAATCTGGGCATTAATTTCAATGTCTTCTTGTGAATTAATATGAGCAGGCTTTTCAACAACAACGCACTCAGTGGCAAGATCCCTTCAACGCTAGGACTAGTGCAGACTTTGGAGATATTGTGAGTATCTCCATCACATACCTAATTAAAATCATAACATTATACTTGCTAGCTGTGAATACCCATTAAATTTATTGATTTGAGTATTATAGGATTGGCAATGTCCACCTTGATAGAAACTCATTGGCAAACTATCCCATCAAACCTCAACACCTTGTAAATTACTTGCTAGCTGTGAATACCTGATTTGAGTGTTATAGGATTGGCAATGTCCACCTTGATAGAAACTCATTGGCAGACTATCCCATCAAACCTCAACACCTTGTAAATTTAATGAGCTCAGGCAGACAAAAAGAAAAGCACTTTGCCAATTTAAGCTTCTACACTTCTTTGCCGAAAAGAAAAAAGAAGCTTCTATACTTGTTTCCAGGAAGTTAGCTTATCCTGCATTAGGCTTTCAGCTTTACAGCCTTTACTATGAGAGGCTTTTGATTTTTCACTTTCAGGTTCTTGTCGAACAATCAACTGACTGGCCCCTTGCCCGATCTGACGGGCTTGAATTCTCTCAGCTATGTGTAAGTACTAACAATCTTGCTAATTTAGGAAAAGGCATCATGATTCTTAAGCATTTTATTAATGGATGTCTTGTTAATGCCTTGTTCTCCTCCTTCTGAAGCAGATGCACTTTTTCCACTATCATCTTGTTTCCATAATTATGTTTAATATATGCTACTTTGACCAAATTATTATTTGTAGGGATTTAAGCAATAATACTTTTGACAAATCAGATTTTCCTTCGTGGTTTTCAACCTTGCAGTCTTTGGAAACATTGTACGTCTCTCTCTCTCTCTCTCTCAACAAACATGGATGCCTGCAGTCACGTACAAATAGACAACTTAACAAAAATTCTTTGAACTATTTAAAGTATGCTACAGGGGTCCTTTTCCTCCATTTAGCTTTATCTAGGGGCTTATATTTTGTGGCGTCATAATGGATTAGGGACCGTGCCTCTTCTCACAGCCTAAATCATCTGTTTAGCCTTCTCCTCGTCTTTTGAATCCATTTGACTTGAAATATTTCATTCCTTTCTGGTGTTTCCTTGGTCTTTGCTGTAGACAACTGAAACATTGCAGTCAACTATCATATAATGTTCTCAATTTTGGGTGAATGAAATTGTTTCTGTTAAAGCATTCAGCTCAAAACCACTTGGCAATGAGTAGAGGGGCCTCTCAAGTATATTAACCAAGCTTGGGTGGTTTAGAGAGATGATGTGTGACAAGTCTAACACTTCCCTGCACATGCAACCCGGATAACATGTGGAGGTGATAGAGAGATGAGAGGGGAGAGATTAGACTTTGGGCCGAGACTTACCCCCCAATACCCATCTTTGATACTATGTTAATGTGTCTTACTCAAAGCCAATTTGCAATGAGTGGAGGGGCCTCTCAAGTATATTAGCCAAGCTTGGTTGGTTTAGAGAGATAATGTGGGACAAGTCTAATAGTTTCAATCAATCTTTTGTTCTCTACCACTTATTCATCGAAGCACATTGCATTTTAGCTAAGCAAATTACAGTAAATGTGCTTTGGATAGCCTACATTATTGTCACTAATTTCCCCAAAAGCCTAAGCTGTTAGGAAATGGGCCCAACAATGTATCTCGAGTTATCTAACACCCTCCCTATGTGCAAATCGGTCTTGCATGTGGAGAGACAAACAAAGAACCCCAACAATGTATATCAAGTTATCTAACATCCTCCCTCATGTGCAAATCGGTCTTGCATGTGGAGAGACAAACAAAGAACCAAACAGAAGGAGAAGCAAACAACCAAATAGAGAGGAAAAAACCAAATGGGGACATAAGTCCAAATGCAAACGAAGAGACTTGAACCCAAGATCTCTCTCAACTAGAGCTCTAATACCATGTTAAGTCACCAAATTTCCCAAAAGCCTAAGCTGTTAGGACATGGACTGAACAATGTATGTCAAGCTATCTAACAATTATATACCATAATGCATGGCTACCCTGATAACCTTAAAACCTTTCGATTTAGTTTTTTATGTATATGCTGAATACAATAGAAAACGCAAACAGTCTAGGTGCACAAACAACCAAACATAGATCCGAACACAGAAACTGTGCATCTGGACGACCGGCCAGAGCTTGTTGACCGCGGCTGTCAAGGTGTCTACCGCGGCTGTCATGGTGTCTTCCGTCCGTGGAACAGTTTCTGTGTTTGGTTCTCTGTGTGTAGCATTGTTGCTAGAAAACATGAAGAACATTTGTCTTTTGCCTTACTCCAAGTTGCACATCCTCTTAAAAGAAATAAACACAAGGAGAACATGGGTTGAGGTGTTAAGAAAGGATGATTTCCATAAACTTAACTGATGATATGACTTCAAATGGAGCCAACTAGTGGAAATTGATTCATGTATCTAACCCTAAATAATTGGAACAACAGGTTGTTGAGTTGAGTTGGAGTCAGTATGACTTCTGACATGGCTGAGGATGACTCAATATTGTACATATACAAAATTTCAATTGTTTATCATTTTCTTCTGTTTACTTCACTTATTTTCTTTGTTGATGTCAGCTTCCTAAAAGTTAGAATTGATGTAGGCATTACTCTTTCAATTTTGTGTTTGCAATTTTGCAAACAGCTTGTCAACTAAAATGAGAAGTTTCAATGCACCACAATTATGTTTCTGCTAACATTGTACTTACAGAATGATGGAAAACACAAGACTTCAAGGTCAAATTCCAGATGCCTTCTTCAGCCTTCCACTGTTAATAAAAGTGTGAGTATTAGTTTAATCTCATATACTGCATTTCATATAATCATCTAGAATTCAAAGTAATAAACAAAAAAAATGGAACCTCCATGGGTTCTAACATGATTGATTCTAGTTGTTTATCTTATGTCATGCCCATTATAATCAAAGCAATTTGTTTTGACATGCCGTGTCAGTGTATTGAGGAACAACAAACTTAATGGCATTTTGGTTGTCAACTCCAGCAATAACAACCAACTGCAACTTATAGATTTGCAGAACAATTACATAACTGGCTATGTGGTGGGAACGCGATTTAACTCTGAGTTAATGTAAGTAGTAAGACTGTTTTGGCTATTCCATCAGTAAGATGATATTAAAGAACTAAAACTAGTTCCGTTTCTGGACATGCAATCTATTTACTGTTCTTTGGTTTATCATTCTATAACCTCATTGGTGTACTTTTCTGTTATTTTCTGTAGACTTGTAGGAAATCCAGTTTGCGAGGGAGCACAAGGGACAGAACCACACTGCATCATTCAACAGTCAAATTCCTCATATTCAACAGAACCAAAGACTTGTATGCATGTTACCTGCAAGTCACATCAAATATCCAGCCCCAACTGTAGATGTGCTCATCCATATACGTGTTTCCTATTCTTCGGAGCTCCTTCCTTTAATGTCCTAAACTCAAAAATCTACACATTACTCGAGAATTCTCTGATGAGTTCTTTTCAGTCCTATCAACTCCCTGTGGATTCAGTTTCTCTGAGAAAAAATTCAGATGATTCCCCCATCATACTAAGATTAGAAGTTTTTCCATATGGTGTAGAGAGTTTTAATCGAACAGAAATTTCTGGGATTGCGTTTGTGCTGACCAACATGACTTTGTATCCTACGAAGCGTTTTGGGCCCTTTTTTTGGTTCCCATATTTTGCAGGTATAAAGTATATATACATGTGATTTGTCATGTTAATCTCCCCTCTCTCTCTCTCTCTCTCTCATATGTAAAAGGATCTGCAGGAACAAAGAAATCATCAAGTACTGGCATTATCGTCGGAGTGGCAGTTGGTTGTTCTTTGCTTGTGTTATTGTGTCTCCTTGCAGGAATTTATGCTTTCCGTCAGAAGAGAAGAGCTGAAATTTCTGAAAAACAGAACAATCCTTTTGGTAAAATTAGGAGTTAATCTTGATAATGTATTTCTCGGTAATCATGTCTTATCTTGGGTTTTAGTTATAACTTCGATGTCATACCAATGCAGCTTCTTGGCACCAAAATGAAAGCCATGGTGGTGCTCCTCAATTAAAAGGAGCTAGGTGTTTCTCATTTGCAGACCTGAAGAAATACACAAACAATTTCTCAGATGCCAACTGTATTGGAGCTGGTGGCTACGGAAAGGTTAACTTCTGTATTCTTATAGCTAGAGAATAGATTGTTGAAAGGTGAACTTTTACATTCTTTTTGCTAGAGAATAGATTGTCTGTGATTCTTTTCTCGTCTTGGTACAACATAGCTCATATATTACTAGGTTCCATATTTACAGACTGAGTTTTGGACTCTTCTTCTGTGACAGAAGTCTGATTTTTTTTTAAGAGTACAATTATATGCAGTTTCTTTTTCTTTTTCTTTTTTTATATAAATGAGAAGTAGGTGACTGATCTTTGAATTTGTATGAATTATTTCCGGCATATCATTGATAAATATATTAATTACTAAACTTTTGTGTGCTTGCAAACTCGTTCTGAAAATTCCTATAAAACAATCCTATGTATTTTCTTTCCAATATATATTGCTTTAGTTTAAATTTGGAGCATTATTCCTCCATTTTTGAACTTTTTCTTGAACAGGCTTGTCATCCATCCTAGAATATTTTTGCATAGTATTCCTTTGTGCTGTGTAACTTGCATATTCACAGTTCTTCGTTTTATTTACAGGTATATAGAGGAACTCTTCCCACTGAGCAACTGGTTGCCATCAAAAGGGCTAAACAAGGATCTACGCAGGGTGGTCTTGAATTTAAAAGTGAGCTTGAACTTCTATCCAGGGTTCATCATAAGAATGTTGTCAGCCTTGTGGGTTTCTGTTTTGAGCAAGGCGAACAAATGTTGGTGTATGAGTATATTGCAAATGGTACACTGAAGGAGAGTCTTTCAGGTACTTACACTTGTTTCCTATTCCACTCCACCAATATGGATACTGATACTTGTGCTTCAGTTGTTTACTTTATAATTGATGCATATAGTGACAATGTTTAATGTGCATGTATTCTTGTTCATCGTCACCGTTTGTACAAGCAAATACCTTGCTTGAGTTGAATGTAGCTGAAAAAGAAGTAAAGAAAATCAAGAAAGAGTAAAATATGGGGTTCCTTCTTTCAAAATGGAAAAAAAAGGGTTTGCCCCAGACCACTTTACCTCCTAACATTTAAATATGCAAGAGGCTCTCACCACAACTGACTTGATCCTCCACCTCCCCACCTCCACCCCCCTGCTTTGCCAGCCACCTCGCCACCATCCCCGCCACCTTTACCACCTGTCTCACCTCCTTCCTATCCCCCCACGACCCCGCCTTCCACCTTATGCTCCCTTCCAATTGTATCTATGGGTGTGTTGTTGAATCAATTCAAGATTTATAAAATAATAAATAAAATAAATAAATAAATAAAACAGTTGAGATTGATGTAAAACATATAGTGGGTTTGTCGGCAAGGTCATGTAGAACAGATCTATGGTGAAGTGGGTGGGTTGATGTGCCTGAGGCAGTGGACAAGTGGGTCATGCCATTGTAGTACATATACGTATGCATATACTTACATACATATATGTGTGTGTAATTTGATATGTGATTATATATGGATTAAAAATTAAATTAGCAATTAAGTAAAAAGCAAGGAACTTTGTGTTAATGCGTGGTTTGATTTATGTTAATATGGTTTAATTTGTCTAAAATGTGATTCAAGATAACAGTTATGTGCAAAGGGGACCGTTTGGGAGGTGGACCTTTTGAAAAGAATGATAAGAATTAGTTGGCTTACCTATGAATGAGGTAGAGCCTTGTATTATAATGAAACAATATTACAAAATAGGAAACGAAGAAAAAAAAGACATTAAATCTATGATTGACATAATCACAGATTTTATACACACTACCATAATTACAATATCACTATACTATCATAATTATAATATCACTATTTCCTAATTCCAACACTCTCCCTCAAGCTGGTGTGAAAATATTCAATAAACGCAGCTTACCGATAGACAACTGGAGTAATGTTGGGCCTACAGACTTAGTGAACATATCTGCAAACTGCTCAGAAGAAGAGACAAAGGATGGTCTCACAATATCAATCCGAACCTTCTCTTGAATGAAACGTATATCAACCTCTATATGCTTAGTATGCTCATGTAGGACAGAATTAGAAGACAGCATAATAGCAGACTTGTTGTTACAAAACAAAGATGCAAGAGCAGTCTCCTCAAATCCCAACTCTGCCAAAATAGAACGTAGCCATAGAATCTCAGAAGTGCTTTGTGCCATAGCCCTATACTCAGCTTCTGCAAAAGACCTAGAAACAACTGCTTGCTTTTTACTTTTCCATGATATAAGATGATTGCCATAGAAGGTATATAAGCTTGAAGTAGAATGCCTATCCGTTCTAGATCCTGCATAGTCAGCATCAGTAAAACAGAAGAGTCCAGATTAAAGATCAGCTGTGAAGAACAATCCCAAGCTAGGAAAGGTCTTCAAATATCTCAAGATGTGATGAACCACATCAAGATGTTCTGTACGAGGTGCATGCATGAATTGGCTAACCACACTAACTGCAAATGTCAAGTCAGGTCTAGTATTGGTCAGATAGACGAGACGCACAAAAAGACGTTGATACATGCCTGGGTTCTCTAGTAATTCGCCAGACTATGATGTGAGCTTGACATTGGGATCCATAGGAGTAGAAGCAAGTTTACACCCCAACATACCAATATCCTTAAGTAAGTTGAGAGTGTACTTCCTTTGAGATAAGAAAATCTCTTGCTGTGAGCGAGCCACCTCAATCCCTAGAAAATACTTGAGATTCTCCAAACTGTGAATTGGCCAAGCTCATCAAACTGTGGCTAGAGATGACTATAAGGAAGCTATGGGGTTCAGCAAAAGTGAGGTTGAAAGGCTGAAACAGTTGCTAAATCAGGTTGATAATCAAACCACAAACTTGACTCCAATTTCGGGTTCTTGCTCCATGGTCCAATCAGGTAATAGCTTTGCCTAAATCACCTCTAAGAGTGTCAATTCTAGTATCTGGATAGTTGATTCTGGTGCATCAGATCACATGACCAGCACCTTCAATTATTTTTCAACATATATCCCATGTTTAAGAAAACAAAAAATCAAAGTCGCTGATGGTTCCTTGTCCTCCATTGCCGGAAAAGGAAACATCCAACTATCACCCACTTTGTGCCTAAAATCAATCCTCTATGTTCCAAATTTATCTTATAATTTGCTGTCTGTAGGAAAACTCACTGACAATTTAAAATGTTCAGTTTTATTTACTTCTCTGGTTACAATTTTCAGGACCCTGCTACGGGGAAGATGATTGGTCATGCTGAATTGAAGGACGGCTTATACTTGGTCTCTACTACTTTTCAACAAAAAGATGATCAAGTTTGGCTCTGGCATAGACAGTTAGGACACCCTCCTTTTCCTTTGTTGGAAAAAATGTTTCCTTCCTTGTTCATGAATAATAAAGTGGGGAAATTTCATTGTGAAATTTGTGAATTGGCCAAACATCATCGTGTATCCTTTCCTTTGAAAACTCCACAAATGTTATCTCCATTTAGTTTAATACATTCGGATGTTTGGGGTCCTTCTCGTATTCCAAATATTTTTGGTTCTCGGTGGGTTGTCTCATTTATAAATGATTACACTCGTACTACTTGGGTCTATCTTATGAAGTCCAAATTGGAAATTTCCACTCTTTTTCCTCTATTCCACAAATTCATTAGCACTCAGTATGGGACAAAAATACACACAATTTGATCTGATAATGGCAAGGAATACTTCAATCAAGATCTCATTACTTATCTTGCAAATGAGGGCATCCTACATCACTCATCTTGTGTTGACACACCCCAACAAAATGGAGTTGTAGAAAGAAAGAATCGACATCTTCTTGAAGTTGCTAGGTCCCTTCTTTTCCCAACGAAAGTTCCTAAAACCTATTGGGAGGAAGCAGTACTCACTGCTGCATACTTGACAAACCAAATGCCATCAAGAGTTCTTCAGTTTCAATCTCCCATGAGTAAACTCTCTTCCTTGTTTCTAGATTTCCAAGGGGTTGGGTCCTTATCTCCAAAACTATTCGGATGTACTTGCTATGTGCATGTTCATAGTCATTTACGGGGTAAACTTGATCCTACGGCTATCAAATGTGTATTCTTGAGGTACTCTCCTACTTAAAAGGGCTGTAAGTGTTATCAGCCTCCAACAAAAAGGAAATACACCACTTCGGATGTTACCTTTGTAGAACACCAACCTTATTTTGGGGACGCCTATCTTCAGGGGGAGAGTTTAGGAGAAGATAGCTGGTTAGAGGTTGATCATTCGTTGCCTATTCCGAGTGTGGTATCTAGTCCCATACCAAGTGCTAGTTCTGATTTGCCTTCTTCGTCTAATCCAGATAGTCCTCCTACTTCAAATATGTCTTCTCCTAAACTAAATGTGAGTCCCAAATAGAATCCATTGAGCACTATAGAGTCTCCAGAGACCAAGGATGAGAGACTCAAGACACCTATCACCAAGGTATATTCCAGAAGGAAGAAGCTCAAAATCAGCTCACATGATCCAAGCATTGATCCTGAAACAAGTAATGAAATTGAAACTCAAGTTTTTGATTCTCATGAAGACTTGGAATTGCCTGTTGCCATTAGAAAAGATGTTAGAACTTGGACTCACACCAATATCTTAATTTGTTTCCTTTCAGCATCTCTCGCCTTAGTATCAAGCTTTTGTCACCCAAATGTCTTCCCATGAAGTTCCCAATAGCGTCCAAGAAGCTATTAAATTGAAACCATGGAGGGAAGCCATGAATGAGGAGATGAGAGCCTTAGAGAAAAATCAAACCTGGGAGATAGTAGAATTGCCAAAAGGAAAAAAAAAAAAAAAAAACTGTGGGGTGCAAGTGGATTTTCACCATCAAGTACAAAGTCGATGGAACTTTGGAAAGGTACAAGGCCCGATTAGTGGCAAAAGGGTATACCCAGACATATGGGATCGATTACCAAGAGACTTTTGCACCGGTGGCCAATATGAACACTGTCCGGATCATTCTCTCATTGGCAACAAACTTTGATTGGCCACTACTGTAGTTTGATGTAAAGAACGCTTTCCTCCACAAAGACCTAGAGGAAGAAGTATTTATGGATATCCCAACTGGGTATGGAAAACAGACATGGTCAAACAAGGTGTGCAAGCTCAGAAAGTCTTGATATGGACTTAAACAATCTCCTTGGGCTTGGTTTGGAAGATTCATGAGAACTATGGTGAAAAGAGACTATCGTCAAGGTCAAGGTGATCATACTTTGTTCATTAAACATTCACATCAAGGGAAGATTACTGCATTGATTGTTTATGTTGATGATATTGTGGTCACTGGAGATGATCAAGAAGAGATTATGGGACTGAAAGCCTACTTGGCTAGGGAATTTGAGATTAAAGATTTGGGTAAACTTCGGTATTTTTTGGGAATTGAGGTAGCAAGATCAAAACAAGGGCTGGTGATTTCTCAAAGGAAGTATATACAAGACTTGCTTAAGGAAACTGGCATGGTTGGATGTAAATCAGCCGAGACTCCTATTGAGCAGAATCACAGATTGGGAGAGGCTAATGAAGATCAACTTGTTGACAGAGGAAACTATCAACTGTTGGTGGGAAAGCTTATTTACCTATCACACACACGACCAGATATTGCATATGCTGTTAGTGTGGTAAGTCAATTTATGCATGCTCCACTTAAATCTCATTTAGATGCTGTATACCGAATTTTGAGATATTTGAAGGCAGCTCCTAGAAAAGGTATATTGTTCAAGAAAAGTGAAGATTTAAGGTTGGAGGCCTACACAGATGCAAACTGGGCAGGTTCTATTGTGGATAGACGATCTACTTCTGGCTATTGTACCCTCTTAGGTGGAAATCTTATTACTTGAAGAAGCAAGAAACAACATGTGGTGGCCCGTTCTAGTGCAGAAACAGAGTTTAGAGCCATGGCACAAGGCATATGTGAACTTTAGGTAAAGATGATCCTTAAAGATCTTAAGATTGTGTTTCAGGAACCTATGGTGCTTTACTGTGACAACAAGGCAACCATTAGCATAGCACACAATCCAGTTCAGCATGACCGAACCAAGCATGTAGAGGTGGATAGACACTTCATAAAAGAGAAGATTGATAGTGGTCAAGTGAGAACTCCACATGTATCATCCACCAATCAACTAGCTGATATTCTCACTAAAGGACTACCTAGCCTAAGTTTTCAGCGAATCACGAGCAAGCTGGGAATGCATGATATCTACACACCAGCTTGAGGGGGAGTGTTGGAATATGGATCTTCTTAGGGTGTATAAAGACTGCATAACAGCCTGTTATACTTTCCTTATTAAAGGTTGTATAGCTGTATTCATTTATGTTGGCTAGAATTAGGTTGTTTCTTTATTTAGATTCTTAGAAGTCAACTTCTTGTACTTTATTTATAGCCCTATACAGATTATGTTTGAAATATATGAGAAGAATTATTCTCTTCCAAACCTTCAGTAAACAACCAGAAAAGCCGAAAAAAACTCAACGGCTAAATGCTACCGAATAAACCTGGTAGCCCACAAAAAGAAAAGGCAAAAAGAGGTCCAGAAAAGTGCTTAAAGTATCAGCACTATACCCTGTAAAAGAGAGAAAAAGGGTTCGGACCACCCTAAAGAGGGTGCCGTAGTACTCTAGGCCAGGATAAGACCTGGTTAGCAGCAGCAAAGCCCTCAGCAGGTGTAATACAGTCTTGCGGAGGGGTATAGGAGGGTGGGTAAGTGGTTTCAGGTGGTCTAGGAGTGGTTGGTTAGGCTGTCGGGTGGTCTAGAGGGGAGAGGACATCTGTCGGGTGCTGGAGGAAAAAGAAAGAAGATGAAGAAACTACTGGGCAGTGAAGAACAGGGGCCGACAGGGAGGAGGGGGTGGTCTAGGGTTTCTGTGTTTTGGCTCTAATACCAAAAAGAATGAAAAGAATTATTTGGCTTATCTATGAATGAGGTAGAGCCTTGTATTTATAATGAAGCAATATTACAAAATAGGAAACAAACAAAATAGGAAACGAAGATAAAAAAAGGCATTAAATCTATGATTGATATAATCACAGATTTTATACACACTACCATAATTATAATATCACTATTTCCTAATTCCAATATTTTGGTAGGTCAATAGGTGGACCTTTTGGGGTTTTTGATGTGGTTTACGTTATGAGGGGAGAGACAAGGATACTTTGGTTTGGGTTTATCTGGGGTCTAAAGGGGTTTTCTCGGTGTCTTCATTCTATCACTTATTGGTGGATGGGGAGGTTGTGCTGTTTCCTTGAATCGTGTTCTGGGTGCTGAGTCCATCCAAAGTAGCTTTTTTGTCCGGACAGCGGCTTTAGGGCGTATTTTGAATATTGATAATTTGATTTGGCGTCGTCATATTTTAGTTAATTGGCGCTATATGTGTTGTGGGGACACGGAGTTGGTAGATCATTTGTTTATTCATTGTCCGGTCACTTCACGGCTGTGGATGTTTATTGTTGCGACTTTCGGTTTGGTTTGGGTCCAACCAAGGTCGGTGATGGAGGTGCTGCAAAGTTGGGCTGGGGGGAGGGTTGGGAAGAGGCGTCGGAAGGCGTGGTTACTTGCTGGCCAGTGTTTAATGTGGCTGGTTTGGTTGGAGTGCAACATGTGTACTTTTTACAGTGTGTCTCAATTAGTTCCATGGATGGAGAGGCGTTTGTTAACTGTGCTTCATAGTTGGATTACGGTTTCAGTAGATCCAGATGTGTTGGCCTTTGTAGATTTTGTAGATGACTTGATTAGTTAGCATTTGGTATATTATTTGGCCTTAGTTTTGTATTCTTTGCATCATTTTGATATTTTTTCAATAAAGTTTGTTTATTTATCACCAAAAAAAAAAAAAAAAGAGATGAGAGGGAAAGAGAAGATAAGTAAAAGAAAACAATGATGGCATAAGGTTAATCCAAAACCACGAGATAGCTATTTGCATATAATTAAATGTTAGAGAGGTAAAGTGCTCTGGGGTTAAAACCACAAGAGGGTAAAATAGATTTTGCCCCAAAATGAAAATGTTTTTGTAGTTTATCTTTCTCAAACCTCAGTCGAAACTTGAATGTTTCACATATCTCCTCTAGCCAAAAGAACAGGAAAAAAAGTAAAATAAAAAGGGGATCCCTGGAGTTTGTAAACTGCACTACCAGACCTATGTTTTTGGGCACTTCATGCATCCGACTAAACAGTAACAATTAAAGTGTGTATTACCTGTGCAGGGAAATCTGGAATCAGGCTGGATTGGATGAGGAGACTTCAAATAGCCCTTGGAGCAGCAAGAGGTTTGCAATATCTGCATGAGCTTGCCAACCCTCCGATCATACATGGGGACATCAAATCAAACAATATCTTATTGGATGAATACTTGAATGCAAAAGTTTCTGATTTTGGTCTGTCCATGAGTATTGCTGACCCCAAAAACTTTCATATTACCACTCAAGTCAAGGGGACAATGGTCAGTAAATTTTTCTCTAAACCCTAGTTTTGAAAGAACAGCAAATTACTGTAAATTAGAAGTTGGATAAAGATTTTCAAAGCACCTTAGTTATAATCAAAATCTATCTGTTCTTGAAGCTGGTCTCAACTAGTCATAGCTCTCGATTGGTAAACGAAGGACCAAATCAAATAAATTAAACCCCCCTACTCTGTTTCGATGAAAACAAAAATTAAAACAAGTAATGTAATTTTCCCCCATTAACAGCCATTTCTTTTTAATATGTAAATATATTTTTTTTCCTGGGTGGTAGCTGGTTGACGTACAAAAAAAGGAAAAAGAAGAAATCACATGAGAGAATATCTTGAAGAAAGGATAACTATTGAACATTGGAGAATGCAGATTTTTCTCATTATGTAAAGATATTGTGCAGTATGACTTGAAAATTTTTCTACTTTTTTTTCAGTCCAATCCCTTACTGTGCTGGAGGTAACACCATTTCATTAATGAGAAGAGTGTCAAAGGTTATAATCCCATAAATTTGATAAGGCCAACCTAGTGCCTACTATCTACATAGCGTAGCCCTTGATTGGCTGGTAGCCCACTATCGAATTTGGAAACCCAGGGTGAAACCCGTGGGTCTGAACTGTTTTTGGTCCAATAAATGTAATTGGTGGCTGTAGGAAATTAATGTATAGATATTATTGATTGATTGATAATGTTCTTACAAGAGCTCTCTTTTATAGAGAGAAATGGGATACAATGGAGCCATAATGGATAATGGAGCACTATACCATAATGGATCACTAACTATATCACTAACTATATGGGGCACTAACTATAGCACTAACTAATGGAGCAGTAACTAATGTGGAGTAGGTGGAGTATTTGTAGGTAGAGTAGGTAGAAATTGTAGGTGGAGTAGGTAGAAATTGTTACATAGAAATTGTTACATTCAACCGCTCCCCTCAAACTCAAGGGGGTTAGGAACTAACCAACTTGAGTTTGGAGAGAGTAACAAAACAGGAAAAATAAGCTGACACATAAAATAAAAGTGGATAGGAGACACTGTATGGTTGTGTCAGACCGTTGTAGAAGACTGTATGGTTATGGCAGACTGATGTAGAAGACAGTTTATGGGGTCATGTCGGACCGTTGTAGAAGATAGTTTATGGGGTCATATCGGACCGATGTAAAAAACAGTTTACGGGGTCATGTCGGACCGTTGTAGAAAACAGTTTACGGGGTTATGTCGGACCGTTGTAGAAAACAGTTTACGGGGTCATGTCGGACCGTTGTAGAGGACACTATATGGCTGTGTCGAACCGTTGTAGCAGATAACCGAAATCAATGTCGGGACAGTTTACCGAGTCTTGTCGAACCCATATAGGAGCTAACCGGAATCAAAGTCGGAACAGTTTACAGAGTCTTGTCGGACCCATATAGGAGCTAACCGGAATCAATGTTGGGATAGTTTACAGAGTCTTGGCGGACCCATATAGGAGCTAACCGGAATCAATGTCGGGACAGTTTACAGAGTCTTGTCGGACCCTCAAAAGGCGTGCCCAATCTTATCAAAATGCGTGCCATCAAAAGGCGTGCCATCAAAAAGCGTGCCATCAAAAGATGTGCCCAACAGCCATCAAAAGGCGAGCCATCAAAAGGCGCGCCAATTTGTCGTCTGGTGTTGAGGCGTAAAGCGGCGATGTCTGCCTTGCCTATTTAAACCAAGGCGAGGCTGCCGCTGATGCATAACAAATCAGCTGAAAAAACTCTTCGTTCTCTCTATAAGCTGTTATCTCTGAAACACTCTCCAACCAACTCTGAATATGGCCTCTTCTTCCCGTTCAGCTACCCAGAACATAGCCTCTTCGTCCCGTGGTCTCACTCTCTTTCCCGACCTCAACGAGTCCACAAGAGAGATGGCCGGGGCAGGTGCCCTTGAACCGCAACCAAGCGCCCCTGGACCAAGCGCCCCTGGTTTTGCGCCTTTGAACTTTCCGATGCTGTCTGTGGAGCAAAGAATGGCTGCACAATCGGATATTGAGGCGAATTATTACACACTGAAGTCATGTGTTGAGACCATGACTGCGGTCTCAAACCTGTCGCACCGGCTTCAGAGTAGGACAAATGAGGTGCAGCAGTTAAACGCCCAACTGGCTCTGCTCCAGGGCATGTATAAGGATGCCCGAGCAGAGATATGTGGGCTAAAGGCAGAAAATAAGGAACTGAAGCGGAAGGCCACCGTGATGCTCAGATTTGGAGGGCTGCCATATGTGATGGTTGAGGAGCAACGGGAAGTTAACGTGCTCGGCGGCGTGGGAAACACGGAGGCAGCACCGGCAAGGGAGGCCCAAGACAAAGGCAAGAAGAAGAGAACAGCTGAAAAGGCGAAAAAATAAGGCCGGTTGTTGTTGTGTGGGTTGTGGTTGATTTGTTTTTGTGAGGTTTTTTTTTTTTTTTTTTTTTTTGGTGTAAAAATGTGATCGGGGTTGATCCCCGAGATGAATAAAATAAGGTGGTGGTGAAACTGTTTTGAAAGAGCCAATGGTGGTGGTGAAACTGTTTTGAAAACAAACCAAAATCATTGCCTTTATCTTCAGAAAGCTTTTCAACTTTTTCTTGTTCTGCTTCTAGCTCAACTTGCAATACTTTGGACATGTCAGCAGCTGCCTGTTTGGCATTCTTGGCAATTAAGGCCGTGTAACGGGCAGTTTCAGGCATTTTCATTCGCCAGTAATAAGTAAGTGCAGCCGGGATCGCACCAATCATCAGAATTATGCGCCAAACATAATCAGCTTCTGGAACTGTGGAGCCAAGAGCATTGTCTTGATATGCCGGGGCAGGACATGTACAAAGAAACTAGCGACAACAATAAGATAGCTTAGAATAAGTATCAAGCCTTTGAAATAGTTTGATGTCCCTTCCTGCAGCATAAATGCCACCACTAACACTGTGATAAAGAGCGTGGCTGTCTCAAAGAGTTGAAAATTCAAGTCCATTGGCTGTCCCATGAACTAGCCAACAACTACACAGAAGGGAATAACAAACATAGATATCTGTGTAGATGATCCAATTGCGACTCCCAGTGTGATGTCAAGCTTGTCCTTCATGGCAAACATAATAGCACTTGCATGTTCTGCAGCATTTCCTACAATTGGAAGCAGGATGACACTAATAAAAGCCACAGACATGTTCCATGAGTCCGATGCTCCTGTATAGTGTCAACAAGGTATCCAGATAGTACAGACACCCACAAAGTCAATATCGCATGCCACCCAATTGCTTTCCACTTACTAATAGCAGGAACCTCTTCTTCAGGAGAATCTGCTGTACTACTATTGCTTACCTCATCAACAGGAGCCTCATCCACTGGACCATAGAACTTGTGTTGACACCTAAGCTGAAAGAAAAGGTAGCTTGCATATGCCACCAGCATTATACAGCTGCTAAATCTAGAAAGGGATAACTCTGACGTCCCCAAAATGCAACTCTGGAAGAACGGATGCTGGAGGGCCTCCAAGGCTGTTGGCCTCTTGCAAGGATCCCAAGAACAAAGTGATGTAATAATATTGATTGCATCCTTACTAGCAGATGGCATCAATACAGAAAGATGGACACCAGTTAGCTGTGGGAACTGGTAGTTAATAGCACTTGCAAGTTTAAGGCCTTCGGCCCACTCAGTCTCATTTGGAGTGCCTATTATGCTGCATATTTTGTAGATCTCATCTGCTTCACTTGAGCCTGGGAAAAGGGGACGGAGAGTAAACAGTTCAGCCATGATTGCACCCATTGCCCACATATCAACTGCAGAATTATACATTGGAGACTGAAGCAGAACTTCCGAGGCACGATACCAGCGTGTTGAGACATATTCTGTATATGGTGGTTGAGAACTGATCTCGCGAGCAAGACCAAAATCAGCAATTTTTATTACATCTTTTGAAACCAGCACGTTCTCTGGCTTAAGGTCACGATGAAAATATCCTCGCTGGTGCTGCTGTTTGCTTTGCGATCTACAGAGGCTGAAATGAGGGGTAAGAGCTCAGCTATGGAAGAAGGTATGTGTAGAAACACAAGCGGAATAGGTTGAGGTCCGGCGGGCGGCCAAGGAAAGGTTGCCGCCCGCCAGAAGGCGAAGAACACTAGGAGCTTAACCTATAGCTCTGATACCATGTAGGAAATTAATGTATAGATATTATTGATTGATTGATAATGTTCTTACAAGAGCTCTCTTTTATAGAGAGAAATGGGATACAATGGAGCCATAATGGATAATGGAGCACTATACCATAATGGATCACTAACTATATCACTAACTATATGGGGCACTAACTATAGTACTAACTAATGGAGCACTAACTAATGTGGAGTAGGTGGAGTATTTGTAGGTAGAGTAGGTAGAAATTGTAGGTGGAGTAGGTAGAAATTGTTATATAGAAATTGTTACATTCAACAGTGGCTTTCTATTATTATTATTATTTAGTTAGAAATTAAATAAGTATTGATTTAGTTTCCAAATACTAATAGGATTCGTTTTCCTAATTCATTTTCGGTTTTGGTCTGTATTTAGTAGTCTTTTGACATTGTATTATTTAGTTTTCGAGTTATATTATTGAGAGTATTTTTTAGGCTAAAAAATGATGCACATAATTTTATCTTTGCTAAAAAGAAATCTTAAACAAATTTATGGAGTGGACAACTGAGGGATAATTGTTTTGAGTTCTTTGAAGATCCATGATATTGCTTAGTATTTTGGATTAAAAAGCAGAATTTTTTTTATTGGTGTAGGGCTACTTAGATCCTGAATATTGCATGACCCAGCAGTTGACTGTGAAGAGTGATGTTTATGGCTTTGGAGTGCTAATGATTGAGCTGATAACTGTAGACAGCCGATCGAGAAAGACAAATACATTGTAAGTGAGGTGTGGCAGAAAATGGACAAGACAGAGGATCTATATGATCTTCATGAGATTCTTGATCCAAACATTTTGTGCACTGCAGTGAAAGGTTTAGAGAAATTTGTGGATTTGGCAATGAGGTGTGTCAAGAAGAAGGAGCTGCAAGGCCTACAATGTGTGAGGTGGTAAAAGAGATTGAAAACATCATGCAAATTGCCCCTAATACTGACTCGGTGTCCACTTCAGTTGGTTTTGAAGGACTAGCAACTATCCTCATAGCAAGGAAAGCCTCATTATTTGTAGCAGGGCCTTGGCACGTTAAAGGTTGGTGCCCCAGCAAGTCTTATTAAGCATTTTCGTGTTAGAACATGTGAGCTTTTTGATGTTTGTACCATGTGGGAAGAATCAAACCACGTATTGTAATGAATTCTTGGCTTTTCTTTCTTTTGTCGGACAGTCTTAGGTGTGTTGCTTGTCTGGTAGACTATAAAGAAGTGAATAGAAAAGTGAAACGAAATCAAAATATTGATGTACAAATTGTGTGTATATTAAGCCAAGTCTTGTGATTTTTCGATAAATAAGCTACTATTTTCTGTTCTAAGCAATCATCCCTCAATTTTCTGTTGTATTGAGAAAAGAAAATGTGATTTACTGATTCATTTCTGATGATATGCAACAATTAGTAGATTTCAAGAGAGGCTTGGATTCTCACCCATGTCCTTCTTGGTTGTAAGTTTCTTGGGAATGTTTGTTAGTTTGCATGATGACAATATTGCTGTTTCTTTCACACCATGGATATTATGTGTCCTTGTTATAGAATTTTTTTGTTAGTTTGCAGGGAAATTCTATAATAATGGGCGTACATCTGCTCAAGTTACAACCTTGATGATATTTACTTGTAACTCGGTGTTGATTATGATTTAGTTATGATTCATTGTAGTATTAGTTATGATCTATTGTGATTGTTATTTTGGTTACACCTTAAGTGATGTTTAGCTATGATTCATTGTGATGTTATTTACGACTTGGTTATGACACATTATGATGTTAATTATGACTCAGTTATGATCTATTGTAGTTGTAATTTTAGTTATGACCGAAGAGATTTTTAGTTATGCCTAAAAGGTGTTTGGTTATGAATTGTTAAATAATGACAGAAAATGATTTGATTATGATATTTTGTGATATCAACACCATGAGTGTTATAACTCGCATATGATGCATTCCTTCTTGAGGAGTGTGTATTATAACGTTACCATTGTTGGCATGTTTATTATATTTATAAATAACATATCGTTGTAAATTATGTATCATTATTATAGATAAAGTTGGTAGGATGGGCACTAATTTATGAAGAGAACTCAATTTCATGTTTGTGTTGCTCAATAAATTATACTCATCTTTTAATCTACTTCTGAATGTTTTCTACCTTTTCATTGTTCCGCAAATACCCTTGTCAAGTTGATGAAATTATATATTAACTTGCATCCCCACCAACAGTTGCAGTCCTGCACCAATATTTTATTCAGTTGCTGCTATTACGATTCACAAATTGCAAAATCTGACTGAAAAATCAAATAGAGAAACTACCCCAATTAATTCCATTGTCTCATTTCTTGAATGTATGTGTGGTTATGGCGTGTTGGAATGCTTCGGAGGTTCCAATCAGATATGAAAAGTTAATCAGGTAGAAGTGAAGTGAGCAACCATGGTGGAGGTTTGGTGAGTTGATGGTTGGTGTTAATGTCAATTTGAGTTGGCCTGTTGTGATGGTTGCATTCTCTGTTTTTGCTGTTGGTAGAGAGAAACAAAAGGTGAGATGACAGAGAAGAGGAGCAGGAGAGGGAGAGGTCTAGAGAGGGAAAAAAAATTACAATTCAGTCTTTTGAAAAAATATTTAGAGATATATGAAAATGTTTAGAATTTAATTATTCATAATGTTCAAAATTGAGATTGAGCTTCTGTTGAGGATTCATCATAAGAATGTTGTCAACCTTGTTGGTTTATGTTACAAGCAAGGTGAATAAATGTTGGTCTATGAGTACGTTGAAAAGGAAAAGTGAAAAAGGAAAAAGGGAAAATGTGTGTAAAAGTAAGTGAAATATAAGTATATTTTATTCATATTTCACCTATCTTTTCTTTTTATTTTTTTAATTACCTCCCCAAATCCATGAATTAAACACAACCTAAAGAAAAATCTGTCAGGTACTTCCATTCATTTCTTGGCTTTCTGTATCTAATCTAAACACTTTATTTATTGCCATCCTTGGTCCCTATAGCATACTTTATGAGTAATAAATTGAATGGCTAGCATCTAGGGGAAGAAATGAAGACAATAAAACAATAGTGCAGAATATAGGTCTATTTGATTTAGCAATGTGCCAAAGGCACCGGAAAAATTAACTTGGAATAAGATTGTGTTGCTTCACTTGCCTCGTCTAAACTTAGACACTAGAAATTTACATAAATGTGAGGGTTAATTACATTTTGAGTCAATTTTGTGTCATTTTGATTTCTAATTGTTTAAATTGTATCAATTTAGTTCCCAATGTATCAAATGTGTTCCAATTTGGCCCCCATATGCAACTCCATCAATAGACGTCGTTAGGATACACACATCACATTTAATAAGGACTAAAAGTGTAATTTTTTAAATGAGTTTTCACAACTATGTTATAGGTCATATATTTTAGAAATTTAGTGCAATTTTTAAGTGAGTTTACACATTTATCCCTGACTTTAATGACACCTACTGATGGAGTTAGGTTGGGCGGGACAAATTGAAACACTTTTTATACATTGGGGGACTAAATTGACACAATTTAAATATTGAGGATCAAAATGACACAAACAACATACTTTGGGGACTAAAAATGTAATAACCCTAAATGTAATTATCACCCTCCAGAGAAAGGAATAATTATGGTATTATAGCAATAGTAGCATGCCAAAATAGATAATGATTAGGGCCAAGGGCCTTGTTGAAACCTCATCCTCTGTAGCCCTGTTGTTTTGAATTGAAAACTAATGGATATAGTACTTGTTTTGTCCCCCTACAAGATGAGCTATTGTTGGAACATAATTCAGTTTCTTAATTGAGAAATCATGGATGTGTAAGTGTGATCTCTTATGACAATGCAATGGATAATCTTTGCAGGGAAGTCAAGATTCCAATTGGATTGGACGAGGAGACTTAGCATGGCGCTTGATTCAGCCAGAGGCTAGTTTGTACAGATTATCGCGGTCATAGAAAAAAAATTCCCAATTATAAGAATATGCAAGATTGTATGAGAAGTTGGTTAAGATTGGTGTATTTGCCAAATTTTCCATGCATTATGTCAATAGCTAATTACATAGGCATAATGGAGCCCCAAGTAATGTTTCAAGGGAAAAAAAAAAAAAAAAAGTCTTGCAAGCATATGTGATGTTTTGGGAATCTGGTTGTTGCCTTTTTTTAATTTCATCGCCTATGAAAAGTTGGCGTATTTGATTTCATTTGCCATGACATGAGAGTGTCACGTACGGTTCCTTTGAGAAGGGTGTGTCCTAGAAAGCCAACTATTGAAAGAAGTTATGTTTTTTCATTCTAGAAGATATTCTGATTTTGATTTCTGGTTCTGGCTCGTACAAACACACGCACACATACACACAATCTTCTGGTTCTGGCCCATACATATATGTACACACATGCACACATACACAATCTTCTTTGACACAGTGCAATGTCGACACCACTGAACTCAAATGTTGGTGCATTTGCTTGTCTTGATAAAACAAAATATTTTCATGATTTTTGTACAAGTCTCTTGTTTCTTGAAGTTATCTAATTCATGTCCTATGAAAGCTTTGAGTTCATTAGTTTAAGCTACAATATATTTCCTTTGATTTACACTTCCAAAAATTTGATTTTTTTCTTCTTATATATAGGGATGCATGGATCTTGAATATTACATGACTCAACAGTGGACCAAGAAGAGTGACATTTATAGCTTTGGAGTAGTACTATTGGAGCTAGTGACTGCAAGAGCGCCGATAGGGCAGGGATAACACATTGTGAGGGAGGTGAAGGAGGTAATAGATAAGTCAAAATGAACAATGTAAGGGACTGGTCTCCCCTACATTAATAACTATCAAAATGAATGCAAATATATATATTGAACAATGTCCAAATTATATCGGGTAACGTATGGTTTTTGTCTATACTGCACCGAGTGGTGTATTATTTCTTATCATTAGTATGCAACGAATTGGTACCACTGCATTTTGATGTATGATTTTGAAAATTATCGATGTAAATATTATATATTTATCAAGTGTTTTGAATTTATAAATATCTTTTAAAAAAATCAACACGCCTAAGTGGATCAATTACTTATTACATGATTTTATTAATTATTACAGAATATGCCACTATTACTTTTAGATAATGTCATTTTTACTATTCAATAGTTTGTAACACTTGATGGTACAACAATGCACACAAAAGTAATATGATTTGTAACATAATGTAATTTTTACAAAATATTTATAAATTTTTAGTACTCAACAATTTTTATACAATTTATTTTTTGAAAATTTACTTCACCTTATTATTTTTAAATTTTAACTATTTACATTTTTGAATACTACAATTCACTAAATACTAATTATCCTAATATATACCAGTACAATTTAGAATTTGCTAGTACCGATATAGATCTTAATGTTTTATTCTGAAAATTTGAGCAAAATAGAATGATCTCCTTTTTTTGTACTGCTTTCTTTCTAGCATATAGTATGTACTTATAAGCTTGCATGGTACGCAGGGCCGGCTCAACCACATGTGAGGTCTAAAGTGAAAAATCAAACTGAGATATATTTTTTCTTAGGGGCAAGAACATATGAAAAATTTATACATAATTTCGTATAAAATGATGTGATTCAATGTGGATAGAAAATGATTCTTGTAATATTTTTTGTATGAATAGAATTTTTCTTTCAAAATATGTTAAGGTTTACATATATACATGACCTTAGTCGTGTAAAAATACATTAAAAAATAATAATAATAAGTATATATAATCACTTTTTTTGGCTTCATTTTTTATTGGAAAAAGTCAGTCACCTAGATTTATGGGTCTAGAATTTATCCAGAATCAATTTGTGTGGTAGAGATCAAATTGTTGAAGTGTGGGGTCCACGAGTGATATGAATTTGAACTATTGATTATTATTTCTAAATAAATTTTGAGTAAAAAATTTGTGGGTTTGTAGTCCCTCTCTTTTTGATCTGCTATACATGGCCTTTTTTTCTCCCATTCTTTTGTAGTCCTCTTCTTGTGTCCCTTTCCTATTTTAGATTGGAAAAGCTACTGATTATTGTGTCATTCTAATCCCTATAATTTCAATTAACTCGATTTTTATCCTGAATTTATGATTTTGTCTCAATTTAGTCCAATTGGTTACCACGTTTAGTATTTTTTTGAGAAAAATATGCACATAAGTGTCATGTGCCATATTTTTAAGGCAAAATTATAAACTTATTTAACTCAGTGAGTTAACCTTAACTAATTTAGTGATAATTATTTTTAAAAAACACTAACAATATTATCAATTGGACTAAATTGACCCAAAATCTAAAATAAAGAGTTAAAATCGAGTCAATTGAATGTATAAAAACCAAAATGACATAAGAAATAAAATACAGAGATTACTGACGTAATTTGCCCTAGTTTAAATTAATTACATGAGACTTCACTTCAAAATAGGGCCTTCTTCAAACTCGGGGACCTAAAACTAGCTTCATTGCCTTCCCCTTCAGCTGGCCCTAATGGTATGTACCCAATGGAACAAGTTGGGACATTATGTTATTCACAACACTGGTTGGACATATTTCATTTGCAAATAATTTTTTAAGGTTGTGTGTGGATTTTGTGAAGGACAAAAAAAAAAAAGAAAAAGATAGGGAAAAATGAAGTAGAAGTCTTTCTTCTTTTTTTTTTCTTTTTTTTTTTTGGTTGGATTAGAAAACAAGAAGAAGAGAAAAATGAAAAGAAAATGAATATACATATTTTTCAAAAAAAAAAAACAAAACTATTTTTTGTTTAAGTTATCTATAAAAATTAGAAACATTTACTAATAAATCCTATATCCATGATTTATGGACCATTTAGTTCCATAAATATTTTTGTTAACTCATAAGTCTTATCTCACATTAAAATCTTTCAAATGAAGCATACACACATTTGAAAACATAATAAGACAACAGTGTATACATTAGAATGATTTTCCATTGTCACATTTTAAAAATGACAAATTTGAAAAAAGTTTAATAAGACAATAGTGCACAAATGTCCTATTGTCACATTTTAAGAAAATGACACATTTGACAAAAGTAAGACAATGGTATACATATTAGAATGATGTCTCATTGTCACATTTTAATAATGACACATTGGCAAAAGTTTGGTAAAATAATAGTGCATAAATGTCTTATTGTCGCATTTTAAGAAGAATGACATATTTGATAAAAATTTAATAAAACAGTAGTATACTGATTAAAATAATGTCACATTGTAACTTTCATATTGTAACATTTTAATAGTGCACAAATGAAGCATACCCAAATTTAATGAGACTTTAATGGTCTACAAGAAAATTTATGAGACTTCTTGGATATAGTTTTCTAGAATGAGACTTCTGTATAAATTTCCCTAAAAATTATGTATAAGTAAGTTTATTTTTCTTGACAAATCTAATATTCAAAGATAACTTAAAAAGAAAAGGATAAAGGATTTATATAAAATAACTAACTATTTTTATTGAGTGACTTAACCATTCATGAATTAACAAATATTATTCACCCAAAAACAAAAATTAACTAATACTCCTGAATTGCTAGCAAGAAGCTTAATGAATTGTAAAAATGAGTCCAAAGAGAATCCCTTGTTAAATCTCTTTCTTACAAATTAATGGTCATTTGTCTTAATGAAATGAAGTTTGTAGATTATTTACTTTTTTTCCAAAATAAATTAGAATATAAATACAGAAAAAATATATACTTTCACTTTTCTCTTCTTTTTTTTTTTATCCAACTTCTCTAAAATGTAAAGAAAATCTCATTCAATCAGAGATATTAGGTTCAACTCTTTACGCAAGTCCGATTCTGAGTTGTAGTGTTCCAATCCTACCTAAACAATTAATAATAAAATTTAAAATAAATAATTTACCTATATAAAAAAATTACTAAATTTACCATAGTAGCTTAGTGGTGTGAGTCTGTATTCATTGCAATGACAAAAACATGTTTATGAGTTTAAATTTTCAATACATATGCAAAAAATTTAAATGTTGGATTGATTGAGCAGGGTGAACTATCAAGCTTGCTAGCTCCAGTAAAAGCTAACCAATTTGGAGCATCATGTGGCAAAGACTAAACAACTATGTAAATGAGACTCATAAACTGGCCATTGCCCAGGCCCTCTCAAGTTAGGGCTTAGACTTGGGCTTGAGTTTAAGCTTGGGCTTGGACTCGGACTCGGACTCGGACTCGGACTTAGGCAAAGATTTCTAAGCCTAAACTTGACTCTATTTTTCAAAAATAAGTTCTACCAGTAAGCTGGTCAAATGCAACTGCTCACAAATTGGAATATCTATCATCAAGTATTATTTGAGTGGATTTTAGCATGCTTGCTTTTGTAGCTTCCACAAGAACATTATTATGGGTCAACACCAATTTTCTTCAATACCTATACTAATTCCATGGTCAAATAATGAATTTGAACTGTCTAGTTGTTGGGTTCTATGAATAAATCCTTGAATTTGTTTTAGTAGCATCATGAGAATGACCCTTGTTTTCCTCATGGGTGTCCTATAAAATTTCAGAAAATCAACTTAGTGCAATTGAAATAATCTCCATTATACATGACTGTAATGGAGTTTTCATTTTACCATTTAATAGTTGGGAAAAAGATTAAAAGAAATATTCTAAAAGTAAAATGTGTTGACTAAATTTATTTTTAGTGTGACTCACACTAAATATAAATTTATACCATACATTTTATATTTTAAAATACTTTTCAAAAATATATATAGTTTCTCGTTAAAAACTTCCAATTTTGAGTCTAAAAAATTTATTTATTGACAATGTTAGAGTATTTTCGACAAGAGAGACATTTAGAACATTTTAAGTAAATTGTCTTAGCCTAGTCTCATCACAAAATGGAACTCCAACAGAATAAGTAACACAATAGACATATGGTCTCATACTTTCTTGAGCAACTACATTCAGAGAGTTTTGAACGTAAAATAAATCAATTCCAAAAAATAAAGTGTATTGGTAAAATGATCAATCCTTAGTTATGTTTGGTTGGGGAATTTGGGAAGGAATTTGGAAAGGAAAAGGGAAAAAGTGTGTGAAATGTAATGTAGGTATATTTTATTCATATTTCACCTACTTTTTTCATTTTTCTTTTCAAATCCCTTCTCAAATCCTCCAACTAAACACAGCATTAAGGTCTCACAAAAGCTAACTCCTATATCATGGACTAGGCTTAAGCTAAGGTTTTGGAAATTGGTCCTACCCAATCTAGCAGACTAGTTTTACAAAAAAAATTATTCAATGTTTCTGGAATACATATATGTGGTGCTCCAATTTGATAATCATTTGTCTAAAATGATAACATCCGTCACTTTTGTGTTGATGTTTTAAATATGGGTTGAATTTTTTTCAAATTTAAATTTGAATTTGAGAGAACGGTTTAGACCCATGAGGTATGTCTTGTTTCGATTATCCGAACCGTTTATTTTATAAGGTATCACTCATGAAAAAGATTATATTGATTCAATAATCATAATACATTTCATTTTATCACATTTGTCTCCAAAATAACAGACAATAAATGTATTTTTTTTAAATAGACTAATCATTTTTTTAGAAGTAAACACGATAAAATGAAAATGTTATAATTATCGAATTGATTTAATTTTTTTCAAGAATGACATACATAAAGGACTTACATAATTAAACGATTCAGATTATCGAAATAAAACTTGCAGTAGACTTCATAAATTTTCAAAATTTAATAACTAAATTTAAGAGAAGACCTGCCACTAAAAAATCATGAGAGCATTGTTGAAAAATGCCTAATGAATTTTTTATTTTACATTCCACTAAAAGAAAGAAATTTGAAGTGGGGTAACCCCTTCACTAGCTTGGATGGGTTGGTGAAAATAGAGACGCATCGTCATTGGGCAACACGCAAGCGTGGCCTTCGGTTTCGACAAGTGAATTAAATTTTGTGGAAATTGATATGTGGTTGTCAAAAGTAGTGTTACATCAAAGGTAAATGTTAATAAGTGCGTCTCACGCATCTAATCTATCTATCTATATATATATATATATTATATAAGGAGAATGAAATTTTTAATCCATAAATCTTGTGAGAATTTAAATATTTTAATCTTAATTTTTTAATTTTTTGATTAAAAAAAAAAAATCTCAGTATTAATTGACTTCTCTTCTCCCAATCTACAAGTTTTTTTGACTTCTCCCATATCTACTACTGCACTATTTCTAACTTCTCCCATACACTATGGTTGGTGATGGGATTGTTAAATTATTTTTATAAAAAAATATTTAAAACAAATATAAATTTTAATTAAAAAATAACAGGTTGTAATTGCGAAAAAAAAAATTACACTGTGCATTTCATTAAAATCTAAAAAAAAAAATAATTTCTATATTAAAAAATATCTAAAATAAATATAAATTCTTATTAAAAAATAACAAGTTACAATTGTGAAAAAAAAGAGAAAAAATTACACCATAAAAAATAATTTGTATATTACAAAAATATCTAAAACAAATATAGATTCATATTAAAAAATAACAAGTTGTAATTGCGAAAAAACAATTACACTATGCATTTCAGATATAATGATCAAAAAATTTGCCAAGTATTTGTGTAAAGACTTAACACGTATCCACTCTAAATTACAAAGTGAATATAGATGAAATAAAAAAACCCAGTTTTAATGGCTAACAAATATTGAAGCCCGACTATGAAGCCTAATAACTATTAATTAATAGCATTCAACAATTGAAAGGTCTCAAACCATATTTATTTGTCTTCTCAAATATTCATTTTTTTTTTTTTTTGGGGTTCATGCATTCATTCTAATATTGATAGAGAATTGGACACGTGGAAGAGTGAGAGACATTAAAATTATATATTGAGTTATGTAATTATTGTGATGAAAAATAAAAGTTGTCTTCCTCTTCTATAGTGATTTATCTGGTTATACCTCCAATTAAAACTTCAGATGTGTTTCTATATCATCATTGAACGGAGTTATTCTAGCGATCCCAAAAAATAACTAAATTTTCTACCAAATCTCTCACATGGGTGTGGGACCCACACACATGTGGGTCTTATGGATCCCACACCTATGTGAGAGGTTTGGTAGAAAATTTGATAGATTATTGGGAGTGCATAGTGTCACGACCCAACCCTAGGAGTTTAGGGCTGGAATCGCAACTTACTAATTAATTTTGATTTTAACAAATTAAATGGCGCAGACAAAGGCAGAATGGAAGTAAGAAAAATAACTACACAGAAAATTTACTTCATTAATCATTCTATTGCTAAGAAAATATATCCGTAGGGCCTTTACTATTTTATTATGTGGTGACAGAATTTTAGGAAAAGAAAAAGAAAAGAAAAACAAAATGTAATAGGTTGGCATTAAATTCTGTGCGGGTCCCATTATGAGGTTATAGTTCTTCTTTATATCTCAACACCTAAAAAGGGTAACAACTATAACCACACAATAGAGTGAGAAATATTATGCCAATAGTATAGAGGACACAAAATAACCATGGATAGTTATTTAAGTTAAAACATTAACATAACTTAATTTGAATAAAAAAATTATTTAAGTGATAGAAACTGAAATATAGAAACTATGTAAATAAATAACCATAACCACGGTACAGAACAGAACAATGAAATATAGAAACTATGTAAATAAATAACCATAACCACGGTACAGAACAGAACAAAGGTCACTGGAGTGATAGTCAGAACAGAGGTCAATAGATTCACAACAAACAGAGAGTTAGAAGGTGACCAATCAGAAGCCAATGGTTTATTTAAGTCTCCCAAGGCATGAGACTCTCGTGGTGGTACTTACAGAATAATTATTAACACTTAAACAAACATATTCGTGGGTTTCAATAAATAGAGTTCAGAAAATAATTAACATAATTAAAATATGAATATAATTTATAAAACACAAATGTTGTAGTAACTCAAAACATACGAAAAATATATTATGGTGACTCAAAGTATAATATAGCGCACCTTAATATTAACCATTTACCCTTACTTTTCCGTTCACAAAAACACCCTTCTTTACGGACTGATTACCTTTGTTGTATTTCCTTCTCCTTGCCCATGCGCCATTTATTGGGCGCTGGTGCATCATCCTTGGATCAAACTGGCCACGTGGTCATGCGACGTGGTAGTCCCTCAATCCAAGCTTATCACCTTATCCTTTTTCTTTCTTTTCTTTTTTTTTGTTGTTTTTTTGTTTTCGCTTTGTTTTGTTTTGTTTTGTTTTGTTTTCTTTTTAAGCTTATCCATTTAAGCTTCTCTACATGAGCTTATCCATTTTAAGCTTATCTACAACTATTTGTTGAATTTGACATTGACCCTAGTTAATAGAATAATTTCACAATAACTCTAGAATAATTGCATAATAACTCATAATTTAAATTAAATTACACTTTATCGCATACCATCATAGAATTAATTATTTTATGTTACTATTACTACCACTATTATTATTATTATTATTATCGTGATTGGTTGTGGTGTCAATTAAATATTTTGGATATCACATTTCTCCCCTCCTAAATAGAAGTTTGTCTTCAAACTTGACGTACCTTGGTTTTCGAAGAGGTACAGGTATTTGGCTCACATTTGACTTTCAATTTCCCATGTCGCTTCTTTGACTCGATGATTTCTCCACAAGACTTTTACAAGAGGTATAGTCTTGTTCCGGAGAACCTGATTACGATCATCGAGAATCTGCACTAATTGTTCTTCATAAGAGAGATCTTCTTGAACTTCTTGGTTCTCATAATCAACCACATGCTCTGGATCTCGAAGATACTGTCGAAGAATCGAAATGTGAAACACATTGTGGATATCGGATAGCTCAGGGGGCAATGCAAGGTGATATGCCACAGGACCAATCCTTTCCAATATCTCAAATGGGCCGATGTAACGTGGGTTTAACTTGCCTCGCTTTCCAAATCGGATAACCCCTCTTGTTGATGAGATCGTTAGGAACACATGATCTCCTATTTGAAATTCCAAGTTTCGTCTCCATGTATCTGCATAACTTTTCTGGCGGCTCTGGGCAGTACGAATTCCCTATTGGATGAGTTGAATTTTATCACTTGTTATTTGCACGATCTCAGGGCCTAACAGTTTCCTGTCTCTGACCTTCGTGCAACACAAAGGTGATCCACATCTTCTTCCATATAGTGTTTCGTACGGTGCCATACTAGTGCTTGCTTGGTAACTGTTGTTATAGGCGAATTCCACTAACGGTAGGTGCTCATCCCAAGTACCCTTAAGGTCTAACACGTAGACACGTAACATATCTTTCAAAGTTTGGATTGTTCTTTCGGATTGTCCATTAGTTTGTGGGTGATAAGTAGTGCTAAACTTTAGTGTTGTTCCCAAAGCTTATTGCAATTTGTTCCAAAAGTGAGACACGAAATGGGGGTCTCAGTCAGACACGATTGAAATTGGGGTACCATGCAAACAAATGATTTCCTTGATGTATAAAGTGGCAAACTTATTAAGGAAGTACGTGATTCTGATGAGTAGAAAATGTGTCGACTTTGTCAATTGGTCTACTATAACCCATATTGCATCATTCTTCAAAATTGACTGTGGTAGCCCGACCACGAAGTCCATAGTAATGTGCTCCCATTTCCATTCAGGAATAGGAAGTGGTTACAGCATTCCTACAAGTCTATGATGTTCAGCTTTAACTCTTTAACAATGCAGACATTTAGAGACATGGCTTACTATGTGTTTTTTCATTTTTGTCCACCAGTAGTGTTCTTTTAGATCATGATACATCTTCGTATTGCCAAAGTGAACCACAAACCTCGAGCTATAAGCTTCTACCAATATCTTCTTCTTGAGTTTTGGAAGATCTGGTACGTAAATTCGATTTCAAAATTTTAGCATCCCATTGCTTACAGTGAAGTCAGGATCGGGCGTACTTCTTTGCTCCTCATACTTCTTATTTAAAAGTTTATCTTCACATTGGCGTACTTTAATTTCTTCAATCAAAGTGGGTTCCATGGTTATATTGGCGAGCAAACCATTGATCTGGCAGGAAACGAGAATGCACGCCAAACTTCTGGTCGTCTTTCGGCTCAATGTGTTTGCCACTACGTTAGCTTTGCCTGGATGGTGATAGATCTCTACATCGTACTCTTTCATAAATTCTAGCCACCATTGTCGCCTCATATTCAGTTCCTTCTAGGTAAACAGATATTTAAGACTCTTATGGTCAGTATAAATCTCGCAAGTTGCACTATAGAGATAATGGCGCCAGATCTTGAGGGAAAAAATCACCGCAGCCAATTCTAGATCATGGGTTAGGTAGTTTCTCTCGTGAATCTTTAGTTGGCGTGAGGCATACGCAATGACTTTCGCAAACCATTGTATGAGGCATCACTATAAATTACGAACCTATCTGTTCCCGCAGGGAGTGCTAATATAGGAGCTATCATAAGTCTGTTTTTCAACTCTTGAAAGCAACGTTCTTGTTTGTCAGTCCATTCAAAGGGTGTGTTCTTCTGAGTTAGCTGGGTCAAGGGTGATGCTATCTTCGAGAACTCTTGCGTGAAGCATCGGTAATAGCTGGCCAGACCTAAGAAACTTCGAATTTCTAACACATTAGTAGGTCGTGGTCAGTCCACGATTGATGCAACTTTTTGGGGGTCAACCGAGATGCCATCTTTTGTTAATAACGTGACCGAGGAAGTGTATACTAATGATCCAGAATTCGCATTTCTTTAACTTGGCATAAAGTTTGTGATCACGTTATATTTGTAGAATCGTTTGCCAGTGCTACTCATGGTCTTCTAGTGACTTGGAGTATATGAGAATGTCATCAATGAAAATAATGATGAACTCGTCAAGATAGGGTTTGAACACTCGGTTCATGAGGTCCATGGAGACCGCTGGAGAATTTGTGATGCCAAATGGCATGACGAGAAACTCGTAGTGCCCATAACGGGTTCTTAAGGCAGTCTTTTCGATGCTTTTTGTTTTGACTTTTAGTTGATGGTAGCCAGAAAGCAAGTTGATTTTTGAGAATACTTGGGCGCCTTGAAGTTGATCGAACAAGTCATTGATTTGTGACAGAGGGTACCGATTCTTGATGGTGACCTTGTTCAGCTCTCGGTAATCGATTTATAACCTCATCGTGCCATCATTTTTCTTTACAAAAAATACTGGAGCTTCCTAGGGTGAGGTACTAGGTCGAATGAAGCCTTTGTTCAGTAGTTCTTGAAGTTAGGTTTTCAGTTCTTTCAATTTCGTCATTGACATGCGGTAAGGAGCTTTTGAAATCGGTTGAGTATCAGGTTGAGTTTCAATGGTGAATTCGACTTCTTGGTCAACTGAGGTACCAGGTACGTCTTCAGGAAAGACATCTGGGAATTCTTTAACCAAGGGGATTGCATTAACGGTGGGGGCCTCTTTTGTGTATCGATCACATAACAAATATAACTACAACAACCCTTTCTTAGAAGTCGTTGGGCTGTCATAGAGGAAATTTTAGTTCCATCAAAGACAAGCTCAAGTTGGTTTGGTAGCCGGAAGGAGACCTTTTTGGCTTTACAATCGATAGAGGCGTGGTTGGTAGCTAGCCAATCCATCTCTACGATCACATCAAATTTCCCAATACGGAAGGGAATCAAGTTTACGTACAAAGTTTTGCCTTTTAAGGATATAGTACATGATTTGTATACATCAGTACTAAGGGCAGAATTACCAGAAGGAAAAGACACAAACAATGTATATCCTATGGGTTTGGGTATTGATGTCAACTTGGCAGTAAAGTGTGGCACAACAAAAGAATGAGTTGAACCCGAGTCAATGAGAACATGAGCTAAATGACCACAGACAGAAAGTGTACCTGACACAACGTTTTCGATAACTTTTGGTTTTCCAAGTACCAAGGCAAAAGCCCTTCCTTGGCCTTTTTGGTCCTTACTCTCTCCTCTAGGTCCTGCGGATTTTGTGACTGGTCTAGAGGGGCCAACTGTAGGATTAATAAGCTTTTTACAATCCCTCAACAAGTGGCCAACTTGACAGCATTTAAAGCATGCTTCCATGTCTCGATGGCATTGTCCTCAATGAGCCTTCCCATAAGTAGGACAAGTTGGAATAGTGCCACCTCAGGGGTTAGTAGGGCCTTGATTACCTGAACTAGTTGTGCCCGTATTTACCCTCTTGGGAGGCGCAACACCGGATCGTCTATTATGTCTTTCCTAAAATCGCTTCTTTTGGCTTGGTTCCCCGAAACACTAGGCTTTCATCTATTTTTCCACAATGTATGCTCGGTCTACCACTTCCGCATAGGTTGGTAGGTTCAAAACCTAAAGCCTATCTTTGATTTCAGTATCCAATCCTGCTTTGAATTTCCTTACTTTTCTAGCATATGTCACAAATCGAGCGAGTTGTGTGAACTTGCTCTCATATTCGGCCACCGTCATGGTTCCTTGCTTATGAATTCCGATGCCTGGAAAGTATTTTTCATAAAATACTTCCAAGAATCTTGCCCAAGTCACGATTTCTTCTTTTTCTAGGGTAAGAAGCCACCATTCCTGCACATTATCTTTGAAAATGAAAGTGTCGAAAGTTACCTTCCATCTTTCGGTGCAGGCTAAGGTGTGAAAAATCTTTTTCATGTCTTTAACCCAAGCATCTGCTACCATTAGGTCTGGACTGCCGATAAATGTGGTGGGTTTCAGTTCTTGGAACTGTTTTATGGTAACCGGCCCTTTTCATCGTTCTGGCATCCCATTGTTTATGTTGGTCTGCAAGGCTTACAAAAAGATGGTAACTGCTCTTTCCATGATTCTTTCCATCGACTTAGTACCACTGACTGATGACTCGCTTCCGTTACCATTATTAGCCATTCTACAAAGTAAAAAATGAGACATTACATTCATAACGCGGCATATATATCGTAGTATATCTATGAAATACCAACTTTACTATGTTTACAAATATAATATTGCATCCTTGTCCCAAAAGTCAAAATTATGTTAGTGTCTCATCCCTACGGTACAAAAACAAAATAGGGATCTGAACTCATCATGGTTAGCTTACAAAAGAATTTTCTTCTACAAAATCTAGATCGGTGGGTCAAACAACCACGGGAAGTAGTGTTGCATAAAAAGCTCAAATTCCCATCCTAACTGTATCACACCAAAACAAACCAACGCTGCTTGAACAGTATAAATGGAGACAGACTGTAGGTATCCCCAGAACGCTCGATCAACGATCTAGCCGGGTGTCTCGACGTATGTTAAGTCATTGCAAAAATCAACATTCTGAATATTAATAATTTCCAAAGGGTTAGGGATGGTGGTGAATATGTAGTCTTCGGGGTAAACATTTCCCCGTCTTTCAGCAAAATCTAGGGGCAAAAGGCCAATTATGTAGTGAGGGAGGTCATATCCTGGGCAAGGCAGAGTATACGGGTAGGTCCAAGATATAGTCTGCGTGTGTAGGCACAGCTCTGCCTCCACGATAAGTATACTACATCATCAGGATCGGCCTGCACATATATTGGCCAACCCATCAATCGAGCAAAGCCTAAATGTAGTCACCTAACTATGCCTTTTGAGTCTCCCCATCCTTCCGGTGAGGTGGGGTGTAATGCTCTGCTAAGATTTCTTCCAAATTTATAGCTCTGAGCTCCTCTCAGAATGCCTCATGAAGATTAAACTCGGACATTCCTACATCACCAAAATTAGTCATAGTACAAATGTGAGATTTTACATAAAAGGGCTAAGGTCGTAGGTAAATATTTATTTCTTAATTTATTATTTATTTATTTATTATTAAAACCATTGCTTTGATACCACCTTTGTCATGACCCAACCCCATGGGCTTAGGGCTGGAATCACAACTTACTAATTAATTCTGATCTTAACAAATTAAATGGCACAGACAGAGGCAGAATAGAAGTAAGAAAAATAATGAAACAGAAAATTTACTTCATTAATCATTCTATTGTCAAGAAAATACATCTGTAGGGCCTTTACTATTTTATTATGTGGTGACAAAATTTTAGAAAAAGAAAAAGAAAAGAAAAACAAAATGTAACAGGTCGGCATTAAATTTCGTACTGGTCCCACTACAAGGTTACATTTCTTCTTTACTTCCCAATATCTGAAAGGGGTAACAACTATAAGCACATAGTAGAGTGAGAAATATTATGCCAAGAGTATAGTGGATACAAAATAACCATAGATAGTTATTTAAGCTAAAACATTAACATAACTTAATTTGAATAAACAAATTATTAAAGTGATAGAAATTGAAATGCAGAAACTATATAAATAAATAACCATAACCACCGTACAGAATAGAACAGAGATCACTGGAGCACTACAAGAAAAAGCACATTCGCCGACCAAATTTCCCGACTAAAAAAAATTTGGTCGCTGAAAGTATAGCTTTCAGCGACCAAAACAACATTAGTAGCCAAAAGTAAAGCTTTTTGGTGACTAAACATTTTTAGTAGCCAAAAGTCTACAATTGGCGACTAAAAATAAGTTTGGTCGCTGATTATATGGGTTTTAGTGACTAAAAAATTTTTAGTAGCCAAAGTCTACAATTGGCGACTAAAAATAAGTTTGGTTGCTGATTATATAGATTTTGACCAACTAAAAAAATTTTGGTAGCCAAAAGTAAAGCTTTTTGGCGACTAAAAAAATTTTAGTAACCAAAAGTTTACAATTGGCGACAAAAAAATAAGTTTAGTCACCAAGAGTGGTCATTTTTAGCGACTAAAATTAGTTTGGTCACTAAAAGTTAATTTTTTATTTTTATTTTGCTACTAAATAGTTTATTTTACATAAATTATGTAATAAAATAATTATGTTTATACATATACTTTTATATAAATATAGGTGTATGTACTATATAAATAATATATGTCACATATACAATCATGTGGTGCTATAGAGGCGTAGAGAGAAGAGTGTGGTGCATAAGATTTATGGTGCGGGAGGTTGGCGGTTTGAGTCTCCGCAAGAGCGGATCAAATTGTTCTACAATGATTTTTTTTTTTTTCCCACGTTTGAAGCTTTTGGCAACTAAAGGTATTGGTCGGCTATTCCTTAACTATTGGCGACTAAAACATTGGTCGGTAAATGTATCATTTTAAAGAAATACAATTGACTATTGGAGACCAAAATTTTGGTCGCTAAGGACTTGCTTTTTGGCTACCAAAGGTTTTTTGGTTGGCAAAACCTTTCTCGACAGGGTTTTGGCGACAAACGTAGTGACCAAATTTTTTGGTTGCAGAATGTCATTGGCAACCAAAAAACAGACAATTGGCGACCAATATGTTAGTCGCTAAAAGTGACTTTTTTTTGTAGTGGAGTGACATTCAAAACAGAGGTTAATGGATCTATGACAAACAGGGGGTCATAAAGTGACTAATCAGAAACCAATAGTTTATTAAGTCCCCCAAAGCATGGGACTCCCATTGTAGTACTTACAGAATAATTGTTAAAATTTAAACAAACATATCCACATGTTTCAATAAATAGAGTTTAGAAAATAATTAACGTAATCAAAATATTAATATAATTTATAAAACACAAATGTTATGATAACTCAAAACATACGTAAAATATATTATGGTGACTCAAGGTATAATATAACTCACCTTAATATTAACCATTTACTCTTACTTTTCCATTCACGAAAACACCCTTCTTCATAGACTGACTACCCTTACTGTATTTCCTCCTTTTTTTCCATGCCCTATTTATAGGGCGCTGGTGCATCGCCCTTGGATCAAGCTTGCCACGTGGTGATGCCACGTAGTAGTCCCTCAATCCAAGCTTACCACCTTATCAATTTTATTATTTATTTATTTTTATTTTTTTTGAGCTTATCCATTTAAGCTTCTCTACATAGCTTATCCATTTTAAGCTTATCTACAACTATTTGTTAAATTCGACATTGACCCTAGTTAATAGAATAATTGCACAATAACTCTAGAATAATTGCACAATAACTTATAATGTAAATTAAATTACACTTTATTCCATACCATCATAGAATTAATTATTTTATGTTGCTATTACTACCACTATTATTATTATTATTATTATTATCGTCATTATCATCATGATTGGTTGTGGTGTTAATTAAATATTTTGGGTGTCACACATAGCATTTTCCTCATTGAACGTTGCTTTTATTTTTTTAAAGATATTTTGTCTCACAATTGTTTGTGTTTTGTGTTATGAAATGATTACGTTGATGCTTGCTAAAGCTATTAGATGGACCTAATGCAAGAAGTGCAAACTATTTCAATGTGGTGTTTTGGGAAGTTGGTAAAAAGTTGGCTTTTTGGCTTTTTTAGCTTATTTTGTCTTTTTGTGAGAAAGTTTTGTGAGAGGTGATGTGACTGTTTTGTTGTTTTGTGAGAAAGTTTTGTGAGAGGTGATGTAACTCAAAATTGGTAAAAAGCTGGAAGCTAGCTTTTTACCAGCTTCCCAAAATGAGCCAATGTCATTCTCCGGATTAGAAGTTCAAAAAACATACAAAAAAATATATATATATATATAAATAGACAAGATTTTACAAAATTTATTTATGAGTCTCACTTCTTGAAACTCTTATAATTCATTTATTTTTTGTATTTATTTTATGTTTAGTTTCTGTACTTTTTTTAATATAGTTTTCATTGTTTTCTTTAAAAGTTTATTTTTTAAAATTAATAAATAAATAAATAAATCATTTTCTATTTCAAATAATTTCATTTTTGTTTTTATTGTTAATTTTTTCTTAAAGTAGTTTTAGTTTTGGACAATTACTTACCTTTATATATATATATATATATATTTTGTGGATTTTAAGTGTATGATGTTTTCACTTATACACTCTGAGATGCACTATGAAAAAAATATCATGCAAAAATCAAGCAAAAAGAAGAAAAATAAATAAAACAATACGATGAATTTGGAGCAAAGATCAAAGATCAAAACTTCCAAAACAAACAAGCAAATAGCATAGAATGTTTAATAATAGACATTTGAAAATTTGCAACAAAATTTTATAACTTTTCTTTTTGCTAAGAAAATTTTATTTGGTACTAGCTAAATAAAATACTTTTAAAATAGTTTTTGTTTTTTTTAAAAAAAAATTGAAATTAAAACTATAGTAAATTTATGCAAACATAATTGCTAACCACATTTTTTTACTTCACATATAATATTTATATTAACTACCTTTTTTAGGTTTATTTTTTTAAGTATTTATATAGAAATAAAAAAAATTCGTTAGGAATAAATTTTTCCTTAATTTAGTTATAAATTTTGCCAGTACTTTATTTTTAAATTTTGAATAAAAGCAAACAAAAATAATTGATTGAAGATATGCTGCATTCGTTATATTCTTTTTTCTGTGTGCAAAAAATAAAAATAAAAATCACAATGAACACTAGTTATTTAATATTAGAAAGTGTGTAAAAAGTGTCTTAAAAATACATAAAAATATAAAAGAAATGTATGAATTTTAATAAAAATGCATTAAATTTTGCAAAAAAAGTACTTAGCCAGAAAGGCTTGATCTCACCCAAGTGAACAAGTGAGCAAAAAAGTACTTGGCTAGAAATTAAATAGGAGGGATGTATTCATTTTTTCTCATTTAATGATTCCCGAAGGACAAGCCTAAAGAAGCAAAAGTAAACAGAGGAGGAAATTGGGCCAGTGACTGAGATCTCGCTTGTCTCTTGCTCTAATATGTACTATCAGGGCTCATGACCTGCTATCATCCATACTTGTGTCTACCTCAGTAACTTTTCCACCCTTAGCCATCTAACCACAAAATCACCAATTTCCTAGGGTGCGGCGCCACAGCAAGGGTTGTTATGCCGCACTTTTTATTACCCAAATAGCATTACCATATCCATTAAAATAAATCCATTTCCATTAAGAACATGCTGAACTACACGTACATTGAATCCACAAATAAATGAAAGTCGTCTCAATCGTACATATATGAAATGTAACAGGAATTACATTTAAACAAAATATCCGTAGGCTTACATCGTTGCATTAAAAGTAAGGATTTAACCCTTTTACAATAATGGCGTTCTGCCAACAAGTATAGGCCATGTGGCCAACAATTAAGGAAGATCACAGATCTTGATCCATCTCTCGATATGCACTTGAAAAATGATTAGCAACATAAAATGAATATAAAGTCTAGTAGAGATCCCAACATGATCCTAAACAATAACAACATATATATATATATATCTATGATTATGAATGCACCATGATGTACAATATAAATAATGTGACAGTTTAATATTCAAAATATACTTATATAAGTATACTTTCTCCAAAATATCCATTTGAACACCACAATTGTTTTCTTTCCAATTATCCAGTTTAGTTCCAAAAGCATTCCTTCACACCACATCCTTGGTTATTTTCTAGTGATTCCAGTTTTGACTCGACTCTTGTTGTATCCTGGACTTAGGTTTAATGGTTTCATATTGTTGTTTACATTTTGTTTCCCTTGTATCTCCTTAAATTTGGCTTTGGAATTACTATGGTTACGTTTGGGACAGGTTGGTTGTTTAGTTTTCAAACTCTTGTGGCCTAGAATTTCGCCCTCCGCTCAAGCAGTACTTCTTGCGCTCGAGCGGGCTTTGTAAACTTTCAGCACTTTTGCAGGTCTACAAAACTACTGGGAGAGTATATTCTATGCTCAAGCGGTCCGTTCTGCACTCAAGTGGGTTCAACTCAAGCGGCCATTCTTGAGCTCGAGCGATTGGTCTGTTGTCTGCAAAATTACTAGGAGTGTGCATTCTGCGCTCAAGCATCACTTCTTGCGCTAAGCGGAAGAACTTATTGTGTCTAACGCTCGAGCGTCACTTCTTGCGCTCGAGTGGACTGTGCATATATCAATTTGTAACAGTCACTTTTTACATCAATTTTTTTATCTCTTCCTCTCTCTAAAATATTTCAAAACCCTAGATCTTGATTTTCTTTCTCTAGAACTCACATTCTCTCTACATTTTTATCTAGATCCATTGGTTTCTCTACCCTAATGTCTTTGGAAAAAAGGTAGAGCACCTCAAGGGCTACGTTTTGATCCGAATAAACCTTGGTTTTGGCGTCTTTGGAGTTTCTTCATTGCTTTGCATGTCATCTCACTTTGAGGTTAGGACTTTCTACACTCTTCTATGACTTTTAGTTATTTGTTGATTGTGCAAAAAAATGTTGGGATTGGGGGATTTTAGGCAAACCTAGGGTTTTGGTTTAAAATCTAAAAAGGGATTTTCAAATGAAGGTATTGAAAATGGTTATGGGTGTAGACATGAGGATGTGTTGTGTTGAATTTGTTGATTTTGACACATGGGTTGGATTTGGAAGAAAATGTAGCTTACCCTAAAACATTTCAAATAATTATTTTGTATAAATAATGAAATTGGTATTGGGAATGTGAAATTAGATGAATGTGTATATAAAGGGTGGAGTTGGATGTGTATCATCTCTCACCTATGGGAATTTGGATAATTTATCTATCTTGGAGATTATATATCTGTTTAGAAATATCTATTTTGGGCTATCGGTGGAAGATAGCTATGATTGTTGTAGAAATTGCATAAGGACTAGGTGAACTGGAACTAATCTCTTATTTATTGTCATTGAATATGGCTGTGTTTTAAATACATTGCATATGTATGATGTTGGGAGGAGAAATGGGATATACTTCATGTTTGGGAAAAGAAAGGAGATGGACTTCATTGAATTAAGTTGGCCTGTGTGTCCAGGGTGAAAGTCTTGAAACCGTGTGTATATATGGGTGCCGATGCTGCAGACGGAATTTTCATAAAATGACAAATTTGAAGTGTTTGTGTAATGATTGTATTGGTTAGAGAACCACTGAGTTGTAGTTTCAGTAGGATTGTTTGGATAACAATGGACTTGACTCATGGATTGAGGTGAAATGAATTGTCATGAAATGAATTAAGATGAAACGGCTTGAAATATGAAACTTGGCATATTATGATCTTGTAAGAATATGAATGACTTTATAATAGGCACTATATATGCATGTCATGCTTATATCTTTGTTAAGAATCATACAATGTGTTAGATTGTTTTTACTAGGCTTTGGCTCACCCTATTTGGAAAAACCATTTTCAGGTATTAGGGACAGGCCTTCGCCAAGACAATAGCTTGGAAGGAATTGGAACTGAAAGCTTATTTTGTTTATTATGTTATCGTTTTGATTTAAGCCAATGGCTTATATGTATTGGATTTGTATCCACTTTTGTTGTAACCAGGTATAGTCTTAGAAAGATGTAAAGCCTTTAGGGCATATGAATATTTGTTTAACTTTCATTTCTCATTACTACTTGTAACACATGTTATAGATTCAAGATGAATCATTTATGAATGTATAATGCATGTGCCACCTTTTGTATATCAACTCTGATTAATGAAAGATTACTATGTTGTTTATATCACTGTGTGTATATTGTTGGGAGTCGATTTATGACATTTATTTCGAGGTGTTACATATTTAAACCTCTACGTTAATATAAAAGAATTCTATCACCACATTTGTTTCGAAAGCATGTTTACATATACGAGACATAACACAATCCCATAACTCAACCCACTACACGCACTTATGCAACAATGCATTTACTATCTTCCTTGGCCATAGGCCCAAGGGCAAGGAATGCCCCTAACAGGATACCGAGAAACATCCATTTCTAAATATAAATAACTGAATGTAATACATACTTCCATTTCCACTAGCCTATAGTATGGATGGAAAATGATATAACACGTATAACACAACGCTTTATCGGTCTCACCTGGAGAGAAACGACTGCAAAGTCACACTTTACCAGGCGCAAATCGGAAGGGAGAGGAACCTATCTTAAAGCACCACACTTTATTGGCCCCCCGAAGAGAAGCAGACCTCAATTTCACACTTTACTGGGCGCAAACCAAAAGGGCTCTGTCAAGGTGCTACGCTTTACTGGCTTAACTGGAGAGAAACGAACCTCCAACCACATCACTACATACTAGATCACATAGCTACTACACAAGTGTATTACATACTCATAATCTATTCAACAATGTTATCCTCTACTGATGACCAAGGACAAAACCTCTAACATTTAAATACAAGATTCTTGTAATTCGATTTCGCAACAAATTCCACTATTTCAAATCAACCATTTTCCATTTCATTAAACCAAAACAATTACCAGTATAGTTTTGTTATCACGCCAAACCCATTGTTCCAAAAACCCCCAACACCTTCGTTAAAACCTTTATTCCATTAATAAAACCCTCTTTAAAATATTCAACTTCAAACCAACTCAACGCAATACAAACAAAGCAATTACTAGGCTCAGTTAATCCCTTTTAGTAACCAAAGCATTAATACAATCCCATAAAGCATTTGTTAAATCTCATAACACATAACCCAATTATCACCCAACTTTACCCATTTTTTTTTATAAATTCTTAATAATAAATTAGGACTTTTTTCCACAATCAACATAGACATGATTAACTACCTTCAAACATGTCAAATCAACCAACAATCATACAATTTCAACTCCTAACGCTCAAACCCCAAATCTCCTTTTATGCTTTTGGAAAATCCCTTAACAAACATATTTTTAAATGCAATAAAAACTACCATATGTCTATCGATAAAGAAGAATTGAAGAGGAGCAAAAGAATCCCTACCTCTTGAAGGAAAGATGAGACTACCCAAAATCACCAGCGATGAAACGACGATCCGCTTAGATTAAATGGAAACTCTCGTTGAGCTCTATGTTTTGGTATATGGAACTAGGGATCAAGGATATTTAGAAATAGATGAAATCAAGGTTAAAGAGCTTGAAAACTCAAAAATGGCAAAATGAGATAGAGAAGAGAGAGTGAAAGGTTAAGAGATTTGACCCAAAAAGTGATTTTTAAATATCTAATTCTGGGAAACCGCTTTAGTGGTCAAAAGTGCGCTTGAGTAGTGAATCGAGGCTTCTAGTATCTTAGAAAATCTCAAAAAACAAAGATGGAAGGGTCTATGGACCGCTTGAGCGGTGAAAGTTGCGCTTGAGCAAACTATGCACACAGTACAGATTCGCAGACTTCAAACGGGTATAACTCTCTTGTCTGGACTTCATTTAGGTTTGTTCTTGTGTCCAAATTGAAGCCCCGAAAGTAAACTTTCCAATAATTCTAGCCTCACATCAAGTTTCAAAGTGTGGAGAGAGAAAATGATAAAAGAATGAAGACTACTCAATAATAACTATTCGAATTTGGAGTTTTTGATCCAATCTCACCCAACAACTATGGTAACACCTCAACCAAGGCTCAAATATTTGAATAAGAAGGTTCCCAACTATGATAATCAAAGAGTCAAATATAATTTCATTATACCAAGAAGTACGGAGTGCTACAACCTCTCCACCTTAGGAAATTTCATCCCCAAAATTAAGAATACATTGAAACACAAGGCAACCTAACTACAAAAGGAAACACAACCACTAACCCAAGCCTAGATCCATACTTGGGATAATTTCCCGGATCCTGGTCCTATACCTCGGGGCCCCAAAGACACCCAAACAATAAGAATACAAGAAAGATGTCACAAATGATTCTTTGACCCACACAACAAAACTCTTGGTCAACTCTCACAAAAAAAAAAAAAAAAAAAGGACTTACCATGAAAATACGGCCCAAAAGACAACGCTCCCGCACAATAAGTCCCAACAAAGCCAAACCTTCCTCAAAACAAAACACCTAAACAAACGAATAGCGGTCCAGGTTAAGTCACTACACAAACCAACCATGAAAGGTGACCTAATTCACAACATATCCATTTTTATTTTATTTTTAAAAAAATTTCCCTCATTTTCTCTTTTTCTTGAAAATCTCACTCTTGTATATAAATTTTTTTTTCCCTAAAAAGGTGCTCAAACTTGCATCGCCCACAACCAAAATACGTTTTCGATTTTCATGTAAACTTAAAATTTTGAAACCATCCTCCGAAAGCAAAATAAAATGTTATTCAGAACACATAATCATTCATATTCTCATAATTTGTTAGATTCAACTGTTATTAAATCAATTAAACTACGCATCGAAATCCTTTATTATCACTTAGATTAAATCCACAATATTACAGTTCAACATTGCCATCCGAGGCCACAATACAAGGAAAAATTCATTTTCTAATTCGTTTCTCAACATGAAACAACTAGTGAACCTCAACCATCACCCAACACTGCCCATCACTCTTATTGTAATGCCATAACACCAAAAATAATATTTCTATAACAATAAATTAATAGAAATAACAACCGTACAAATAATACAGGAAAGCACAAATAAAGTTTACATATTCTTGGGAGCCTCATCCCTTCACCATCTATCAATCACACAACAACAAAAAAACGCTCATAACACAAAGGTCTCAACATGTAACCCCAACCGGTTACCACCAGCTTTCACCAACTTTACATTTACCTACACGAGACTTAACACTCACAAGTCCACACTAAAGCTGTAACAACCCCAACCTCTGATTAACATTAATCCGTACTTAATTATGTCTAATGGTAATTTAGGAAGGATTTGGGATTAATTTGCATGTGTATTGTATTATTTTTGTGTTTCTATCTGTTTGCGATAAAATGACCTATTCATGTATTTGACTTTAAACTGCGAATTGAAAGCCTTATCGGCGACCGATTCAGAAATTGATTAGTGTTTTATACTAGTAAGAATATATATGATTTTATGGTAGGTTTAATTAAAATTTGATTTGGTTTGATTAAATTAGATTAAATAACATTAAATTACATTAGTTAAGTTTATTACCAAATTGCCATTGAGTAGCCCATTACCTAAGGCAACCTTGAGATTGATTCATACATTTGTTGCATCTTTTCATCATCCATTGAGAGACCAAACCGTGGGAGAGAGAGTAGGAGATAGGGGAAAAACTTAGTTTCAACCAGATTTTGCTTGGAAATTTGAGGAATGGTAGAAGAATTGCATAATTGAGCCTCCATACTTGGAATTGAAGACCCAAGGTAGGAAAATCAACTTCTTGATTGTGAATTTAAGTTATACCTTGCATGGTCCATGGTAAAATTGAAGATTAAAGTCAAGAATTGGTTTAAATGTTGAATTGAGTAGTAATTCATGCATGCATGTGCACATTATTGAGTTTTGAAGATGTTTTCATGAATACCCCACATGCATGTCCATATTTGGGTTATAGTCCATGAATTCACCATGTTTTGAGCTCGAATCTTACATTTGGTCATGTTTTAGAGCATTAGATTTCTAATGAACACTTGCATGTTAAGTTCTTGCATTATTCTTGAAGCTTCTTTGGATTTTGGTGTTCAATTGTCTCACATTTGGGCTTGATTTTACAAATGATCTTCAAAACATATTATATTGTTGGTTTTCAAATATTTTCCAGATAATTGGCCCAAAAGGTTGAGTTTTGGTATGTTGAATTCTTGGTTTGAGCTTTGAAGGCAAATTTGGAAATTCTAGATTTTGGCTTCTTCGCTCGAGCGAAGGATTCCACGCTCAAGCGACCACCTTTTGTTCAGAGTTCCGCTCGAGAGAAGGAGTTCTGGCTCGAGCGTAGATTGCAAGCTCTCAGGTTTTTGGTGCACGCAGACGCACGCTCGAGCGAAGAGACCTACGCTTAAGCGAAGAGTTGTGTCTCACGCTCGAGTGAAGAGACCTACGCTTGAGCGAAGAGCTGTGTCTCACGCTCGAGCGAGCATCGAGCGGGGATTTTCAACAACCAGTACTTTTGCATTTTTACAGACTGCTCGAGCGAAGGAGTTAACGCTCGAGCGACGCCTCTGTTTTGGTAAGCTCGCTCAAGCGAAGAAAGCCACGCTCGAGCGAGACCCCTGTTTCAGCAAGTTTTGAAAAATGTTTTCCAAGGCATTTTTGCATCCTCATTCCATCCTAGGCATTCCTAGGCCATATTTAAGACTCCATAGTGAGGATTAAGGGTTAGAAACACGTTAAGGGCCAACGAAGTAAATTACGTATGATTAGATTGTGTGTTTCAAGTGTGTGCCTGTTATGTGTTATGTAGGTCACGTGTCGCGTGCTGTTTGACTAATCTGCTCCGTCTGTCTGTCTCAAGGCCAACTGTGAGTAATAACTTAGTAAAGTTATGTTCAACTGTATCTGTTTTCTGTGTGATAAAATAAGATATGTTTTCCGAAATGATATGTTCTGTACAATGAATAATTATCCTATTTCTGATATGTATTCGTGATATCCTTAGCATCATGTGATATCTGTTAGCTGTTACCCGGTATCGGAGGTTCCTTTATAGAACTTAATCTGTCTGCACTCTGTTACTCGTACAGGAGGCTCCCTCACCGGGGCTCAGCGTATCTGTTCTTTGTTACCCGGATCCGAAGGTTCCTTTATGGAACTGGTTATTTGTAACCCTCACGTGTCTGTATTTGTTCTGTATCTGCTCTGTTAATGCTAATAGATGTATCACGTAAATGTAAGCATGACTTATGATTTTTGTATTTGATCTGGGCAAACTATGAATTTGATACAAAACTGAATTATGATTTCTGAATTTGTACAGACTCATTCATTGCAACCCCTTTACTCTGTTATCGCTCACTGGGCCTTCGCTCACAGTTTATATTATGCATATAGGTGAGCCGGCATGTGACCAGGGCCAGAGTTGACGGCTTTTAGTTCTGTTTTTGTCAGCTAACCATTGTGCCTCCCGAGGAGGTTCCGATCACAGTATAGTTGCATGGCTGTTTTTGTACTTATGCTAGTCTCTGTGACTATTTGTAAAGTCAGGTCTTAGGAAGTACACTTCTGTAGATATTTGTAAATATTGGTGTCCTTTGACTGGCATGCTTATGTATATATATAAGTTTTGAAATCTTCTGTCCCATGTATGTTATCACAGCTCATTGGACCTTGTTTGTTCTATATAATTGCTTCCGCAGCCCCTTACTTTTTGCTAATCTGTTCAGAGGCCTTTGCTAATCCACGGATTATTGGCCGGTTACGATGCTAAACCTATGGGGGCGGGTTTGGGTCATGACAAAAGCTTTGCTCAACCTTACAACTCTTATGATCAGTTCCAAGCTAGTCTCAAGGTGACTAGATGTTAACCCACTTTCGACAACAACCAACTAACTGACCAACTCAACAACCCTCAACACTTGACACCAAACACTGACATGCTACCGAACACTGTTTACTCCAAAATGGAGTTTCACACACAAACCCATATATTTCTTGAATCACACCGGATTCCTTAACATTAGACCACACCACTCTTACTTCTCAAACAAACTACCATTTAGATGTCTATATAGCAAACACTCTCATCCCACCACGCACAAAAGACCGATACGGTCAACGGAAATTCACATAATCTCGTATACACAAAACGATCATCACCAGCACTACACTCCTTACCTAAGAATACAACTCCAGCATCTAACAAATAAATTCCCCTCACATAGCAACGCCACCCAACACCTAAGTATCACAACTCAAATCACATCCACACACAACTATCAATTCTCAACAAACCACACACGCATGCACTGCCCTCATCATTAAAAGATACAAGTCTCACACTCCCCCCAAACATTATCACAATTCCCCAGGTAATTCCTACCCATCTTACAGAACCCTAAGGTATCACGCCAGCCTAAAACAATCAAGACTAGTAAAAACAATAAACAAATCTCTACTTCTCAATAAGCAACTCTAAATCAATCAAAGGCATCACAAGCCAACACATGCTTAACTCAGGAAAATAATATAACATAATAAAACTAGGATTCCCAATCCTTACAACACTGCTCAACACAATACAAGCAAGTTCAAGATTAATTACATAACCATATCATTTGGGTTCACAACAACACATACATACATATGCAACATCTGTAGGCATAAGGCCCTAAATAAAATAACATCACATTACATTACAAAATAATAAAACTGTACCACACCATAACAACATCACCATCCCCGCTTAGACCACTGAAACTAGCTCTGCCCACGCATAGGGCAACGACACCAAACATGGCCCGACTGACCACACCTAGAACAACTAGGTGTCCTCTATTCTGTGATTGACTCAAAAAAGCCTGAGTCTGATTAGATCTCCTAAATGACAAGTCTGAAGAAACAAAAGTAGATTAAGGCAACAACTGCGCCTGTGCTTGAGATCTTGCTTGTCTCTAATTCTTACTAGGTCTACCACCTCTCCGAATAGTCGAAATTGTAGATATGGCCTCTTTCTCTCCATCCTGACCAACCTCAAGAACAACAACTTCCATATGAGTCGCTATCTCTATAAGTGTGTGATAATCTCTATTAACAGCCTCGGCAAATTTTCCCCTAATATCATCACACAACCTTCCCTCAAACTTAAAACAACGACGCTCATCTATTGCGACCAACTCTGGATCGAACCATGACAAACTGGCTAACCTCGCCTCAAACTGTGCCAAAGGGGTGTCGTCTTAGCGTAACTTAACAAACTGTTTCCTCAATCTTTACTCAAGCGGAAGGAGGAAAATACTTAGCCAAAAAGGCCTCAGTGAAAGCAACCCAAGTGGTGCCCACAGAAACCCTCATAGACTTCCACTAATAATCGGCGTCTCCCTTCAATTGGAAACCAGCCAAAATAATCCTCAACTCCTCATCCTCGACTCTAAGCATATCAAGAGTCTTAGTAATTTGTTCTAACCAATCTTCTGCCTCCAACGGTTTATGCTCTCCTAAAAACTTAGGTGGATTGAGGCAGAGAAACTCTTTAGTAAGCTTGAGAGTACGACCATGGTCCTCCATATTGCGAGCTAGAGCATCTTTTACTGCCCTTACAATCTATCGTGCAACTTCCTTGCCCACAGTCGATGCCGCAAAGGCAGGTGTTAACAGAACTGTTATGCCCCTACGGATAATTCTACTCCCAACACGACCTCTACTCCTTCGTGTAGACATCCTATAAACCAAAAACAAAACCAAACTTGGTGAACAACACAACAGCTTTCCCCAAGACACACACTCACCACTGCTAACCTATATGATGCATTTAATACAAAATCACACAATCCTATTCACATAAATAGTTAAACATTTAATCATATAATTGAATCAAATCCACAAGGATAGCTACTTGTCTTGAAACTCTCAAGGAATTCTCATTAGAAACCACGTTGATCAAGCATGTTTCCAATAAGACCTCAAAGCAAGTTCACCAGCTACTAGCACTATCCATGAAACTAAATCCCATGGTCACATAAATGCAACACATAGAGTCTTAACACTTATCCTAATTATATGCAAACGTTCTCACCAAGCATAATAAACCAATTGTGGTAAAAACCATTTCCCACGAGCCCAAGGTATTCAAACTCGGTTAGCTCTAATACTAAGTTGTCACACCCTACTTTTTATTACCCGAATAACATTCCCATATTCATTAACATAAATCCATTTCCATTAAAAACATGTTGAACTATACATACATTACATCCATAAATAAATGAAAATTCTCTAAATCGTACATATATGGAATGTAACAAGAATTACATTAAAACAAAATGCCTATAAGCTTACATCTTTACATTAAAAGTAAGGGTTTAACCCTTTTACAACAATAGTGTTCTGCCAACAAGTATAGGCCCTGTGGCCAATAATTAAGGAAGATCATGGATCTTGAATTATCTCTCAACTTGTAGCTAAAAAATGATTAGTAACGTGAGATGAACATAAAGTCCAGTAAAGATCCTAACATGATTCTAAACAACAACAACAATATACAGATATCTATGATCATGAATGCACCATGACGTACAATATAAATAATGTGGACAATTTAATATTCAAAATATACTTATATAAGTACACTCTGTCCAAAAACATCAATTTGAAAACCACAATCATTTTCTTTCCAATAATCCAGTTTAGTTCCAAAAGCATTCCTTAACACAACCTTAGTTATTTAAACCTCCATATCAATATAAAAGACCTCCATCTCCATATTTGCTTTGAAAGCATGTTCACATATACGAGTAATTACCCGATTCCATAACTCAACCTACTACACGCACTTATGCAACAACATATCTACTATTTTCCTTGGCCATAGGCCCAAGGGCAAAAAACACCCCTAACAGGATATCGAGAAACATTTATTTCTTAATATAAATAACTGAACGTAATACACACTTCCATTTCCACTGGCCTACAGTATGGATGGAAAATAATACAACCTACATAACACATAATGCTTTATCGGCCTCACTTGGAGGGGAACGACGCTAAGGTCACACTTTACCGAGCACAAACTGAAAGGGAGAGGAACATATCTCAAGGCACCACACTTTACCGACCTCCAGGAGAGAAATAGAGCTCAATTTCACACTTTACAGGGCAGAAACCAAAAGGAAAAGGCACATCTATCAAGACGCCACACTTTACCAGTTTAACCGAAGGGAAACGGACTTCGAACCACATCACAACATACTAGATCACATAGCTACCACACAAGTGTATTACATACTCATAATCTATTCAACATTGTCATCCTCCATCGATAACCAATGACAAAACCTCTAACATTTAAATACAAGACTCTTATAACTTGATTTCACAACTAATTCCACGATTTCAAATCAACCATTTTCCATTTCATTAAACCAAAAGAATTACCAACATAGTTTTGTCATCAAGCCCAACCCGTTGTTCCAAAAACCCCAACACCTTTGTTAAAACCTCTATTCCATTAATAAAACCCTCTTTAAGATATACAACAACCCAACTGAACGCAATGCAAACAAAGCAATTACTAGGCCCAGTTAATCCCTTTTAGCAACCAAAGCATTAATTCAATCCCCTAAAGCATTTGTTAAATCTCATAACACATAACGGCAATTATCATTCAACTTTACCCCTTTTTGTTTATAAATTCTTAATAATAAATTAGGTTTTTTTGCCACAATCAACATAGACATCATTAACTACCTCCCAACATGCCAAATTAACCAACAATCATACAATTTCAACTCCCAACACTCACACCCCAAATCCCCCTTTCATCCTTTTGGAAAATCCCTTAACAAATATATTTTTAAATGCAATAAAAACTACCACATGTTTATCTATAAAGAGATATTAAAGAGGAGCAAAAGAATCCCTACCTCTTGAAGCGAAAATGAGACAACCCAAAAATCACCAGCGACGAAACGACAATCTGCTCAAATTAAATAGAAGCCCTCGCCAAGCTCTACGTTTTGGTATGTGGAACTAGGAGTCAAAAGATGTTTAGAAATAGATGAAATCAAGGTTAAAGATCTTGAAAACTCAAAAATGGCAGAAAGAGAGAGTGAAAAGCGAAGAGATTTGACTTAAAAAGTGATTTTTAAAGATCTGATTCTAGATAGACTGCTCAAGCTATTAAAAGTGCACTCGAGCGATGAATCAAGGCTTCCAGTATCTCAGACAATTTTGAAAAATAGAGCTGGAAGGGTCTATGGACCGCTCGAGCGGTGAAAACTGAGCTCGAGCAAACTATGCGCACAATATAAATTCATAAATTTCAAACAGACATAACTCTTTCGTTCAGACTCCGTTTAGGGTCATTCTCGTGTCCAAATTAAAGCCCCGAAAGTAAGATTTACAATTATTCTAGCCTTATATCAAAATTCAAAGAGTGGAGAGATAAAATGACAAAATAGTTAATACTACTCAATAACAACTATTTGAATTTAGAGTTTTTGATCCAATCTTATCCAACCACTGTGGTAACACTTCAATCAAGGCTCAAATATCGATTAAGAAGGTTCCCAACTATGATAATCAAATAGTCAAATATAATTCCATTATACTAAGATGTACGGAGTGCTACAGTTGTGGCTCGTACCAAGCCCAAAGGGGCTTCCTTGGCTCTGCCTATGTAACCAAGGCAAGTTCTTGACCTGGAAAAATGGAAACTGAGTCTCTTGTTTTCAGGCTACCCTACTTTCATTTTCATGGGGTCACTGTGGTATACTAGTATCTTTGGCACCTACTATTGGCTCCAACTAGTAAGCTTTGGGGCTTGCTATCAACACCAAGCTATATGTAGCTAAAGACTACTATCAACACCAAGTATTTGTGCGTTTCATTGTATAAAGGAGGTCTCCCTTAAAGGCTACTATTATCTTGGGGAGCTGTGCTGTAGAACTTAGTTGCGGCGGTTGGAGTTGCTTCAGCTCTTTTCACCTCAGCAAGTGTCAAAGGCAACACTACAACAAAATGGCAGCACTAAGGTGGAGTTTGCCTCAGCAACTAGGCCTTGGCAAGTGGTGTCTCTGCGAGTTCTCTTGGATACTTTTGCTCTTGGCCCATTTGGCCCAAGCAGGTCCGATCTAGTTCGATCTTCTGATTGACCCATTTCTCTTAGATTTTGACCCATTTTCATTTAATGATACTTGTTCACCTAACTGAGGCAACTTTAATGATTAAATCAATGTCTTAATTTCTTCCCCTCTACACTTTCAAACCCTAATCCTCACCTAAATGCTTTTCAAAAATACTTTCCAAATTTATGTTTTTGATGCAATAAAAATTACCATGTATCTATCTATAGCAAAACATTGAAAAGAAACAAAGAAATTCCTATTTCTTGAAGTGAATGGGAGAAAAACCCAGAAATCCAACTTTGACGAAAGCACGACCCGCTCAGATTAAAAAGAAACCCTCATTGACCTTTTTATTTTGGTATAAACAACTAGGGGTCAAAAGTGAATAACAATAGATAAAACCCAAGGTAAAAGAACTTGAAAGCTCGCAAATGGTAAACAAGAGAGAGAAGAGAGAGAAAAGATCTGAAAAAGTGACTTCTTGACACACACAGACTTATATAGACAAACCATCACGGGCGCGATGCAACACACCGCAAGCGCCCATGTAACAGTCGTGGGAGTGACCAGTCTAATTGTGGATGGTGGTCACGGGCACCAAATTTTGCGCAGAGGAGATACCAGGAGGTGTTTATGGTCGTGGGCGTGACCTCAAAGACCACTGGCGTGAACAAGCTCAAGCAGAAAATTTGGGTTACTATTCCAAACTATCCCAAGGTGTTCCTAAGTCCAAATTCAACAAGGTAAGGTCAAAATCAATCGAAACAAGTACAAAATCCAAACAGAGAGACAAAAGGGTCAAATTTTATACTATTTAGACTGTTTCACTAATAAACAATTGCCCCAAAAATAAAAATAAAAGAAGAAAGCATAATTGAGTGCCATGTTGAATTATTTTATACTATATGATAGTTAAAGTTGAAATTACCATGGCCACATAGGAGAAATGCCATTGGTGCTTTGTCTCTTTAGCATGGGAAAGACAAAAGTAGCATCTCCAAGGCATAGAACAAGAAATTGTTTATGGGGAACCCCAAGCACAAGTGACAAATGCATAGTGATATCATAATCCCACTAACAATTCAAGTTTGAAAATTTTGCAATGGATAAAGAATAATCTAATAGGTGCATTATGATAATGCTTGAATTTATTTATTTTTAGAATAAATTACATTTTCTATTCTTATATTTTATACTCAGTCTTATTTTGCTACTTAATTGTCTCAATCAATTCCTTGAATTTCAAATAAAGTTACATTTAAGCTCAGTCATACAACGCTATTTCAAAAATTAATGGAGAAACTAAAGGAGATTTGATAAAAATACAAGAGTGTTAATGACTAAAGTAGGGAGATTAAGGAGTTGGGGTGGGTACATAGCAAGCACTGCTGTGTGGCCCTATGGGCTTATTTCGAGGTCCGTTTTGATAATCTGAATTGTTCACATTTTAGAGTATATTGAGTAGAACATACCTATAAAAAATTAAATTAATCGGATATCATTAACACTTTCATCCACTCACATTTGTATCTTCAAAAATAAATGACATTGTGATTTAAAGTATTAAAATGAATACAAATGTTAGTGGATGAAAATGTTAACGATATCCAATTAACTTAATTTTTTACAGATATACTCTACTTGATATACTTTAAAATGTAAATGGTTCGGATTATCAAAATGGATCTCGAAATAAGCCCGTAGGACCGTACAGCAGTGCTGGCTGTGCTGGATGCACAACAGGCACCCCAACTCCGGAGATTAAATAGAGACTTTAATAAAAGTGTAGGACAATAAAATATAATTAATACTACCATGTGATTGTTGTCTGTTAGTTTTCGAAATAGAGATATCTAAATGAACCTAATTGCCACTTGATTGGAAATCTGGGAATTGATTGAGACAATTAATAAGTTAGGAATCAAAATGAAATTAGGCATAAAATATAAGAATGCAAAGTATAATTTGTCTTTATTTTTACAATCAATAGAAAAAATAGGACAAAGAAGCTGCATCATGCAGTGGTAAAACTCGAATCACATTATCCACCATGATTATTTAACTGAGATAGAAAAGTGAAACTATATCAGTTAATTTGATAAATCTAGAATAAATAATTTTTTTTTTAATTTTTTAATCTCACCTTTATAAAAATTGAGGTGTTCCTAATTTTTTGGGGAAAAATATTTCATTGTATCCTCAATTTATTTTTTAAAAATCAATTAGACCTATGTATTTTTAATTATATCAATTTTACATCCAATATATTTGAATTTGGTTCAATTTAATAATTGTTGTCGTCTCAAATTAGACGAAATCTATTAACCTTGCCCCCAAACTCTTTTTCAGAGGAAAAACGAAGTGTTTCTCGCATTTGTAAAATACCTTTACACATGAAAAACAACCATTAGAGTAATAGTCATCTTCTCTCTAAAAGCTCTTAGTAAGGGGCGGTAGTTTACCAAAAATATATTTTTATTCATGATAAAAGATCTATAGGGAGCGAATTAGCTCACTTAAAGTAGGAGATGAAGCCCCAATAAATATAAGGGAAATAAGATTCACATACTTACCTCCAAGTGAGGTACGAAGCTCAGACTAATCAAACTACTCGTGAGTTCACATGACATGTGCTTGAAAATTGAAATTTAGCCTTCGTTTGGTAATGACTTTTTTAGTTGGCTTTTTGACTTTTTTGACTTTTTAGCCTGTGACTTTTTTGTTCGTTTGGTATTCTTGATTGACTTTTTTGGCTTTTTAGCTTTGTAATAGTGAATTTTTTTTTTGTCTTTTAGTGATTTTTGTCTTTTTGTGATTTTTTGACCTTTTTTTGTCCTTTTGTGATTATTTAGCCAAAAAGGATAACCAAACATCACCTTATATACACTTCTATAAGTGCATATTACTATTTGTTTTTATTGTATAAAATATGCGTGACATAATCTTAATTCACATTAAAAGACAAATTTTAAAATGTATTTTCAAAGATTGGAGTGAAAATACATTTCTTCATAAAAATAAGATAACGAGAAACTAAAATTAGCTACTCAATCAGTTATGCCAAATAAAGTGAGTCCAAGGATCCAATAAAGCAATTGTTAGAATTTATGGTAGGGAAAAGAAGAAAAAATGAAAGTACTTGAATGAGTTGAACGAAATGAGGTTCTTATTTTCAATATATTTTTCAAAAAGTATAATAGCTAAGTTTATTTTGACTTTTTGGAGGAGTGATTTTTTGCGGGGTAAATTATACTCAATGTGTGTGTCAATTTTTGACCACACTGCCAATCAAGCACTCAGCTGGAGAACACTGGAAGAATAGGTTAAGCTCGAACAATCTGAAACAGAAAGAAAAGATTCCGACAGTGGCTCGTCCACCCAGGGGCACTCCGATGATCAAGTTAGTAAAATATCTCTCAAAGATAACCAATAGTGCTTAACTCACTAGATAGAGCATAAAAGACATACCTTAGACTCATGGGGGTGCCTCCTTTTTATAGCCAACATAATCCTAGTCCCAATAGAAGCCTAGCTTCAATGGACTTAGGATTACTGCTAATCTTGGACTCCCAGTAGGATTAGGATAGACTCTCTAAGAGTCTTACTTTTATCCAAATTGAAGTCTTCTCTCATTCTAGGACTCTCGTCCCTTATCCGCTTATCTCGGATTCCGTTATTTCCGCAGATAACCTCGGCCTAGCCGAGATCATCTCAACGTCAAGTCAAGGACACATGGCACCTCGGCTGACACTTCGGTGCCACCTCGGCCACGTGTTGCTACTCAAAAAATATGCCCCCACAACTGTCCCCTAGGTTCTATTACCTCGGCATCCTGAGGTGATGGAACCTATATCGTTTCTTCCATTTAGTACGTCGGTTGAGCTCGCCTTCTTTTACTCTTGTATGATTCTATACTTAGGGTTGGTTTGGGGTGTCCTAAATAAGTGCACTTTTTGTCTTTTTGGACTAAAAAGTTGAGGAAAAAAATATGAATGTTTGGGTTAACTTTTTGACTTTTTATGAAAATGTGTGTAATATAATATTATTACACATGGTAAAATGTCTCTTTTACCCTTCCCAACTGACACACCAATAGAACCACGTGTCACCGTTGATTTGGTGGCTGTACACATTGGACTTGCTTAACACTGTGCAACGGTGAGAATAATTTAAAATTTTTTATTCATTTGGTAAACACTGTGCAACGGTCTGATTTGCCTGGTGGTTCAACTTTATAATTTTTTTTGTATTCCTTATTTTTTATGTTCATTCTTTTCCTTTTACCATTACTTTTTTTTTTCTCTTCTAGTCATTTTTTTTATTCTTTTCCTTTTTTTTTAATTTCCTTTTTCAATGAATTTATTTGTTTAATTCTTTTCCTTTTACCATTATTATTTGTTTTCACAAGCCCAAAAACAAATATTTTTTCCTTTTTGAAAGATTTTTATTATTTTTTTATTCATTTTTTTTCGTTTTCACTGTTTTCCTTTTAACAAATTTTTTTTTTTATATTTTAGTCAGTATTATTCTTTTCCTTTTAACATTATTTTTTTTTAATTCTTTTCCTTTTAACATTATTAATTTTTTATTCTTTTCATTTTTTTATTCAATTATTTTTTTATCCATTCTTTTCGTTTTAATTTTTGTTTTTTTTTTTTCCCTTTTTATAGTCAATATTTTTTTGGTTCCTTTTCCTTTTTTTTTTCTTTTCGCATTGCCAGGTTGAGAACAAATTATTATAAAAGATATTGCAAAAACAGGTAAACCCATGTTTATATATGTTAATTAGTGGACATACTTCCTTTAAAAATACATTTTGTTGCAAATCTCTACGCTCCGAAAGACATGAAACTATTGCCATTCAAATGTGTTTACAAATATGAATCTTAGTTACAGATATTAACAACCTTCAACTAATATTCTTGTATTTCCAATTCGCCCCTACTGGTGCGCGTGCTGTACGAGTGCATTCGTAATGTTCGCTCTTACAACGGCCATTGCAGGGTCCGAGTCTCCTTCCTCCATCATATCAGCAACCCGTGTGTATTCGTCGTGGTCGGGCATTTAGGGGGCCACGTAATCGTCACTGTCTGGGATAGTCATCGTGACCTCATCAAGTTCGATATGTCGACGTATGAAGTTATGTAACGCCATCGACACACATACAAATGTAACTTGATTAGAAAAACTTAACTTCTGCATATTCCGCAATGCCCCCCACCTAGACTTCCAGGCACCGAATGTCCACTCAATACAACTACACAGTGACGAATGTGCCTTGTTGAACATTTCGAACTGATTCTGCAGTGTTTGATTTCGATGGGCATTTTGGTGATACTTATACCCCTTGTAGGGGGCTAGGTACCCTGTCTTGTTGCTGTAACCGCTATCCACCAAATAGTATTTTCTTGCAAAATTTTTGGTCATTTCATTTTCAATTTGACAGCATTCTGTACCACTTAAATTATTCTTCAATTAACTTGTCTTGGTACGTAATTGTTTGTTATTTTTATTTTAATAACAACGTTTTTGTTGAATAATTTCATTACTAAATTAATTTTTTCCCAATTTGGTTTTCAATTACTCCTCCCAATTCCTTTTGTTCTCAAAAATTATATTCCCAATTACAGCATTGTTTGTAATGTTCATACTAATTAATTTTTTTTTATGACAATTACATTTTCATTAATAAAAATTGTTCTTATCCCAATTTTGTTTTCAATTACTATTTAGGGATTGGATTAACTTGCCTCAATTTTTGGTTCGTCAAATAATTATTTATTCTTGTTAAGACCCTTTGTTTTCAATTACTCTTCTTCGCAATTACTTTTGTTGTGCAAAATTATATTTCCAATTACTGCATTTTCAGCAAATTATAAGAATTAATTCTTGCACAATTTATAAGAATTACATTGTTGTCAATTATTTCGTTAGTAATTTTTTCTTTTTCCATTTTTGTTTTTAATTACTATTTCATTCTGAAATTCTTTTGTTGTGAAAAATTATATTTCCAATTACAAAATTATTTTTCTAATTACTTTCTAATTCATTAACAGAATTTCTATTTTGAGTACTTTTTAAATTAATTTTATTACTAATTATAACATTTCATTTTCATTTTCACATTCTTATTTACCACTTCATTATTTTGCAATACTTTTCATTTTCATTTGTTTCATTTTTTTAAGTTGTTTGCAAAAATTTTGATCAATGGGAAATAAACTACATTAGACAACTGATTTTGTTGACAAAATAAAAAAATAAAAAAACACAATAATTTTCACAATTTTGTTGCCAAGAAAATACATTATTGAAAAGATTTATATTTATAGTTTCTACGTATTCATATTTTTGTTTCATATTTTTTACCTGGTGCGAGGTGCAGGAAACGATGTTTCTCTTCAGTAGTCACGTAGTGCAAAACCCGGTTGTCGTGCATGCTCCTGTCCCAACCAGCAGAGACAAATGTGAAGCACAAATTAAAGTCGCACACGGCAATTATATTCTGTGTCGGCAAGCCTTTTCGGCCATAGTATGATGTGGCGTACTCCTGCGAGACACGAGCCATCACGTGCATCCCGTCCAATGCACCGATGCAGTCCTACGCAACGCACCAATTTTTTACAAATTGTCATAACTTAATCATGGTTTTTTTCTAAGCTTTTAAAAAGTTTTCACATTTATGGAAATTGTCACCTTGAATGGTCGGTACCGCTGCTGCGACCATAAATGTGAATGGCCCCCTTGTTGTACTTGTTCGGGCGTAAGACTCCTACTATGAACCGATGTAAACGGTATCATAACTTGCATTACCTCATGAAAATTGCGTGACAATGTCTCCTTTGAGTGTTGGAACCGTTCTTGGAAATGTTTCCAAGATAGACCCTGCAACGCACAAATAAAAATGGCTACATTCTCTTCCAGCAGAACGCCATGCTCCCGCTGCGGCAACGTCAATCCAAAACTGTGAAGTGCATCGCATAACAACAAGAACACTGGTTGTGACATACTGACATTATCTTCAAACCGGCCCTCGTGGCCATTAAACAACTCAAACATCCATAAACGTCCCAAAAGTATTGATGTATTTTGAGGGACTTTGTGATAATGGTTGTAATAATATCTTGCCGCACTGTTATAAGCTTTTACCAAGCTGTGATCAGTTTCGACCACCATTTCCCTCGCAATTTCATCGATAGCTTCCCGAGCGGGAATGGAAAGTGTAACGTGGTGACTCGGACTTGCGTCGTTCACCATTTGGAAATGTAAAATTTTGAGTGTGAAAAACTTGAAAGACTTCCAAGGAAATAAATGAGTTCTTGGTACAAGGAGAGAGAGGGACAGAGAGCAAACCACACTGAAGGAAAAACAATAGACAAGAGGGGAAGAATATAATGGCCAAGGTTGTGGGGGCCATTTTCTTTCATAAACGTAGCTTTTTGTGATGTACTACTTTCAACAACTTGTCAAGGGTGCCATCATGTTGGATTCTCTTTTCTGTGGGAACCAAAAAACATTATAATAATGTGCACAAAATGTTATTCCCTTTTTTGTGGGAACCGAAAAACATTTTAATAATGTGCACAAAATAATATTTTGTGCAGCCATAATAATAAACTAGACAGCTTGCCTAATGAAAAAAAATAATAAACCTATTTTTCATATTTTATAGTCAACTTCAGTGTGTTCAAATAAATAAAATTAAAAAATGTAAACACAATACAAAATCAAAATCATTTATGAACCGAGACAACCATTTATACACCAAATAAACAACAAACAAAAAATATAAAAGATTCATATTCGTTTACACATAAAATAAAAACTGATTTTCCAAATGTAAAATAACAAAACTGTCCATCACATACAGGATACGCACAACATTATTGAAAAGTAATTTTTACACAACAATGATTTAGACCACTAAAAAATACACCACTAATAGCACTAATGCATTGGGAATGGAAAAAAAAAAGAAAAAAAAAAACAAGGCATAGAAAGTGGGCGGGGCCCACTGCCACATCATTAGTGCTCCCCCCAGTGCTCTCTTTTTAGTGCTCCCAAGCATTTTTTATTTTTACACGTCCAGATTCCCATGAACACAACAGTGTTCGCGTGGCTGCTACAGTAATGTGAGGGGTACATCCAAGATAGTAACCTAATGACAAAGCTATGATCTACAATTGTAGGACCTGTCCAATTCTCACAAATAGACACTATTGATGCAAGTTCACAAAAATCTTGAGGGTACATTCAAATCTTTGGGTACAATTGTAGCACCTACAAATGTAAAATTTATTTTTAAGTCATGTACATCTTCACAAAAAAATATTATCAAATGTATGTATATTTTTATGTTTGGTTATGTATACTAATTTCACTTTTATCCATTAAAAACTATTCACTCTGTTTGGTTTCTATTTTTATAATTCACTTTTTAAAAAGTTTACTTTTTTATTTTCTATATTTTTTTGTTTTCCTTGAATTTTTTAAGTCCTGTAAACTTTTTTTTTTAATTTTTAAACACACCTAGTATAAATACACTTTAAAAATAGAATATTTGTGCATTTGTTTTCAAAAAATGCACTAAATACTAAAAATACAAAAAAAATATATATATATACAAAAACAAAAACCATTAGTGCTCATTTTTCTTATTTTTGTGTATTGATTAATTTTTTAAAATATTTTTTTACAAATATCTTAATATTTAGATACATCTAAGTAAGACGCATCTAAAAAAGTTAAAAAATAATGCTTAAAATTTAAAAATTATTCACTAAAAACAAAAAATTACAAAAAATAAAAAACTTTTCTATAAAATTGAATTCAGAAAATTAAGATCGAACAGACTGATAACGTAGCATTTTTTTTTTCATTCTTAAAACAATTTTATCTGATTAGACTTGAAGTTGTTATTTTTATTCAAATGAAAGTTAGGATAGGTAGTATTGTTTTACAAACCAAAACAGAAACAGAGGGGGAGAAAATTAGTCCCTCAAGCTACTACTGATCAATTCTGCAACTAAAAAGGATTGAATGGTGCTTGGTCGATCCTGTAATGTTCCTTTTGTTCACACCAATGTTAGCCTTAAAATTCTGCACTCTAATTTGCCTGTCTTGGAGTGTTGTGGATGGTGCAATTGCATCTCTTTAACATGAAATTAGAATCCTCAATTACAACTCTGAATAACAAAAGTTCTTTCAGCTCCTCTAATCATGAATGTATAGTGTATAAAATTTCCAGTTCAAAACATAACTGTAAACCCAACTCATGCATACACCATAGATATACAACACACTCATAAAAAGTGGGTCATCCCAATTCAATAAGAATTTTGACAGCATCCCTTCAAACCCAGGAATCCAAACACATTTATAAATAAGGTGCCTGCTGCATAAAAAGTAATACAACATCCAACACATCACACACCGGTTCCATAATAAAATAATCCTACAGCCACTGTCCAATCTGTTTGTAAGGGAAGGAAAAGCAAATACACACAGTCACGGGTTGTTGGCAGGGGAAAAAATAAGTGTAAAACAAACATAGGGGGTAGCAACATGGTAGAAAACTAATGCAGGACAGTAATGGAACATGAACCCTTTCCGGTGACTAAAGCCGTCCAAACCACCCAGCCATTCCGAGGCCGTGAGTTGGCACTGATGGGCCACCTATATTTGCGGACTTCTTCATTCGCAGCCAAGTAATGACTGTCGCATCCGGCGGAATCTGCAACCATATTGCTTGATTTGCCGGATTGTCCATTAGCGTCAAACCGTAAGGAATTAGTGGGTCTTGCTGGTCCAAGCCTTGTAGGGAGTACAACCTTGCCATACACTTGCGAATGCAGTCCAAGGCCGAATCTCCATACTCATGATGCACGCGGACTTCTCGTTGTTGTAATTTAATTGAAGACGCAAGGTTTTCCATGCTACTCGCCAAGAGCGATGCTCCCTCACTCTGCCCTTTTTTCCGCTGTGGATATGTTGTGCGACTGAATTTCCGTTTGCTCCCGCCACTCGTAGGTGTGTCATCATCGTGAATTGCAGATAACGCAGCATGTACAGCGACCGGGGTGTCCTCCTCTTGCGCAGGACTGTGGTGGACAGTGTGTTCATGCTACGCGGATGGCTGGAAAGGGGGCAAACTACTACTGTCTTCGCAGTCTTCTTCATCTACCAGCAAAGGATTGTCCTCCGTGGCGATAGGTTCAAACGCTGCCCCTGGTGTCCATGCAAATTTCTTGGTTGTCGTTGCACCTTCGTACACCCTTCGCATTAGGTCCATATGCTCCAACGGTTTCGTTTTGAACTTTAGTGCATTCTTGTCAATCTCGGTAAAACCAAAACACGTAAACATAACTTAAAACAAGGAAGAAGGAGAAACACAACAGCAACCGTGATGCAGGTTTATGTTATAGGTTTAGCTATAAGTTGTTACCAAATTGCATGAATTCTTGCAGTGTTGTGACCTGATTGCATTGCCACATTATGTTCATTGTTTTCGTATACTGTCCATCTAATCTCTTTAACATTTATAAGTTGTTACCACATTCCACCAAAGTTGAAGCAATATTTGCACAACCAAGATAGTACTACTGATGCTTTCTAACTCTAATAAGAAACAGCAGGAGCTAAACAAACAACACATATCCATAAAATATGAACAGAACTTGGATTACCTATAATTCCTTCAGAAAAGCAAATGAAGTAAATTAAACTTGATTGAGACCACAAAATCCATGGCAATAAGAAAGTGTAGTTTTAGCACAACATATAAACTTTTTAGAGGGAAAAATAGGATTACCACAATGAGTACTGATGCCACTAATAGAGCTATCCACTTTAGATCTTGAAGAAATACAGCTGCCAATAAACCTCAACCAAACCCAACACCCAGTCTCCTCCACAAAGATCATTTTTTCTTCTTCTTTGGTTTGCCCACATCCCAAGACTCTCCCTTTCCTAATCCCATATTTCACAAACCCTATAATCAAACCCAGAAATCATCATCGGTCTCCAAATTCCCCCCTCCTCCACCTTTCCCCCTCCACAACCCAACTCACAGAAAGCCCAAAAACATAATTTCCTGATAAGCCCTTCAATTTCAGAGCTAATTAGCTCATACCTAATATATGATAAGAAATTAAGTCCGGCTTGTTTTATGATAGTCAATGGGACAGGTTACTTTTATGACAGTCAGAAATTTTTATAACTCTCCCACAATGCATAATCAATTTTTATATATAGTAAATTATTTAAGGAAAAATACTTTCTTCAACAAAATGACAATGGTGGAACCCACGTTTTCATATGCAGGAAAGGAAAATAGTTTTCATTTTCTAATTTCTTTCATTTCCTATCAATTAAACGCAGAAAAGATTTGAATAGAAAAGAAGACATGTACACAATCTTGGAAAGCTAGAGGTGGCACCAATAAGGAAAATACAAATTGAAAGTTAAGTTAAGATTGTTTGGCCATGCTTAAGTACCAATGACTCCATTAGCTACTGAAGTGAAGTCACTTGATGCAAGGGTCACTGCATTGCTCAGAATAATATATACCGGTATTCTTGATTCAACTCTGCCCTGTGGAAAAAATATAAGGGGAAATATACAAAAACACCAATCTAATCTGATGAGCCAAGTGAAAATCAAAACGCCAAGACCACGTAAGGCTACCAGTGAACACATTTTCCCCTACAAAATGACGGGGTCAGCCTAAAAAAATATTTTTAAATTGAGAACAAATAAAAAATGTGAAACTATATTGAAAGCATAGAAGCTAAGGGGAATCGTCAGAACTGTCAAGTAGTCATGTTAACATTATATGGGATTGAGGAAAGGTGATAAACTTATAATTCAACAAAGCTTAGTGAGTGAACTCTTGTTGGGTTCTGTCTGTCTGTCTCTCTCTCTCTCTCTCTCTCTCTCTCTCTCTCTCTCTCATTTTTTTTTTTTTGATTAGTAAGAATTTTGGCATTAGGGACTGGCTTTTGATATATACAAAAAAACCAAGTTTGATTGTATAGTAAAGCCTACTGATTTATTTAGATCAGCTCAACAAGTTAATAGGTACTTCAAGATTTTTTTTTTTTTAAAAAAAAAGCTCAATATCATTAGAATCTCTTTCAAAATCAGTTTGAGAGACACAAAGCAAGCTGGATCACACTTCACAAAATAGCCATACATAGGGAGGAAGATAGAGAGACTGATAGGCAACTTGGCAAGTATAACAACAGTTGTTGGGGTGAAAAGTCTAACCAGGTTACCCTGTCTTGTTTTTGGTCACATAAAAATATTAATGAAGAATTTTTATAAATATATATTGTAACATATACATGACTATCACGTTGGATGTTACAAAGAATAATATGGAATTGTTACCTCTTCATAATGGGCCCACCAGTCGTCGGATGCTTGTATCAAACCAGTTGTTTCATTGTAACTTATGCCGGTTGGCCCATGCCAGCTGTCCATCAGCCTTGACCACGACTGCCAATCCTTTTTCAGTAACGCATACTTGTTTTGCAGTTGCTTCACATCATGGACCTTATGTGTACGCTCCTCGAAGGCCTTGGCGACAGTCTTGTATCCGTGCATTGTCATTGTATGGAAGCTGCCCTTGAAACCATTGTCCAACTCTTTGATAACAAGTTGCAAGAACATGTGCACCGTGTCAGAGTCCCAATTTGCTTTGTGCACATTTGCAGACTGTGATTGAGACTGTTTACCACCACGCTTACGCAAATGTTTCGAAGGTGTCGACTGCGATTGTGAGTACTCCATTTCGGTACTACAATGCAACAATAATTGTGAATATGTCAAAAAGGAACATTGTGACAACATGAAAATGGTAAATAACAATATTTATTTAAGAAATTGCCATCCATTTCCTTTTAGTTAAAACAATTGCCAATGATATATTTGTCTGTTCGTAGTTTAAATTGCCATCCATTTCCTTCTACTTAAAAACTACCTATCGTCCTATTAATGTCATACCCTCTCATACTGGAGCCAACTCCTCTCATACGCTAACGATGCTAGAAACAAGTAACCATTACTGACTCAAGAAATTTCTTTCAAATGTCAAATCTTCAACCGTAAACCTTCTATTGGATCACCAAATACACAGTGATGATGCCCCAATTGTTTTGAAACACTAATCTCCATTTTGTTTTGTAGATGTTTAGAACAAGCAAAAAAGAAACAGACCCAAATGGTTGACACATCAAGTGAGAATTTAAAGACCCAACAAACTCAAGCTTTGTGAAATATCCAAACCGAAAATTGTGAATATTAGAAGCATATCATCACATAACGAGGAGGGAAAAAAATGTCATTAACAAAAAAATTTTCTCAATGGGTATCTAAGAAAACAAAAGCTTTACAAAACCTGAAATACCCAATACCATCACACACCCAGAAGAAAAAATCTACAAATTTTTTGAAGGGCTGTGTGGGTAATCTTCATCGACCAAAAAGAGAGAGACCCAGAAGGGTAAAACATCAACCCATGCATATAGTATGATAGAGAGGTTAGGTTATGGGACAGCTATTAAAGACAAAGGAAAGTGGAGGAACAGAGGAGAGAGTGATGAAGAAGGTAAAGAAAAGAAAAGGTTGGAAAGTGGAAGTGTGAGAGTGGAGAGAGTAATTAATTCGGCCGATTCGGGGGGCTCATTTTCGAGCTACATAGCGGTTCTGAATGGGGCAATGTACAGAATTGGTTCAGGAAAAATCATTGATTTTCTTTGCACCTACCAAATCGCCGAAAATGGGGAAATGTACAGATTTGGTTCACATGCCCAAAATCAGTGGCATGGAAGAGATGTTACCTTGTTCTTTAGGGGATACGGCCCGAAGTAGTGTAGATCTGGTCGGTGGTGGTGCAGATTTGGACGAGGGATGGTCCTTCCTGTCGGTTATAGTTTTCAGGTGATCGTGTCGAGGTCTGCCTTTGGCACGGCTGTGGCGGTGGTGCAAGGTGAAGGGTGTGACGGATCTCCGGTAGTGGGCGGTGTCTCTTTGACGGACTAGACTTGTTCAACCGACTGAGGGTTTTTGTCTTGCTTGTCGTTCTTGCAAATGGAGGTTGGAGAAAGAAAGGGGCTTCATGATAGCGTATATTTTGTGATATATTCGACTCAGATGCACCAACAAAAAGGAAGGGCAGAAACGTAATTTTACCTTCTACAGAGTCAGACAGGGTTTTGCCGCCCAATGCATAGAGATAAGGTAACTTTTTGACTTTTTGAATAACTTTTTGGCTTTTTATCTTTTTTAGTAGATCCCAAACCAGCCCTTAGAATAATTTGCATGTCTTCAACGTACACCTTAATTGTGTAATCTTTTCGGTGTGGAATACTTCGGTTATACCCACTAACAGTTTATCTCGGCTTTGGCCTAACACTTGAAAATATTTTTTACAATATTTTCACAAGTGTTATTTACAACTCGATACTTCACTCTTAGCAAGACTTCTGTCTTCAAATTTCTTCCAAGTCTTGGCAACATGGTAATCTCGGCAAGTATGTAGATACTTTTTTCAACATAACCTTGGCTTAACTTGTAAATTTTTCTCAAAAATTTCAACAAGTGTTTAAACCAATCTTCCTTTAATATAACCTTGGTTTAACTTCTACTTGTAAATTTAAAATTTTAACAAGTGTTAAACATGACCTCGGTTTAACTTCAACTTGTAAACTTTTAAAATTTCAACAAGTTTTAAACATGACATCGGTTTAACTTCAACTTGTAAATTTTTCTCAAATTTCAACAAGTGTTAAACATGACATCAGTTTAATTTCAACTTGTAAATTTTTCTCAAATTTCAACAAGTGTTAAACATGACATCGGTTTAACTTCAACTTGTAAATTTTTCTCAAATTTCAACAAGTGTTAACCATGTCCTCGATTTAACTTCAACTTGTAAATTTTTCAAATTTCAACAAGTTTTAAACATGACATCGGTTTAGCTTCAACTTGTAAATTTTTCAAATTTCAACAAGTTTTAAAGATGACATTAGTTTAATTTCAACTTGTAAATTTTTCTCAAATTTCAACAAGTGTTAAACATGACATCGGTTTAACTTCAACTTGTAAATTTTTCTCAAATTTCAACAAGTGTTAAACACGTCCTCGATTTAACTTTAACTTGTAAATTTTTCAAATCTCAACAAGTGTTAAACATGACCTCGGTCTAACTTCAACTTGTAAATTTAAAATGTTAACAAGTGTTAAACATGTCATCGATTTAACTTTAACTTGTAAACTTTTAAAATTTCAACAAGTTTTAAACATGACATCGGTTTAACTTCAACTTGTAAATTTTTCAAATTTCAACAAGTGTTAAACATGACATCAGTTTAATTTCAACTTGTAAATTTTTCTCAAATTTCAACAAGTGTTAAACATGACATCGGTTTAACTTCAACTTGTAAATTTTTCTCAAATTTCAACAAGTGTTAAACATGTCCTCGATTTAACTTCAACTTGTAAATTTTTCAAATTTCAACAAGTTTTAAACATGACATTGGTTTAGCTTCAACTTGTAAATTTTTCAAATTTCAACAAGTGTTAAAGATGACATCAGTTTAATTTCAACTTGTAAATTTTTCTCAAATTTCAACAAGTGTTAAACATGACATCGGTTTAACTTCAACTTGTAAATTTTTCTCAAATTTCAACAAGTGTTAAACACATCCTCGATTTAACTTCAACTTGTAAATTTTTCAAATTTCAACAAGTGTTAAACATGATCTCGGTCTAACTTCAACTTGTAAATTTAAAATGTTAACAAGTGTTAAACATGTCATCGGTTTAACTTCAACTTGTAAATTTAAAATTTCAACAAGTGTTAAACATGTCCTCGTTTAACGTTAACTTGTAAATTTAAATTTCAACAAGTGTTAAACACGTCATCGGTTTAACTTCAACTTGTAAATTTAAAATTTCAACAAGTGTTAAACATGACTTCGGTTTAACTTCAACTTGTAAATTTAAAATTTCAACAAGTGTTAAACATGTCCTCGGTTTAACTTCAACTTGTAAATTTAAAATTTCAACAAGTGTTAAACACGTCCTCGGTTTAACTTCAACTTGTAAATTTAAAATTTCAACAAGTGTTAAACATGACATTGGTTTAACTTCAACTTGAAAATTTTTAAAATTTTAACAAGTGTTAAACATGACCTCGATTTAACTTCAACTTGTAAAATTTTAAAATTTCAACAAGTGTTAAACCAACCTTAGCTTGTAAATTCCAACTTCCAAGCATCATTCTCCAGCCCTCTTTGGTGCACTACTTCCAGTGTCATTGTGAGTCTTTTTGGACCTCCCTTCATTAGTCGTGTCGAAATAGAGTTCCTTCCCCTGAACATCTCGATGTTTTTTGGTGCAGGTTTCTTTTGTTCGACGCGTCTTCTGGGATTCTCCCCTCTTTGATTCTCCATGCCCGACCTCCCGTGAAGGCCGGTGAGATGTCCCTTAGTCCCGCCATGCTGGGGGACAGCAGGAACCGTTTTCTGCCCCATTTCTGGGCGCCTTTCTTGGCCGCTGAAATTGGCGTATCTTGTAGCGGGAACGGTGGCTGCATGACGTTGTTTTACATCAGGAAATTGACGACCGTTTGCAGGTCCGCCAATTTGTCCACCATTCCCTTCATCTCGTCGTCCCTCCGCAGGCATCTATCTTTCCATACCTGGAGGTCGTCCTCGTTATAATACCCGCTCCGGTCTGATTTCTTCGGTACGCCGCCCTCTTGGCCGACGTCCTTTCCTCCGCGATTCTTATCACGAGTCTCTTCGTTGCAGTTGTTTTTTTCGACGTCAAGGTCAATATGTTTCCCACTCTCAGTAGGGGTGTCGTCCCTAACCTTCTCTTTATGTCCGTCGTTGGCTATCTATTCTCCTTTCTTTCCCACAGACGGCACCAAATTGTGTGTGTCAATTTCCGACCACACTGCCAATCAAGCACTCAGCTGGAGAACACTGGAAGAATAGGTTAAACCCGAACAACCTGCAACAGAAAGAAAAGATTCCGGCAGTGGCTCGTCCACCCAGGGGCACTCCGACGATCAAGTCAGTAAAATATCTCTCAAAGATAACCAATAGTGCTTAACTCACTAGACAGAGCATAAAAGACATACCTTAGACCCATGGGGGTGCCTCCTTTTTATAGCCAACACAATCCTAGTCCCAATAGAAGCCTAGCTTCAATGGACTTAGGATTACTGCTAATTTTGGACTCCCAGTAGGATTAGGATAAACTCTCTAAGAGTCTTACTTTTATCCAAACTGAAGTCTTCTCTCATTTTAGGACTCTCGTCCCTTATCTGCTTATCTCGGATTTTGATATTTTCACAGATAACCTCGGCCTAGCCGAGATCATCTCAGCGTCAAGTCAAGGACATGTGGCACCTCAGCTGACACTTCGGTGCCACCTCGGCCACGTGTTGCTACTCAAAAAATATGCCCCCACACACATCTTCTCTAGTTAGTTCCATATTTTTTATATAATTACACAAATCATTCTTTTGTAATACTAAATTGACAGAAACTAATGCACACAGTGGGCAAATATTCAAATAAATAAAGATACATATACATTTTATTAGATAAAAGGTGACAATATTTTTTTTCAAACGACTAACGAATTATTGATGAAAAAAATTTGTTATGTAAATGGAAACCTTAAGGGATGTTAGTGTAATTATGTCAAAAATGTAGGACTAATTATATTTTTTTCAAACTTTAGGGGAGGTGAAATAATTTACCCTTTTTTTGTAACTATAATTTGTTTTAAAAAAGAAATAATCAACTTGATTTGAATTTATTAAGAGAAGAAATGAAAACATCTTCAAGTGGAAAGAAAAAGATGACCATTCAATGTAGAATCCTTCAATTTCACCCAACAACCTCTTGATGAATTCACCAACCCAAAACACATTGGGAAAATATCATTTTAGGTAAGCTTGGATAGTTGTGAATTTTAAATTAAGGAATTTAAGGTTAAATGGATATAAAAATAATTAAACAAGTTGTTGAGATAGAATATATATATTTTAGTAGGATCCCTAAAGTAAAAAACAGGAATTCTGGTTTCAAATAACTAGTTTATATAGTGATTTTAAATTCATCATGATAAAACTATTTAATTTAATCTTAAAAAAAGTATATTATCATATCTAAATTTGAATTATTAAGATCAAATTCGTTGATTTGAAATCTACATCTATCTAAATCCACCCACTAAAATGGGTTATAGATTTACAAATTGGTAGGAATGTTTTCGAGTGCAAGTCATGACTTACCCAACAATGTCATTAATATGTAGATACTTTTTTATTACACATGCTAAACTGTTATTCCCCTAAACATATTTTCTTTTACCCTCCTTATTTATGAAAATGTTTTAGCACTTGAAAGAGTTACCTCAATTTTACCTACAGTGATGTGACATGATAATAATATAAATTGTCATTATGAATGTATTTATAACCTAAAACTATAAGTCCGTACCATTTCTCAAAAGTTTAAGGATCTTGAAAGATGATAGGTAGATTTAACAACCAAAAAAAAACCCTACACTACATTATTTATTGATGATTTAAAAACGAACTACTTAAGACCCAACTACCTATCATATCATTAAGAATAAATTTGAGGATTATATTTTTTAAGATACTTAACATTTTCTTGTTATTTGTTATCACTACTCCACATTAATGAAATATATTTGGAAGAGTTACATCCTAGCGAAACAAATAAAAAAAATTATAGAGACATAGAGAGGTGCAACCCCCATCCCTTTGAATTGCATCTCACCACACACGGAGTTACACTTTCCTAATAATTATATTATGTGACAATATTATTAATACCAGTTAAAAATTAAAAAAATTATAGAGAATAAATAAAAATAATTACAAAATTGTGGAGATACAAGGGGATTATGTGCTACGATAAAGTCATGATATAATTTTTACTTACACTATAGCACAAACTTGCATCTCCAATTTGTTTAAAAACAATTGATTATTATATAACATAATAAATAAAATATATTGAATAATAATAATAATAATAATAATAATAATATAACACATAATTAATAAAAAAAACTCCCAAATTAAAAAGAGAGAAACCCTCAATACATAGATGGTAAAAAATACTCACATGTAAGTGGAAAAATTCAAACTACTGACTTTCTAAAAAAGTACAGAACTTCTGGGTAAATAAACCAATCATATTAATGAAGTTGTGGTTGTTGGAAAAATCATCAAAGTTATGAACCTCCTTTAAACTTACATTGTCGTACTCCTCTTGTCTCATGAAGTTGTGGTTGCCGAAAAAACTTCCATTCATTACCATTGTTGGAGAATTGTGTAATTGAATGATTGCCATCATTGCCATTGGAGGGTTCTCAAGATTTTGAGGATGAATAGGTTTTGAGGGTGAGATTTGAGAAAGATGGATGGGTGGTAATAGAGGTGTGTGCTCTTATAAACCCTATCTCATGATTTATTGGGTGTGTGGACTTAATTGTGAGATAGAATGTTTCAAAATTATTAATGTCCTCTTCAGTAAATTCATTTAAGGTTATTATAAAAAAAAATTTAAAAAATGGACCAAAATAAAAAATAGGATGTTAATAGCAACATTTTTTTTTCAACTCATATTTTAACGAAAAATTAAAAGAAAAATTCTACTCACACAACACGTTTACATCTTTACACCATTCATTTGATATATATATATATATATATTTCAATTTTATCCACGTGTGGAATTATATTTAAGAACAAAAAATAAAAATTAAATAGATTTAATTATCTCTTCACACCCATTACACTTCAATCCATATTTCTTTTCTTCCTTTCTCATTGCTTCTTCTCCACTATATATCTACTTTTAAAAAGTATATAATGTTTTGATCATAAAAGAAAATAATGGACAAAGAAAGGGTGATGTAGGACTAGCAAAAAAGTGAAAATGGTAAGTTTTTTTCCTTTGTTTTTTATGTTTTCATTTCGTTTTTTAAGATAATTGTTTGACTTTTGTTCAGTGTACCAAAACGAACAAAATCAAATAGCCTGGAATTATACTGTCGAATAAAAAATACATATCCAATTACCTACTGCCAAATAAAAAATACTTGTGCAGTAACCTACTGCCAAACAAAAAGTACATGCCCGATAACGCATTTCTAAACATTTTCACTTTTTTTTTTTTTTGATGTTTTTATTTTCTTTTACTTTGAAAGATTATGTTTCTATTCATTACAACAAGCTAGTAGTGCATTGTTAATGGTTTTGTTAGATTCATATGATTTCTACTCATACAGTACCTTCGAAAATAAGTAATTGGATTTGTTTTCATTATTCGTGTGCTAATGGATGAGATAAAGCCTACAATATCTGTATTAATCAATTACATACGCTTGTCAGCTCTGATATAGTAATTACCAAAACTATCAACATAGATGGATTTTGATAACATCTCAGTGTGTTTTTATAGATATTTGTATTGACAAATTTGAAGATATATATGTATTGACAAATTTTATAAATGTTTGTACACTTCATATTTTTATGGATGCTTGATGTTTTAAGGAAAGTAAATTTGTAAATGTGTTGCAAAAGATATGTGGATATATATAGTTTGTTTAGTAACATAATATCAAAATAATTCAAAAGAATAGATGTAGTGAGAAAAATCTATAGGGTTTTGAAAAAAATTTAATTTAGGATTAATTTTGGTATTATAAAAGATGTAATGAGAATCTTAGGCTCTGTATGATACAGCTCTGGAATGTTTTGAACATGATATTTGTTTAGGAGTTTCAAATCATAATTCCACACTCACTTTTGAAAACTCGATCAGTTATGCCAAGGAAACTAAAATTAGCTACTCAATCAGTTATGCCAAAGAAAGTGAGTCAAAGGATCCAATAAAGCAATTGTTAGAATTTATGGTAGGGAAAAGAAGAAAAAATGAAAGTACTTGAATGAGTTGAATGAAACGATGTTCTTATTTTCAATATATTTTTCAAAAAGTATAATAGCTAAGTTTATTTTGACTTTTGGAGGAGTGATTTTTTGTAGGGTAAATTATTCTCATCTTCTCTGAGGTTTGAGAATAATATAGTTAGCTCCATATTTTTTTTATATAATTACACAAATCATTCTTTTGTAAGACTAAATTGACAGAAACTAATACACATAGTGGGCAAATATTCAAATAAATAAAGATACATATATATTTCATTAGATAAAATATGACAATATTTTTTTCCATACGACTAACGAATTATTGATGAAAAAAATTTGTTATGTAAAAAAAACCTTAAGGGATGTTAGTGTAATTATATCAAAATTGTAGGACTAATTATATTTTTCTCAAACTTTAGGGGAGATGAAATAATTTACCCTTTTTTTGTAACTATAATTTGTTTTAAAAAAGAAATAATCAACTTGATTCGAATTTATTAAGATAAGAAATGAAAACATCTTCAAGTGGAAAGAAAGAGATGACCATTCAATGTAGAATCTTAATTTCGCCCAACAACCTCTTGTTGAATTCACCAACCCAAAACACATTGGGAAAATATCATTTAGGTAACTATCCACCCAAAACACATTGGGAAAATATCATTTAGGTAAGCTTGGATAGTTGTGAATTTTAAATTAAGGAATTTAAGGTTAAATGGATATAAAAATAATTAAACAAGTTGTTGAGATAGAGGATATATATTTTGGTAGGATCCCTAAAGGAAAAAACAGAATTTTGGTTTTAGATAACTAATTTATATAGTGATTTTAAATTCATCATGATAAAACTATTTAATTTAATCTTAAAATGAATATATTCACATATCTGACATGGATAGGCCCACAAAGGTCATGAACAACTATAAACAACCCAAGCCCATCAATTGGAGCCCAATACATAACCCAGCCGATGAAATCCAGAACAGCTGGATTCCAACATGGCATAAAGAGCCAATGGCATTCAGACACATGGCAGGTGAAGGACGAGCCACATCAGCAAACAAAGATCTGCAAAGTTATTACCACTGCACATCACCATTAATGCAACCCATCACAGCATTTATTACGACAACACCTTCTCGTCGGAACAGGACCCCCTTACCCTGAACAAGGTAAGCTATAGCATAGACTTTCGGCGAGGAGGGCAGGTCGGAAGAGACAGCGAAATGATCACCAAAGGATATAAGCAAACGTTGAAGACAAGAAGAGGTTTAAGCCATCTATTTCCCATCTCTCTCTCTCTACATTCTCTACTTCCCCTACTAATTTGCTCGTCGGAGGGTTCATTGGGGGACTACCTCGTTCCCCGTTGAACTTGCTTGCAGGTTATTTGGTGGGCTTGACCATTTGGATATGAGCTAGAAAAACTTGGACCAGTCCGACCCATCCACCAAGAACGAATTGTATTATCAGTTGGCGCCGTCTGTGGGAACAGCTCTTATCCGTGCGCCAGTTGTGCTCATTGTCGCCGGAGACCCTGTCCCAACAACCTTTCTCTCCTACCCATTAAGGTATATGGTCACGACTAGATCCATGACTTCTCACCATAACGCTGCCGACCATCAAACCGACCCTCTCAATCCAAACAACCCACCTCAGTATTTCATTGAGCTTACCAACAGCATTAACCGTATGGCCGAGCAAAATTAGGCCCTAATAAATGCTTTACTCCAAAGAAACCTTCCCATGCCTCCACCACCACCTCAAGATATTCCACCCAACCAAGAAAGAGCCCCGAGCCACACTACTCCACAACCCCATCCATCCAACCTAGAAGGTTTACAACCTCTCCCTTCTCCACATATAAATTTACCACCTCCACCCCTACGCCACAATATGGTACCGGTACCCAGAAGAAGCCAGTGATGTCCAAATTTCACCGATTGACCATGGTGACAACATACCCCTCTGGGACACTAAACTCCGAGCTATGAAGCTCTAACTCTAAGGGGTCATGCAGAACATTCAGCACAAGCCCTCTACCACCGCAAACTCGCCATTTGTTGCCTCCATCTGGGACAAACCTCTGCCCGCCAAGTTCAAGATGCCGACCATTGACTCTTTTGACGGCACGACGGACCCGGTCGACCACCTGGAGACCTACCGCACCCTCATGATCCTCCATGTCTTTCCTGACGAGATCATCTGTCGGGCTTTCCCCGTGACATTGAAGGAGTCAGCTTGACTGTGGTTCAGTGAGTTACCAGTAGACTCTATTTCCACTTTCCAGCACCTCAGTGACTCTTTCCTGAGCCATTTTATTGGAGCCCAGCGCCAGCGACGCCCGGCCACCCAACTCCTCAACATTCGTCAGACCGAGGGGGAATCGCTACGCAGCTTTGTTACCCGCTTCAACACCGAAGCCTTGCAAGTAGTGGAAAACGACGACAAGGTCATCCTCACAACTTTCATGGCCAGTCTGCGGTCGTCCGATTTCTTTTTCTCCCTCTCTAAAAACCCCTCGACCTCCATGGCAGCCCTACTCTCCAAAGCCCAAAAATACATGAATGTTGAAGATTCACTAGCCGCTCGGCAGGACCCAATAACTAAAAACCCGAACCCCAGTGACAAGAGAAAAGACTCGGAACCTAGGAATGCCCAATATAATAGCCAAACACCCCACTATAACGACCGACCCCCCCGAGCTGACTGGTCGGCACCAGCCCGACCGCCCGATCAGTTCGAGCGGTACACACCACTCAATTCTCCCATGGAACATGTCCTCAATCAGATCCAATGGGACTACCCCCTTAAATGGCCTCTGCCTGCACGAACCCTTTTCCATTAAAAAGATCAGTCCAAGTATTGCCGTTTCCACCAGGACCATGGCCATAACACTGACGAGTGCATTAACCTCAAAGATCAGATCGAGACCTTCATACGTCAGGGACGTCTTAGCCGGTTCACAGACACTTGCCCCCAGCAGAGGCAAAGAACCGAGCCCCTCAGAAACAATAGCCGGCACACCCCACCCCGGCAGCCAGCCCCACCAAACCAAGGCCATGATCACCCTCCGCAACAACCTCGACCGCCAGTTAATCCCCCTCCGCCAGTCGGAGAGATCAGAGTTATCTCAGGCAGCCTTGCTTGCGGGGGACCATCCCATTCAGCTCAGAAGGCAGAACTCAGAAAAATAAGGCAAGGCTCAGACAAAGCAGTGGCAACGGTAGACCGACCCTTTAAACAGCTGAAACAGTGGACTGAACCTATCACTTTCACGGACGCCGACTGTACAGGCATCCGTTACCCACATGATAACCCCCTCGTCATCTCTGTCATCCTCTCCAACTACAAGGTCAGACGAGTTCTCATCGACAACGGCAGTTCTTCAGACATCATCTTCCTCAATTGCTTCTGCCAGCTCAAGATTGGGGAAGAAAGTTTGTTCCCTCTTCAAACCCCTCTAGTCGGTTTTACCGGCGACGGTGTGACCTCCATCGGTTCCATCGACCTCCCTATCACGATCGGCGAATACCTACGGCAGACCACGAAGTTGCTCACCTTCCTTGTGGTCGATTGCCCATATGTCTACAACATCATCCTCGGCCGCATTGCCCTAAATGCCTTCCAAGCCATCACATCTACCTATCATCTTGCCATCAAGTTTCCCGCCGATCTCGGGGTTGGAACAGTCAGAGGAGAGCAAATCGTGGCCAAGGAGTGTTATGTTGCCTCACTCAAAGAAGTCAAGCTAAAGGAGGCAATGATCATCGAAGGACTCGACGTCCCGGATGAGGACAAGCTGGTCAGAGGAGAACCTGTGGAGGAGCTCGTCGAGGTCCCCATCCATCCCACCAACCCAACCAAAACTGCCAAAATTGGTAGCCAACTATCCCCCCAAGCAAAGGCCAACCTTACTGCCCTTCTGACCGAGCACAATGACGTATTTGCCTGGACCCATTCAGACATGCCGGGCATTGATCCCTCCTTCATAACTCATTGCCTCAGTATTAAACCCCATTTCCGACCTTACCGCCAGAAGCAGCGCATCTTTCATCCGGAGCGCAATGCTCTTATAGTTGCAGAGGTTGACAAGCTCCTTAAGGCCCAATTCATCAAAAATGTAGACTATCCTAAATGGTTGTCAAATGTGGTCCTAGTCCGCAAAAACAATGGCAAATGGCGACTCTGCGTCGATTACTCTGACTTGAACCGGGCTTGCCCCAAAGATAGTTATCCTCTCCTCCGCATAGATCTGCTGGTCAACGCCACGGCCGGTCATCAAATGCTCAGCTTCATGGATGCATTCTCTGGGTACAACCAAATCTTGATGCACTCATCCGATCGAGAACACACATCATTCATCACCGACCGAGGTACCTACCACTACTGTGTGATGCCGTTCGGCCTGAAGAATGCTGGGGCCACCTACCAACGGTTGGTCAATGCCGTTTTCCATCATCAGATCGGTCGGAATATAGAAGTATATGTCGACGACAAGCTGGTCAAGAGCAAACTCTCCACTGATCATCTGACCGACCTGCGAGAGACCTTCGCCATCCTTCGCAAGTACCAAATGAAGCTCAACCCAGAGAAGTGCACCTTCGACGTAGGATTTGGAAAGTTTTTGGGTTTTATGGTCAACCAGCGCGGCATTGAAGCTAACCCTGAGAAGATCAAGGCCTTGATTGAGATGCAGTCACCCAGAACGATCAAAGAAGTTCAAAGACTCACCGGCCGAGTGGCGGCCCTCAACCGCTTCATTTCCCGCGTAACAGATAAGTGCCTATCATTCTTCAAAGTTCTTCGGCAGGCTTTTGAATGGACAACCGCATCCGAAGAGGCTTTTCAGCAGTTAAAGCAATGCATGGCCAATCCTCCCCTCCTTTCAGAGGCAGTTAAGGGCAAGCCTCTCTTCCTCTATTTAGCAGTGTCGAGCACCGCAATCAGTGCAGCTCTTATCAGGGAAGACGGCTCAGTCCAATGGCCAGTCTACTACATCAGTCGAGCTCTTAGGGGAGCGGAGCAGAATTACCCATTGCTAGAAAAATTGTCCCAGGCCTTGGTCACCGCCTCCAGACAGCTCCGTCCTTACTTCCAAGCCCATTCCATAGTGGTTCTCACCAACCAACCCCTGAAGAAGGTCATGCAGCAACCAGAACTTTCCGGTAGACTTATGTAGTGGTCAGTAGAACTCAGCCAGTTTGACATCTCCTACCGCCCTCGAACAGCAATCAAGGGACAGGCCATAGTCAACTTCATCCTGGAATTCACCAACCCTACCCTAACCACTGCCTCTCCACCCCCACCAACTCCTTTCGAGCCCAAAGACCCCCATTCTTGGATTCTCAACATCGACGGGTCATCTTGCAGGGGAAGGTAGTGGGGCTGGCCTCATCCTCACCTCCCCTGAGGGTGGCTATTTCAAATGTGCTCTCCATCTCTTGTTTGATGCCAGCAACAATGAGGTCGAATATGAGGCATTGATAGTAGGACTCCGCCTTGCCAAGGACATTGGTGTCAGCCACATTCGGGTATTCAGCGACTCCCAGCTCATCATCGGCCAGACTACGGGGGAATTCGACGCCAAGGAGGACACAATGCGGGCTTATAGGGATATGGCACTCCCCCTTGTTCGCCTCTTCAATACCTTACACATCAAACACATACCTCGGGCGGAAAACTCCAAGGCAGATGAGATGGCTCAGTTGGCCTCTGCAGACCAGTCCGACCTCAGCCACGGAGTCCGCCTCGAATACCTAGCCCACCCAGCCATCTCACCCGACATACAAGAAGTGCAGTTCCTTCAAAATGAACCCATCCCCTGGGCATCCGACATCTTCCTATTTTTGACAATAGGAGAACTCCCAGATGACCAACAGTAGGCCGCCAAGATCAGGGCTCGGTCGTCTAACTACGTTCTGGTCAGTGGCGTCTTGTACAAACGTGGCTTTTCACGACCATATTTGCGATGCCTCAACTCGGCTCAAGCAACCCATGTAATGCAAGAGATCCATGAGGGAATTTGTGGCAACCATTCGGGCAGCAGGTCTTTAGCCCACAAAATACTCCGTACCGGTTATTTCTGGCCGACACTCAATCAAGATGTCACTGATTTTGTGCTCAAATGCGATAAGTGTCAGCGCTTTGCCAACATCCCGCATGCTCCTCCTACTGAACTGATCACACTCTGCAGCCCCTACCCGTTCGCCAAATGGGGGATCGACCTAGTTGGTCCACTTCCCACCGGCCGAGGCTAGACCAAGTTCGCGATTGTCGCCATTGATTACTTCACCAAGTGGGTAGAGGAAGAACCCCTTGCGACCATCACTGAGCGGAACACAACCAAGTTCATCTGGCAGTCGATCGTTTGCAGATTCGGCGTCCCTCAGGCCATTGTCTCCGATAACGGCAAACAATTCGACAACGCCAAGTACAGGAAGTTATGTGCTGACCTCCAGATTCAACCATGTTTCTCTTTCCCCAGTCATTCCCAAGCCAACGGCCAAGTCGAGGTCACCAACCGTTCTCTCCTGAAGATCATCAAGACTAAGCTTGAAGCTGCTAAGGGACTTTGGGCTGAGGAACTACCGAATGTGCTATGGGCTTACCGCACCACTGCTCGGACTCCCACTGGGAAAACCCCTTTTCGTCTAACATATGGCGTTGAGGCGGTTATTCCGATGGAAATCGGTCTGCCTACCCCTAGGGTTTTACATCCGAATCCAGCACTCACCGAAGAACTCCATCGGGCAGACCTGGACCTAATTGAAGAACTCAGGGAGACCACTGCTGTCAGATTGGCCTCATACCAACAGAAAATGAGAACACTACAACCGCAAAGTCCGACCAAGGGAGTTCGCTGTTGGGGACCTTGTCTTGAGAGAAGCAACTCTTGCCACCAAAAATCCGACTGAGGGTAAATTGGCAGCCAAATGGGAGGGACCTTACGTTGTGAAAGCTTGACCACGTCCAGGCACTTACCGACTTCAGGATTTGGAAGGTCGAGACCTCTCGCACCCTTGGAACACCGAACACCTGAAATGTTACTTTCAATAAACCACTACTTTTGTATTGCTCAGTTATTGTATTTTCTTTTCGGCAAATTCACACGCTTGAACATTCTTGTTATCTTCTCATGCAATATAACTTTTTGACGTTTATGTACCTCAGTCATCTATATGGTGTCTCAGACGTTTTGATTACAGCACTCACAGAAGCCTCGTCCAGACCGAGTACTCAAAAGCCTCAGCCAGACTGAGCACTCAAAGCTTCAGCTAGACTGAGCATCAAAAGCCTCAGCTAGACTGAGTATCAAAAGCCTCAGCCAGACTGAGCACTAAAAGCCTTGTCCAGACCGAGCATCAAAAAGCCTCGTCTAGACCGAGCGCTCAAAAGCCTCAGCCAGACTGAGCACTAAAAGTCTCATCCAGACCGAGCATCAAAAAGCCTCGTCCAGACTGAGCGCTCAAAGCCTCAGCCAGAATGAACACTCAAAGCCTCAGCCAGACTGAGCACCAAAAGCCTCAGCCAGACTGAGCATCAACAAGCCTCAGCCCGACTGAGCATGAAAAGCCTTAGTCCGACTGAGCACTCAGAGCCTCGTCCAGATCGAGCATCCAAAAGCCTCAGCTCGACTGAACGCTACACGCCTCATTCAGACTAAGCACAAAAGCCTCAGCCAGACTGAGCATGATGCACTCGGCCAGACCAATCCTCACCTAGACCAAGCATCACAAGTCCCAACCAGACTGAGTACCGCCATTCAAAGCCCAAGACTGAGTCACTTGCAGCATCAGTGAAACTTCATAATCATGGCATTAGTAGAACACTTAGTCGCAACTCTAGGCCGAAGTTTTTACCCCACTCTTTACTTAGTCAAATTTCAAAGACGTTCTTACATTTTTCCTCTACTAATCAGATTATTTCCTCCCCCATCAAGCATGATTCAAATAAACCACTCTCATCCATTTCAGCAATGTGGCAAGCACAAATACATAATTTTATCACATTTTAAATTCCACTATGCATTGAGGAGTTCTTTACTATACTCTACATTGAGTTTTCATACAAGTTCAATTTCACTATGCATCAAGGAGTTCCTGAATTTAGTTCACACTAATTTATACACAAGCAAAAGCAATCGACTGAAAACACAGCTAAAATTTTATTCATTCACAAATGTGTACACAAATTCATGACATCAATTTGAAAAAAAAAAAACAAACAAACAAACAAAAAGAGCTCATTTTTCTCCTTCTTCCCCAGTCACTCCTCTTCACTGGATACAAGATCTTCTTCTTCAATGCCCTCATCCAGGGGGGTTTGGGCCACATCGTCTTCGCCAATCGTTACACTACTAAGGTCTAAGTCTGGGAACCACTCTTCAGCTCTACGTTTGAACATCTTCCAGCCACTGTCCCAGTACTCAGCCATTTCGTGCTTATAGAAGTTTGACTGCTGGAAGCTCTCAATAACTTCTGCTTCAGTTCTGCCTCCAACAGTCGTCCTCGATGGCCCCCCCCAAGATTCTTGCCTAGCCAGCTTTCATTGCGACATCAAGATCAATCGCCATCCGAAATTCAGAGACTTTTGAATTGCTCCACTGCTGCGACGCACAGATCGGGATAAGCCGCCCTCTCAGAAGCTGCCTTCGCCCTCTCTTCGTCCAGCTCTTTCTGCAAGGTTGCCCTTTCAGACGCAGCCTTTGCCTTTTCCTCCTCCACTTCCTTCTTCAGCTCTCCTTCTACGCCGTCGCCTTCGCTCTCTCTGCTTCCAACTCCTTCTGAAGCCTCCCCCTCTCCTCCACTGCCTTGGCATGCTCACCCTCCAGCTCTTTCTGCAGCTCACCAATTTTGACGTCTCCCTCATCTTTCTGCTTGACCAACTCTTCATTGCTGCTCATGGCCTCTTCATGCCGCTCGACCGCGACGGCACAGGCTCTTTGGGCCTCCTCCAACTTCTTTTGCTCGTCAGTCAGCTGGAACTCAAGCGACACAACCTGGCGGTGTGTGTTCTCCAGCTCCAACTTAACTGCTTGCAGATCGGTGTGGACGCTCTCCCAACTTGCACTCTCCTCCTTCAACTTGGCAAACTGGGCCTTGACCTCATCCGCCTTCAGCTTTGCAACCCCCGTCTTTATTCGCAGGGCCCCTGCTAAGATGGTTACCTCCATTTGGGCAGAGTATAACCCCCTCAGCAGGTCAGCCTCATTGAATCTGGTAACTGCTGAGCACACGGATGCTTCCTCCACAATCGCTACTGTGGTTCAGATCACTGGCCGGGCCCTTCTTTCCTCCAAATTACCACCACGCCCGGCGTAGTAGATCATGCGTAGTAAGACCGACACCCCCTTGGGGCGCAGGACCCTTTTGGGTTTTTTTTCCCTTCATTTGGTTCAGCCCCAGTTGCCACACCCTCTGCCTGTACTCCGGGGGCAGTTCTCTCGACCCCTTGGACGATCTCCACCACTGCTGGGGCGACCTCCACAACCTCTATTGTTGGGGCGACCTCCACCACCTTCGTCTTCTTTGACCCAGGGGCATCTGCAGCCCTCTCAGGGGCACTCATCTTCTTCTTCTTCTTCTTCTTCTTCAGAACCTCCCCCTCCTTTCTCGCCTATTCTTTCATGGGATCAATCCGGTCATGGCACAAAATCGCTAAGTCCTTCGCCTCACGGGCTTGGGCGCGGTCGGATTCTCGCGTGATCGGCTGGGAAGGTTGGTCTTCCTGCGCCTCCTTAAATTTTGTGGCTTTGGCCAGTATAGCCCTATCCTCAACCTCTTGAATCTCCTCCTTGCCTCCAATTCAGCTCCCCCCACATCACCACCGCTCGGTTGAGGACCTAACCCCGCCGCAAACAAGGCTGAAGGTTGAACGAGTTCGTCCCACTTAGCTCCCTCCTTCTCCTTCCAGGCCTTCACTTTCTTTATTCTCTCATCTGCTCTGCCCCTAATTTTGGCTCCACAGATTTGGTGGGCACCCTCCACATCGTGCGCACCCCAGCCTCTCCATTGGTAGACACATAGAACCACCGTGGTCTCCAACCTTTGATTGACGTTGGCAGCCCCGCCACCAAACCCCTCCCTGCCGCTGTCTACAGGGTGACCCAAGTCTCCTGCTGCCCTGAGGCCTTATAGCATGCAAAGAATTCGTTTACTGTCATGGCCTCCCCTCCATTCGCCTTCGGCCACGCACTCGCACAAGCCAGCAAGATCTTCTATGCATTGGGCATTAGTTGGCCCGGTGCTACCTCCAGAGGGTTAAGCACATCCACCACCACTTACGGCAGTGGCAACCTCAGTCCTCCCTTCAAAGCTTCCTCATAAAAGGAAAACTCCCCTGGCTTGGCGTCAGACGGCCTTTCTGTTGATGTCGGCAGTAGTAACTCTACTTCCACAGGGATCTAATATTTTTCGCAAATAACCTCCAACTCCGCCGCGGTAATCGTGGATTTGTCAGCCTTCGTGTGCCAATGATCTGGTTCCGCCTAGCTGATTGGCTTTGGAGCTGCTATCATGGTGGAACCATGGGATCGTACCACCGATTCTCCTACCCTCTCTGTCCTATACTGCGCCGCTAGCTCCACTGCATCATCATCACCAAGCGGGTCCACCCTCACATTCACAACTTCTTCTTGGGCCATTTCTATGATATGTTTGCGAATCGCTTCTGACGTAGGTGCAAGGAAATTAAAAAGTGTTGCAGCGGTGTATCGTGGGCAACGAAGGCGTTAGCACTTGGGATGTTTTGAGTTTTTGTAAACAAGTAGGTGAACCAAATGATGCCAAAAGCCAATGGTTTGCCAGTATTCCAAGGATCCTAATTAATTTTTGCCAGTTTGAAAACTTTTCAAATCATCCGCCAAAACTGTCTTTTCAACACACATAATGACCTATCGTTTCATTTCTGCTCCAACACCTAACCTCCCCCCCCAAGATATTGCCATGTGTACGACCACGATGCACTGTCCCCTCCCCTTATCCTGTCTTTTCCACTTCAAATCATCACTTGACATGTCGCTTGAGTCGGCGCCCTTCCGCTCGGCCTTTACGCGGTCAGTCCTCCTCACAGTCTTCCTTTCCGCTTGGCCGTCACGCGGTCAGCGCACCTCCTTGTCGGCCTTCCCGCTCGGTCCACCAACTCGGCCACCCATCCTGGTCGGACTCATCTTCCTCATAAATATTCCCTTCGTTGGACTGAAGCTGCACTCGGGAATGGAAGACTACTGACATGGACAGGCCCACAAAGGCCATGAACCACTATAAACAACCCAAGCCCATCAATTGGAGCCCAATACATAACCCAGCTGATGAAGTCCAGAACAGCTGGATTCCAACCTGGCATAAAGAGCCAATGGCATTCAGATACATGGCAGGTGAAGGATGAACCACATCAGCAGACAAAGATCTGCAAAGTTATTGCCACTGCACATCACCATTAATGCAGCCCATCACAACATTTATTACGACAACACCTTCCCGTTGGAACAGGACCCCCTTACCCTGAACAAGGTAAGCTACAGCATAGACTTTTGGCGAGGAGGGCAAGTCGGAAGAGACAACGAAATAATCACCAAAGGATATAAGCAAACGTTGAACACAAGAAGAGGTTTAAGCCATCTATCTCCCATCTCTCTCTCTCTACATTCTCTACTTTCCCTACTAATTTGCTCGTCGGAGGGTTCACTGGGGGATTACCCCGTTCCCCGTTGAACTTGTTTGTAGGTTACTTGATGGGCTTGACCATTTGGATCTGAGCTAGAAAAACTTGGACCAGTTCGACCCATCCATCAAGAACGAACTGTATTATCAATATCTAATTTGAATTATTTTTTTGAGTAATTAAGATCAAATTCGTTGATTTGAAATCAGCATCTATCTAAATACCCACTAAAGTGGGTTATAGATTTACAAATTGGTAGGAATGTTTTCAAGTGCAAGTCATGACTTGCCCAACAATTTCATCAATTTATAGATATTTTTTATTACACATGCTAAACTGTTATTCCCCTGAACATATTTTCTTTTATTCTCGTTATTTATGAAAATGTTTTAGGCCTTGAAAGAGTTTCCTTAATTTTACCTGTAATGATGTGACATGATATGTATAAATTTTTAATTTGTTACACCCTCAATAATATAAATTGTCATTATGAATGTATTTATAAACTAAAACTGTAGGTCCGTGCCATTTCTCAAAAGTTTAAGGATCTTAAAATATGATAGGTAGATTTAACCACCAAAAAAAAAAAAAACCTACACTACATTATTTATTGATTGATTTAAAAATCAACTACTTAAGACTCAACTACCTATCATATCATTAAGAATAAATTTGAGGATTATATTTTTTAAGATACTTAACATTTTCTTATTATTTGTTATCACTACTCCACGTTAATGAAGTATATTTGGAAGAATTACATCCCAGCGAAACAAATAAAAAAAATTACAGAGACAAAGAGAGGTGCAACCCCCATAGCCTTTGAATTGCATCCCACCACACAAGGATTTACACTTTCCTAATAATTATATTACGTGACAATATTATTAATACCAGTTAAAAATTAAAAAAATTACAGAGAATAAATAAAAATAATTACAATATTGTAGAGATACAAGGGGGTTATGTGCTACGTTAAAGTCATGATATAATTTTTACTTATACTATAGCACGAACTTGCATCTCCAATTTGTTTAAAAACAATTGATTATTATATAACAGTATAATAAAATCTATTGAATAATAATAATAATAATAATAATAATAATAATAATATAACACATAATTAATAATAAAAAAAATCCCAAATTAAAAGAGAGAAACCCTCAATACATAGATGGTAAAAAATACTCACATGTAAGTGGAAAAATTCGACCTACTGACTTTCTAAAAAAGTACAGAAGTTCTGGGTAAATAAACCAATCCTATTAATGAAGTTGTGGTTGTCGAAAAACCATCAAAGTTATAACCCTCTTCTAAACTTACATTGTCATATTCCTCTCGTCTCATAAAGTTGTGATTGCCAAAAAAACCTTCCATTCATTACCATTGTTAGAGAATTGTGTAATTGAATGATTGCCACAATTGTCGCTGGAGGGTTCTCAAGGTTTTGAGAATGAGTGGGTTTTGAGGGTGAGAGGGTTTTGAGAAAGATGGATGAGTGGTAATAGAGTGGGTGCTCTTATAAACCCTATCTCATAATTTATTGGGTGTATGGACTTAATTATGAGATAGAATGTCCCAAAATTATTAATATCCTCTTTAGTAAATTCATTTAAGGTTATTATAAAAAATAGACTAAAATAATAAATAGGATGCTAATAGCAACATTTTTTTCAACTCATATTTTAACAAAAAATTAAAAGAAAAATCTACTTACACAACACGTTTACCTCTTTACACCATTCATTTGATATATATACATATATATATTTCAATTTTATCCACGTGTGGAATTATATTTAAGGACAAAAAATAAAAATTTAATAGATTTGATTATCTCTTTACACCTATTACACTTCAATCCATATTTCTTTTCTTCCTTTCTCATTTCTTCTTCTCCACTATATATCTACTTTTAAAAAGTATATATGTTTTGATCATAAAAGAAAAATAATGGACAAAGAAAGGGTGATGAAGGACCAGCAAAAAAGTGAAAATGGTGATTTTTTTTCCTTTGTTTTTTATGTTTTCATTTCGTTTTTTAAGAGAATTGTTTGACTTTTGTTCGGTGTACCAAAACGAACAAAATCAAATAGCCTGGAATTATACTGTCGGATAAAAAATACATATCCAATAACTTACTGCCAAATAAAAAATACTTACAAAAAGTACATGCCTAGTAACACGATGCTAAACATTTTCAGTTTTGTTTTTTTGACATTTATTTTATTTTATTTTACTTTGAAAGATTATGCTTCTATTTATTACAATAAGCTAGTAGTGCATTGTTAATGGTTTGTTAGATTTATATGATTTCTACTCATAAGTACCTCCGAAAATAAGTAATTAGATTTGTTTTCATTATCCGTGTACAAATGGATGAGATAAAGCATATAATATTTGTATTAATCAATTACGTACGCTTGTCAGTCTTAATGTAGTAATTACCAAAGCTATCAACATAGATGGATTTTGATAACATTTCAGTGTATTTTTATATATATTTTGATAACATCTCAGTGTATTTTTATATATATTTGTATTGACAAATTTAAAGATATATATGTATTGACAAATTTTATAAATGTTTGTACACTTCATATTTTTACGAATGCTTGATGTTTTAAGGGTGGATAAATATAATTTGTTTAGTAACATAATATCAAAATAATTCAAAAAGAATAGATGCAATAAGAAAAATCTATAGGGTTTTGAAAAAAAATTAATTTAATGTGAATTTTAATTATTTTTAACAGTGGGTTTGAAGCGCTGGCGGTGGTGCGAGAGTAGACGACGGCGTAGGGAGGAGTAGGAGGAAGAGCAGTTGCGCGGCGGAAAGGTTGTTCCGAGGCGGCCTCGACCGCCGACGATGGATTTGGGGTCCACCTCGACCGCCGAAGAGCCATCTCTCATCTCCTTTAGAGTAGTCTCCATCAACAGGGTCCCGTTTCTCTCTGCTGGTCGGCCATTAGAGCTCAAAGCCGCTACCACCACAGGTACATTGACTCATCTCTTTGAATGAGATAAACTTCTCAAAACTCCAGAGGCGTGCTTGAAATTGATAGTGACGAAATGGGTTTTGGCTTAAATCCGATTTCAAAATCACACCAAACAAAACGAGGCCAACGCTGAAAACATAGGTAACTTGCATTGTTTTGGGTTGAGATTACTGAATCAACATAATAATACCTTAGTTATTCATTAATGGCCTTGATTTGTTTCAATTGAAATTTGCATTGTTGGTCCAACATTCAACAATCTGAAAAATGGAGAGAGAGAGAGAGAGAGAGAGAGAGAGAGAGAGAGAGAGAGATAAATAATCAAGAAATTTCAGTGGTGTTTAGTGGCTTGAATCAATTGTTGCAAGTCTTCTCGCCGAAGTGGAAAGGGGAAAGGGCTCTGCTTCTGCTTCTGCTTCTGCTTCTAATTCTTATTTTCCCGAATATTTTTTTGGGGTTAATTTTGTTCCAAAACGACGTCGTTTTGGGACACTAAGAACCACTGCGGAGGATCCAGACTCGTCTTGAATATAAATAAAAATGAGTACGGGCAGGTAGCTGTCTGGTTGTCTTTAATGTGATAAGTATGTGGTTCAGCTTCGTGAGTCTTGGAGGTGTCACTCTCTGGTTTCCAGGATCTGTTTCAATTTCTATTTGTTCAGATTGATCATGCACATATGTATACGTCACTTGTTTTGTCCTAAATTCAGATATTTTTGTGAATGGGTCTCTGAATTTTTTTTAATTAATTACCTAAAAGTCTTATTTACAAATGTAATGGTAGATGAGATTTTATTTATGATTTTTTAAACAAATTTCTCAATTTTTGAAATTAAGAATATTATTAATTTTATAAATGTTCTAAATAATTGTATAAAAAAAAAAATAGAGCATGAGATTAATGCTGTGTTTGGTTGAAGGATTTGAGGAGGGATTTGGAAAGGGAAATGGAAAAGGTAGGTGAAATGTAAAAAAAATATACCTACATTTCACATAATTTCACACACCTTTTCCCTTTCTCTTTCCAAATCCCTCCCCAAATTCCCCAACCAAACACAACATAAGAGTTTTTTCCCTTATACTTATTGGTTTAATTCAACTATCTAATAAAACTAAGAATAGTTTTTCAGATTTAAAACTGAGAACATTATTAATTTTTTTTATTTTTAAAATTTATTTATTTATTTATTTATTTTTTACAGTTTTGCACATCAATGTTCCATCATTATATTTCTTCATAAACACAAAATTTTCAGTTTTGCACAAAAAATAATTCAGTTCTTTTATTTTTTTTCAAAATATATATATATATATATATTTTTGCACATAATTTTTTCCTATTTTTTTTAATTTGAAAGTTGATGTTTTAAAGTTTTGAAAATCAAAATAAATGTCAAATTATTATATTCTTTTATAAATAATCATAAATGATGAACAATCATTATTTGAAGGATAATTTTGACTATTAAAAATTTAATGGGACTTGAACGTCCAAAAAATCTTAGTTAGGACTTAATAAAATAAAATATAAGTTCATAAATTAGGATTTGTGAGTAAATGCATGAACTTTTTACTTTTTATTTTTCATTTTTCATTTTTCATTTTAAAACCCTACGGGGGGGACAAAAAGGATGATAGTGTGTTATTCTTGATAACAGTTTTTCCCAGGTACGGTTTATGAATTTTTTGGATGCAACCTTTTTATATGGCCATGTTTCTATATTTATTTGTTTCCTCCTGTTTCACATAGTGCTGCAATTCTTGCAATGTATGTGTTTTCTTGTTTGGATCATTGAATCATTATTGGAATGTATATTGTATAGTTCATCCCAAATTAAGAAGTTTCATTAGTGGGTTTTTAATGTTGTGTTTAGATTATGGATTTGTGGATGGGAAAGAAAAGAGGAGGGAAATGTGAAATAAAATTGAGATTTGCTTCCCTTTATACCTTCATTTCTTCATTTTCATCCATACCCCTATTGTGGGCCCAAATTCGGACCCATTTGTATGACCCGAACTGTCTACCTTGTAGGTTCTGCAAAGGTCATTCATGCAAAAAAAATTAATTTCATTGGACATATGTAAACATAGGAACAAATCACATTTTGTTTTATAAAATGAATAATAAAGATGATTGTAAAACATAAACCATCCATTTTATAAGATAAAATGCTATTGTTCCCGTATTTATAATTGTCCGATAAAGCTATTTTTTGCATGAATAATCTTTATTGTGAGGCCAATGAAGTAGACGGTTTGGATCATCTTTGTTTACCCGGTTTGAGCCCGCAAGAGGGGTATGAATTGTTATGGAGAAATGAAGTATGGAGGAGAGTTTATCCGAACAAAATTAGTTTATACTTCATTAATGGTTTTCTCTCCCTTTACTTTCCCTATACAAATACCTATCCAAATTTATTATTCAAATATAGCCTAAAGGTTTGTGGAAAATGTACACACCCAAAAGAATATGCAGAAAATAAAGTGTATGATATAGATTCAGACTTAGAGTGGTGTGGGCTACACTGAGACTAAATTAAATCTTGTTAGCACATTTCATATTTGGGGTAGTTATTCTAGGTGCGTAGTATTACTGAAATGTTTGTTGTGATTCTTCTTTACTGATCGATTTTGTGCTGCAATTATTCGAGAACTGGATTGATCATGGAAAAGAGAATGGAGCTAACCAATGTAATCCTGAATGTGATAAATTGGAAGCTGCACATTTATTGTTACTGAGAAGGTATGCACCTTTATGGTTATTGAGATGTCATTGAAATTACAGACCACGTAGCTAGTGGGATTTTGTGTCATATTAGCAAAGAGGCCAAAGTTTGGGGCTTCTTATCAGTCAAAAAGAAAATTACTGGAGTATGTAATCAATACAAAAAGTTAATGTAAGAGTACAAAATATGTTCAAGAAGAAGAAGAAGAATTGAAGCATATAATCAATACAAAAAAAGACGCAAATCGGTATATATTATATGGTCTAAGAGATATATTATGTCTATATAACTATTCTGATATATACACTTCACCTCTCATTTACCAACTCACTTTATATTTACGATCCCTTAAAATGTCTTTAGCATGTTGTGATTATGACAATGTGCAGTTGGCAACTTGTTTGAATGCTTGAAAGAAAATGACCCAAGAGGAAAATAATTCCTTGACTTGGTTGAATACTTGAAAATAATTCCTTAACTTGGTTGAATGTACAGTTGACAACTTGTTTGAATGCTTGAAAATAATTCCTTAACTGTTCTGATGAACAATCAATATATCGAAAGCCATGTTCTTGAAAAAAACTCATATATCGAAAGCCTACCAAGACTGGTAGATTCCTCTTAATTTTATTTATTTATATATATTTAAAATTAGTTAATGTTGTTGACTTTGGAGTCAACAATTAATCAATAAGCCCACCTGGCTCTTTTTGTTTCCTTTTTATTTTTTCTTCTTCTTCTTCTTATATGGTCAAAAATAGGTCCTGGTGTATAGGAGTTGCGTTGTAATTAATCTGAACCACTAAATGTATATCTACCAGCTTTCATAGTGTTTTTGGGATATATTAGATATATTTAGTTGGAAAACTTGAGGATAAGTATACGGGTATCATTATCATGGAAAACATTGTTATTATGTGCATCTTGAATATGTTTAAAGAGAGTATATGGGTATCATTATCATGGAAAAGTCTCTTGAAGAGTTCTAATAATCAACAGCGGAACTGAATGAAAGAAGACTGGTTTTGATGTGTTCATTGTAATTCAGTTAGTCAAGAGTCTATATGGTTCTTTGTTGAATAATGGGATCAAGAATTCAGGTCTGTTTGCTGGTTATTTCCGTCCAAAATTTACTCGTAGCAGCGCAGATGAATAATCTGGACTGTAAGTTCAATTCTTGTGTCCAAGTTTTTACTTAATTGATGTCACTAGTTATATATGTTATTAGTTTTTCTGTGCCTTGATTAATACAAACAAGAATGCAGACTTGCTTGTTAGATAACACATCCTCTAGAAACACAAATAATTTGTGCACTGAATTTACGATGGCATATGCTAGACCTCTTTCTAGTTTCCTTCTCTTCACACCACACCTTATTTACTCTCGGGGTGATTGCAAATAAAAGGCAACGATAGAAAATGAATATATATATATATATTTTTGTCTTTTGTTGTTTCTAAGTGATTTTCACTAGTGGATGTCTTTTCTTAGCTTCCAAATGACAGTAGATTTGAGATTCAAAGTTTGACTACAGTTTTTCCCGTAAGGATTTAAGCATGCAAAGGACTAGATCTTTGTAGATAAAATCTCTAGAATACATAGTTGCATATCTGCTACGTGTTAACTGCTTTCCAAAGCGATTTTTTTTTATCAACTACCATGTTTATCTGGTTTAGCAACAAATTCTTAGCCTGCATACTGTTTTGTGGTCACTCAGAAGCAAGCCTTGGATGTTTGAGTTCTTTAACTGAAGTATCAAATGGTCTTGATTAAATGGCCAAGATAGTACCTTGAACTAGAAAGTACTTGGTCAAACAAAATATGATAAGACGAGTACTTTTAGCTGTTCCTTTTGTTTTTGGATTACTGGCCACTGCTGGGTGCTCATGTTCCATGCATTGGTTTTCCTTAATCCTCATAAAAATTTTGGGTGAAGTCAATTTATGTCCAATGCAGTTGTTGCTCTAAACGCTCTCAAAGAAATTTGGAACAACACACCACTCAATTGGGTTGGATCGGATCCATGTGGCGATAGTTGGGAAGGAATTCGTTGCACCAATTCACGTGTGACATCTATGTAAGTTCTTATTGTGTTTTACCTTTAATGCTTATGGAGAGTTGCTTATTCTACTTTTTGAAAATTAAGAGGTTAACTTTAAGTTTCAATTCCAGAACATTAGCCAGCATGGGATTGACTGGTCAGCTGTCCGGAGACATTCAAGGGTTGTCTGAATTACAAACTTTGTAGGTCTTCTATTTGCGCTATCCCTATTCTCTTCTGAATAGATCCAGTTCCAATTAATTTTGTGAAGAATCATTCAGTTAGTGTTATTCATTCAGGACTAATGGGAAAACCTTCATTCTATGTGAGGTGCTAATGGGAAATTTGCCCCTTGCTCTATATAATTGAACAGTGCTCCTCATAGGCTCTATCTAATACATATTGGGCATGTTTGATTGACAGGATTAGAGCATGGGATTGAGATTATTAATCCGTAGGCCTAATAATTCTGTGTTTGTTTTGAAATTTTGTTTCAGGATTATTAATCCAACAAATTTGTAGGATTATTAGTAATGGGGTAGGGGTGGGATTATATATCCTAAGCTAGGAAATAAAATAAAAAGACTCTTTTACCTACTAATCCAGTGCAAATCAAACAATGGACAATGAGATAATTTATCCTACTAATCTAATTGGATAGTGAATACCACACTAATTTGATGGGATTATTAATACTTCACTATTAGTTTTGTGAATCAAACATAGCCATTGAGTAGTGGACTACTATGGTCATTTGTTAACACTTCCGTTTCCTGTTTTCTGCAATTGTTTTCATTTTTTTTTGGAAACTCGAAATGAAAACTTGTTTAGTATATGGTTTTTGTTTTCAAAGAAATGAAATGATTCCAAAATTTTTGGAAACAGAAAAAAAGTGTTTTCACTTATTTTTAAAACAAGTTTTCGTTTTCTTTTTTCTCTCCCACCACTTTGGGCCACCCCCCACTGCTGGGCGGCTTGCTGCCAGAGAGCTCCAGCAAGCTTTCGGTGACTCTACAGAGACCATCCGATCACCACCGTGACCTCCGGCAACCTTTCGGTGGCCCTCTAGCCACCCCGTGACCTTTGGCCACACTCCAGCCATCAAGTCCGGCCACCCCCCACCACCAGGCACCACATCCATTCACCCTCCACCATCGGCCACCACCTCCGGCAACTCACCAGATATGTTTCTCTATTTTGTTTTTATTTGTATTCAAAACATTTTTGTATACCAAACAAGTTTTTTTTGTTTTTCTTTCTTACCAAAAAAAAAAAAAAAGAAAGAAAAATTTTGTAAACAAAATACAGTAAAATGACAACATTAACAAATGACTTCAATATTTCATTTTTATTCTTTAGGAGCTTCTTGCCCATAATGGAATTCATTTTCAGGTCTTCGCAAATGTTTGTTAGGACCTAAATTATTTTGTGTCCAAACAGATAATAACATGATAATTATATGTCTTCTTGCATTGTTGTAATGCCTACTCTCTCTCTCTCTCTCACACACACACACACACAAATGCTTGGTGACACTCACTAGATTGGTGTCACGGTTCATATTTCACTTAAATGCCTGATTGATATTGTATAAAACACTACCTAGACAGTGTTCCCTACTTTATTGATAATAGCTGTTTGGAATTGTCTTTGTTTATTCTTTTCTTTACTTCCACATAAGAATTGTTAAAAGTAACCTCTGACTATCAGCTTGTGCATATAGGGATCTATCATACAACAATGGTTTGACAGGATCTCTTCCTCGATCAATTGGAAATTTGACTAAGTTATCAAACCTGTAAGAAATTTTTTGATTGTTGTTATACTATGCCTAATCTATTGATTACTAAGGTCAGTACCCCGTTACAAACCAATTACTTCTACTTGCTTCTCAGAATCCTGGTTGGTTGCAGTTTCAGCGGTCCAATTCCTGGGACAATAGGATCTCTGCAGCAACTGAGCATTTTGTAAGGATTTGGACTTTGTTGTTTCTGTTTACTGTGAGAATCAATATATGTGAAAGCTTAATATGGAAGTATCAGCAATTATTAGGCTCACATTCCTTGTGACTAGATTCCATTCTTTGACATAATGATGGAATGATAGAAACCTAAATTAATTCGGTATAAGTTCAAGTTATCAGATAAATTGTTTAGTCCATGGTTGTTAGAATTTTACAATTCACGGTTTGATTCGTGTAGTTGAACCTTAAATTGAGTGAATCTTCCAATTCAATTGCAATTCATTGCTATTCAAGCGATTCAGTTTTGCTTGCATAATGCATGAAACGACATCGTTTTCACAAAATAAAAAAGAGATCAACTAATTATATTGATATATGTGGTTTTACATGTATATACATATATACTATTTAGTTATGTTGATATTTATTTCATTTTAAACACTATATGTGTATTTTTATATGTATATACATATCTAAATTTATATATTATGCTAAATAAAGTGAATCTTACAATTCACGATTTACTATTTTAGCAAAACAATTCACGATTCGATTCACAATTTGACAACAATGCTCTCAAGTGATTGACATGATCAGTAAAATGAGATGGACATTAACTACAACCTTTTACATAATTTTGACACGATGATTGACTGCTCTTTACATAATTTGATCTTAAATATTTCATTTACAAAATTTTCGATTGATAATTTGATAGGATTGCAAACTGTTATATTCCTTTCCACAAATTATTTAGGTCATATGTATTATTTGGGCTTCCTATAAAATCCTAATAATTGCATCTTTCAAGAACAAATGCTCCCACCCTCCGACTTCTCTAGGTGAACCTACTTACTCCCTCTTCATGCTTTTAAAAGACGAGAAAAATTTGATCGTGGAACCATTTTTTGGTCCTTCAAATCTTGCATAAAAAATTCCAATCTTTTAATTCATATCATGATGTTTCCATTTCAGAAATTTTCTACTGAATTGTGCATGTACTGAATGTTCTAGTTTGGCATTTTATTGTGCAGTTGCATGCCTTGGCCTATATTTCAATTATTTCATTATGTATTCTACAGGTCTCTGACTTCCAACAGCTTCAGTGGACCAATTCCACCTTCAATTGGTAATCTCTCTAATCTTTATTGGCTGGATCTGAGTGTCAATAAGCTTTCTGGAACTATCCCTGTCTCACCTGGTCTGGATATGCTGGTTAATGCAAAACACTTGTATGTCTAATCTCTCTCTCTTTCTCTCTCTCTCTCTGTATTTAAGCTAACTAGTTTGATCTATTTATTGTTTGTTTCCATACACTAATGACCTTAGATTCTTTATACTGTTCAGTCATTGTGGAAGAAATCAGTTCTCTGGTGAAATCCCATCTCAACTTTTCAATGCAAATATGTCTCTGATACATGTGTGAGTTCCTTTGAACCAGCTACTTATTCATGAGTCTCTGGTATGCACTTGAATGACAGAACAATAGGTTATGCATATATGCAGTTTGCTTACCCGTATGGCAAGTATAAGCAACAAGCTTTCATGGTGAAAAAGAGAACAACATATGTTACGAGCATAATATGATGAGTCTCCCTCTCAATTTTGCTTACCCTTATGGCAAGTACAACTGTTGAGAGCTTGTTTGTTGGAAATCATCCTTTGAAGGGGGGCAGACCTTTGGCCCCTTGATGTGGCTTCGTTGTGCCGAGCTTGAAATCTTAATCTGGGATTTTTTTCTCCTTCTTCCCAAATATATATATATATATATATATTTCAAGGAGAGAGAAAGTGGGCTCTCTTTTTTTTTTTTCAATATGATGAGGAATGTTGGATTTAAATTTCTTGGCAGCCCATTTCTCTCAATCTGAGTACTAATTTTAATGTTATCTTGTGAATTAATTTGAGCAGGCTTTTTGATAAAAACAAACTCAGTGGCAAGATTCCTTCAACGCTAGGACTAGTGAAGACTTTGGAGATATTGTGAGTATCTCTATCACATACCCAATCAAAATCATAATAAGATGCTAGCTGTTAATACCCATTAAATTTTTTGAGTATATAGTGTTGTCATCGGATGCCTGGATAGGAACTCATTGGTGGACCTATCCCATTGAACTTCAACACCTTGTACATTTAATGAGCTGTAGGCAGACAAAAGAAAAAAATTTCCATTTTAAGCTTAGTAAAAAAAAAAAAAAAAACCTTTTATTCTTGTTTCCAGGAAGTTAGCTTATCCTGCATTAGGTTTTCAGCTTTACGGACTTTACTGTGAGAGGCTTTTGATTTTTCACTTTCAGGTTCTTGTCAAACAATCAACTGACTGGCCCCTTTCCTGATCTTACTGGCTTGAATTCTCTCAACCACATGTAAGTAGTAACAATCTTGCTTAGGAAAAAAGGCGGCCATCATGGTTCTCAAGCATTTTATTAATGGATGTCTTGTTAATTCCTTGTTTTCCTCCTTCCGAAGCTGATGCACCTTTCCCACTATCATCTTGTTTTCATAATTATGTTCAATACATGCTACATTGACCAAAATATTACTTGCAGGGATTTAAGCAATAATACTTTTGACAAGTCAGATTTCCCTCCTTGGCTTGGAACCTTACAGTCTTTGGAAACATTGTACGTCTCTCTCTCTCTCTCTCTCTCTCTCTCTCTCTCTCTCTCAACAAACACGCATGCAACTTGAAATATTCCATTCCTCGGTGCTTCCTTGGTCTTTGCTGCAGACAACTGAAACATGGCAGTCAATTATCATATAATGTTCTCAATTTTGGGTGAATGAAAAGCATCCAGCTCAAAACCAATTGACATTGAGTATAGGGGCCTCTCAAGTATGTTAACTAAGCTTGGGTGGTTTAGAGAGAGATGATGTGTGATAAGTCTAACACTTCCTCGCACATGCAACCCGGATAGCATGTGGAGGTGACAGAGACATGAGAGGGGAGAAATTAGACTTTGGGCTGAGACTTGGCCCACCAAAGACCACCCAAGCCCCATCTCTGATACCATGTTAAAGCGTCCAACTCAAAATCAATTGGCAATGAGTGGAGGGGTCTCTCAAGTATATTAACCAAGCTTGGGTGGTTTAGAGAGACAATGTGGGACAAGTCTTAACAGTTTCAATCAATCTTTTGTTCTCTACCACTTATTTGTCGAAGCACATTGCATTTCAGCTAAGAAAATTACATAAAATGTGCTTCGGATCACCTACATTATTGTTAAGTCAATTTTTCCAAAAGCCTAAGCTTTTAGGAAATGGCCTCACCCTCCCTCATGTGCAACCCCGGAAGAAACCAAATGGGGACATAATACCAAATGTTAACGGAGAGACTTGAACCGAAAACCTCTCTCAACTAGAGCTCTGATACCATGTTAAGTCACCAATTTTCCCAAAAGCCTAAGTTGTTAGGAAATGGGCCCAACAATATATATCAAGCTATCTAACAATTATTAAACCATAATGCATGCCTACCCCGATAACCTTATAACCTTCTGATTTAGTTTTATATGTATATGGTGAATACAATAGAGAACATGAAGAACGTTTGTCTTTTGCTTTACACCAAGTTGCACAACATCCTTTTAAAAGAAATAAAGGCAAGGAGAACATGCATTGAGGTGTTATGAAAGGATGATTTCCACAAACTTAACTGATGATATGACATCAAATGGAGCCAACTAGTGGAAATTAATTCATGTAGCTAACCCCAAGTAATTGGAACAACAGCTTGTTGAGTTGAGCTAGAGTCAGTATGACTTCTGACATGACTCAGGATAACTCTATTGTACGTAGAAAAAATTTTCAAGTATTTATTATTTTCTTCTGTTTACTTCACTTATTTTCTTTGTTGATGTCAGCTTCCTAAAAGTTAAAATTGATGTAGACGCTACTCTTTCAATTTTGTGCTTGCAATTTTGCAAACAGCTTGTCAGCGAAAATGAGAAGTTTCAATGCACTACAATTATGTTTCCGCTAACATTGTACTTGTAGAATGATGGAAGACACAGGACTTCAAGGTCAAATTCCAAATGTCTTCTTCAGCCTTCCACTGTTAAGAAAAGTGTGAGTATCAGTTTAATCTCATATACTGCATTTCATATAATCATCTAGAATACAAAGTAAAAAAAAAAAAAAAAAAATGGAACCTCCATGGGTTCTAATATGATTGATTCTAGTTGTTTATCTTATGTCCTGCCCATTATAATCAAAGCAATTTGTTTTGGCATGCCGTGTCAGTGTATTGAGGAACAACAAGCTTAATGGCACTTTGGTTGTCAACTCCAACAATAGCAACCACCTGCAACTTATAGATTTGCAGAACAATTACATAACTGACTATATGGTTGGAAAGCGATTTAACTCTGAGTTAATGTAAGTAGTAAGACTGTTTTGGCTATTCCATCAGTAAGATGGTGTTAAGGAACTAAAACTAGTTCCATTTCTGGACATGCAATCTATTTACTGTTCTTTGGTTTATCATTCTATAACCTCATTGGTGTACTTTTCTGTTGTTTTCTGTAGACTTGTAGGAAATCCAGTTTGTGAGGGAGCACACCGGACAGAACCATACTGCATCATTCAACAGTCAAATTCCTCATATTCAACAGAACCAAAGACTTGTATGCAAGTTACATGCAAGTCACATCAAATATCCAGCCCCAACTGTAGATGTGCTTATCCATATACGGGTTTGCTAATTCTCGGAGCTCCTTCCTTTAACGTTAGAAACTCAAATATCTACACATCTCTCGAGAATTATCTGATGCGTTCTTTTCAGTCCTATCAACTCCCTGTGGATTCAGTTTCTCTGAGTAAAAATCCAGATGATTCTTTCATCATTCTACGCTTAGAAGTTTTTCCATATGGCGTAGAGCATTTTGATCGAACTGGAATTTCTGGGATTGCGTTTGTGCTGTCCAACATGACTTTCCATCCTATGAAGCCTTTTGGGCCCTTGTTTTTCATTGCAGACCCATATTCATATTTTGCAGGTATAAAGTATATGGTGGTGTTTGGGAACTTGGTTCCCAAATTTTTTTCTCATTTTTTCCACTAAAAGACAAAAGTTTTGCAAAACCAAAAAAAACAAATCCAAACAAAATATCACATCCAACCCCATAATCATTTCACTTTTTCTCGCACAAACATCACATCCAACCACAAAAAAACCCAACTATCTTCCCAAACACTAAAATTTTTTTATCTAATAATATCCTACAACTAAAAAAACCTACATAAAAACCCACTTCCCAAACACCCACTATATATACATGTGATTTCCCATTCTAATCTCCCCCCCCCCCCCCCCCTCTCTCTCTCTCTCTCATGTAAAAGAATCTACAGGAACTAAGAAGTCATCAAGTGCTGGCATTATCGGAGTGGCAGTTGGTTGTTCTTTGCTTGTGTTATTGTGTCTCCTTGCAGGAATTTATGCTTTCCATCAAAAGAGAAGAGCTGAAATTTCTGATAAGCAGAACAATCCTTTTGGTAAAATTAGGAGTTAATCTTGACAATGTATTTCCTGGTAATCATGTCTTATCTTGGGTGTTAGTTATAGCTTCGATGTCATACCAATGCAGCTTCTTGGCACCGAAATGAAAGCAATGGTGGTGCTCCTCAATTAAAAGGAGCTAGGTGTTTCTCATTTGAAGAGCTTAAGAAATACACAAACACTTTCTCAGATGCCAACTGTATTGGAGTTGGTGGCTACGGAAAGGTTAACTTCTGTATTCTTATAGCTAGGGAATAGATTGTTGAAAGGTTAATTGTTACATTCTTTTTTGCTAGAGAATAAATTGTTTGTGATTCTTTTCTCTTCTTGGTACAACATAGCTCATATATTACTAGTTTCCATATTTACAAACTGAGTTTTGGACCTTTCAACTGTGACAGAAGTCTCTGAACTTTTTTTAAGAGTACAATTACAAGCAGTTTTTTTTTTTTTTTGAAATGAGAAGTAGGTGACTGATCTTTGAAATTGTATGAACTATTTCCGGAATATCATTGATAAATTTAGTAATTATTAAACTTTTGTGTGCTTGCAAACTCGTTTTGAAAATTCCTAGAAAACAACCCTACGTTTTTTTCTTTCCAATAAATATTGATTTAGTTTAAATTTGGAGCATTGTTCTTCCATTTTTTTTTTAATCTTTTTTCTTCAACATGTTTCTTATCCATCCTAGAATATTTTTGCAATCTATTTCTTTGTGCTGTGCAACTTGCACATTCACAGTTCTTTGTTTTATTTACAGGTATATAGAGGAACTCTTCCCACTGAGCAACTGGTTGCCATCAAAAGGGCTAAACAAGGATCTTCGCAGGGTGATCTTGAATTTAAAAGTGAGCTTGAGCTTCTATCCAGGGTTCATCATAAGAATGTTGTGAGCCTTGTGGGTTTCTGTTTTGAGCAAGACGAACAAATGTTGGTGTATGAGTATATTGCAAATGGTACACTGAAGGAGTCTCTTTCAGGTACTCGACACTTATTTCCTATTCTCCACCAATATGGATATTGATACTTGTTCTTCAGTTGCTTACTTTATAATGATGCATATAGTGGCAATTTTTAACGTGTGCGTATTCTTGTTCGTCGTAACTATTTGTTCAAGCAAATACCTTGCCCGATTTGAATGTAGCTGAAAATAAGTAAAGAAATCAAGAAAGTAAAATGCATTTTACCTTCCTGCTGTCACTAATTACATCCAAATTAACAAAAACTGTGTCGCACAGATTTTGAAAGTTGCATGAAAAAAATAAAATGTCAATCAAATTTTATTACAAAAAGATCGTTTTTCCATTCATAATCTTCTTCCCCAATTGAAAATCCTAACTTAAAAATCCTAATATTAACTCACCCACCCCCTGCCACCACTACCTCTTTCTCCACCACCACCACCTCCATAGTCTGCAATTCCTACCACCCCCACCACCACCGACTTGACTTACCTTCCCTCCACCTCCCCACCTCCGCCCACCTGCTTTGCCAATCACCTACCACCATCCCCGCCACCTCTACCACCTGGTCGCCTCCTTCTTGTTGCCCCATAACCCCTCTTTTCACCTCATACTCCCCTTCTGATCGTATCTATGGGTGTGTTGTTGAATTAATGCAAGATTTAAAAAATAAAAAATAAAATAAATAAATAAAACAGTTGAGATCGATGCAAAACACATGGTGGGTTTGTTGGCAAGGTCATGTAGAACAGATCTGTGGTGAAGTGGGTGGGTAGATGTGCCGAGGCAGTGCACAAGTGGGTTATGACGTTATAGTACATATACATATGCACTAAGAAGCACGAACACTTCTAAAAAGATGACGTATCTGTGTCATATCCGTGTCGGATACTAACATTCTTTGGACACTTTCCGGGCACGTTTCCGACACTCATCAAAACGTGTCCTATTTTTTAATTTTTTTTAAAGACCAGGATACTCTTTGGGCACTTGGAGGACACAAATGTCTATCGCTTAAACACACGTGTCTATCGATTAGACACAGGTAAAACTAATTATAAGTTTGAACAAAATAGCTTGAGATACAATAATAATACAAAAATATATAAATTTATAGGAATTAGTGTTATGTTGCATTTTTTTTAATTATCTTTAAATAATATATTCATATATATAACATATAATAAATATGTAAAATTATATATTTTATGCGTATCCCCCACGTGTCGTGTCTTGCATTTTTTAAAAATTGGTGTGTTTGTGTCATGTCGTTTGTCCGTGTCCATGCTTCTTAGCATATGCATATACTTATATACATATGTCTGTGTGTAATTTAATAAGTGATTATATATGGATTAAAAATTAAATTAGCAATTAAGTAAAAGCAAGAAAATTTGTGTTAATATGCGGTTTGATTTATGCTAATATGGTTTGATTTGTTTAAAATGTGATTCAAGTTAGATAAGGGTGAAAGAGAAGATAAGTAAAAGAAAACAATGTAGGCATAAGGTCATCTTGTACATTCTGTGAACAAAGTTAACTTTGCATTTTTGTCCAAAATCTCGTGAGAGTTATTTGCATATATTTAAATGTTAGAGAGGTAAAGTTCTCTGGGGTTAAAACCACAAGAGGGTAAAGTAGAAAAAAAAAATGTTTCTGTAGTTTTATCTTTCTCTAACCTCAGTCGAAACTTGAATGTTTCATGTATCTCCTCTAGCCAAAAGAACAGGAAAAAAGTAAAATAAAAAAAGGGATCCCTAGAGTTTGTAAACTGCACTGCCAGACGTATGTTTTTAGGCAATACATGCATTTGACTAAACAGTAACAATTAAAGTGCATATTACCTATGCAGGGAAATCTGGAATCAGGCTGGATTGGATGAGGAGACTTCGAATAGCCCTTGGAGCAGCAAGAGGTTTGCAATATCTACATGAGCTTGCCAACCCTCCAATCATACATAGGGACATCAAATCAAACAATATCTTACTAGATGAATACTTGAATGCAAAAGTTTCTGATTTTGGTCTGTCCAAGAGTATTGGTGACCCTGAAAACTGTCATATTACCACCCAAATCAAGGGGACAATGGTCAGTAAATTTTCCTCTAAACCCTAGTTTTGAAATATCAGCAAACTACTATAAATTAGAAGTTGGTTGAAGTATTTACAAAGCATCTTATTCATAGTTAAAATCTATTTGTTCTTGAAGTTCTCAGTTCTCAGTTATGAGAAAAGTTCTCATGAAACTGGTCTCAAGTAGTCATAGACCTCCATTGGTAAAAGAACCGAATCAAATAAATAAAACCCTCAATTTTTTTTTGATGAAAAGATAATTAAAACAGGTTGTGTAATTTTTTCCCCATTATATTATGGGTGGTAGCTGGTTGAGGTAGAAAAAAAAAAAAAGAAAAAAAAAAAGAAGAAATCGCATGGGATGGTATAAAACAAACCAAACTAAACCAAGCCTTAAGTCCCATCAGATGGGGTCGACTGCATAAATCCTTCTTCTCCACTCAACTCTATCCATCCAAGGTCATGTCGTTAGTCAAATTAAGAAGATTCATATTTCTATTTACTACACTAGTTCACGTTAATCTAGGTCTACCCCTTCTCCTAACACTACCATTTACCGTCACTGTATTGCATCTCTTACTGCATGGAATGGTATTGTGAAGAAAAATAGCTGTAGGACAATAGAGAATGGGGATTTTTCTCATTATGAAATGACACTTTCGTAGGTCTTCAAGGCAAAAAAATATTGCTCAGTATGACTTGAAAATTTGTATATGTAGATATACATATATATTTTTAACTATCAGTAATCCTATTTTGGGCAAGGTTGTAGAGATCCAATAAATTTTATAAGGCCTACCTAGTACCTGCTATCTACATGCTACTGGTGTGTGGGATGTCTCTTTATTTATTTATTTTGTTGGATCATGTGATGTCTCATTCATTGTCAAAAAGGATGCACACCATTTTATCTTTGCTGAAAAGAATATCTTAAACAAATTTATGTAGTGAACCACGGAGGTAATATTTTGAGTTCTTTGAAGAAGCTTGATATTGCTTAGTATTTTCAACTAAGTGGGATTTTTTTATTCGTGTAGGGCTACTTGGATCCTGAATATTGCATGACTCAACAGTTGACTGAGAAGAGTGACGTTTATGGCTTTGGAGTGCTAATGATTGAGCTGATAACTGCGAAACAGCCAATCGAGAAAGGCAAATACATTGTAAGAGAGGTAAGGCAGAAAATAGACAAGACAAAGGATCTATACGATCTTCATGAGATTATCGATCCAAACATTTTGGGCACCGCACTGAAAGGTTTAGAGAAATTTGTGGATTTGGCAATGAGGTGTGTCGAAGAAGAAGGAGCTGCGAGGCCTACAATGGGTGAGGTGGTAAAAGAGATTGAGAACATCATGCAAATTGCCGGTTGCAACCCTAATGCTGACTCAGTGTCCACTTCAGTCTGTTATGAAGAGACTAGCAACCATCCTTACATCGAAGAAAGCCTCATTATGTATAGCAGGACCTTGGCACGTTAAATGTTAGTGCCCCGGTAAGTATTATTAAACATTTTCGTGTAGAACATGTGATGAATTCTTGGCTTTTCTTTCTTTTGTTGGACGGTCTTGGGTGTGTTGCTTGTCTGGTAGACTATGAAGAAAGAAGAGAAAAGTGAAATGAAATCAAAATATTGAGGCACATATTGTGTGTATATTAGGCTAAGTCTTGTGATTTTTCTATAAATAAGCTACTATTTTCTATTCCAAGTAATCATCCCTCAATTTTCTGTTGTATTGAGAAAAAAAATGTGATTTACTGATTCATTTCTGATGAAAATTCTATATATGCAACAATTAGTAGATTTCAAGAGAGGCATGGATTCTCACCCATGTCCTTGGTTGTAAGTTTCTTGGGAATGTTTGTTAGTTTGCATGATGACAATATTGGAGTTTCTTACCATGGATATGGTTATAAATTATGTGTCCTTAACCTTATCATAGATTTAGTTTGTTAGTTTGCAAGGAAATTCTATAATAATGGGTGTACCATATGTCCAATTTACGACTTTTGTGGTCTTTGGGTATGACTCATTATGTGTTGATTATGACTTGATTATAACTCATTATAATATTAACTCATTATAGTTTTAATTATGACTAGTTATGATCTATTGTGATTGTTATTTTTATGAAAAATTTGGCTATAAACCCCCTTTACATTCCTTTCATTGTTAAAAGGACTAAGAAAAAAATTATACTTTCTAAACCCCCTCATAATTATAAAATCTTGCATAAATGAGAAAATTTATTGTTTAAAATTTTTTTATTAGACTATTATACCCTCAACTAAATTTTCTCACTTTCTCCACCCACTCTCTCCCCACCTTCTCTGTCTCTCTCCTCCCTCTCTCCCTTCTCTAACTCCTTCAAGCTTCAGATCTGGAAGCTCAACTACTGCCTCTGGAACTCCTATATCGACCTCGCCAATGCCGCCAGCATCCGATCTTCTTCCGCCGCTCCCTTCGGCGAACAAGCCAAGCTTTGCCACGTCTTCGCTGATTTGCTCTTCCTATGTATATGTATGTATGTATTTATATATATGTGTGTGTGCATGTATGTATGTATATATGTATATATATCGGTAAGTGAGTGTATGTATTTATATTACGCGATATTTTTTTAAAACACAGATTTGAATTTTGAATATATATGTATATGTATATATATATATATTTGTATGTATGAGTGTTGTTGAACACATGTATTCTTTGAAATCAAAAGATAGAGAGATATTTGGATGTGTTATCTGAAATGGCCTCCTCAATCAGATTATGATTATGTTGATATTTGGATGTTTTTGTTTAGTTTTGATTTGTGTGTTTTGTGGTTATATATCCTTGTAATATAGATTTGTGTTTTTACTAGTTTTTGAATTGATCTGTTCATACTCAGCTTGTTCAATGGATGATCGATCTATTAAAATGGATGATTTATTCAATTTCTCTCTCTCTCTCTCTCTCTCTCTCTCTGTGATAAGAATCTCTCTAATAAGAATTTCACACAGAAATTTTACTAATCAGAGTAAAATTTTACTCTGGTTAAAAAATGTTGATTTGCTTAAAAATATAAAATTTTATTTTCAATCATAGTAAACTTTAGTCTGATTCAGAGTAAAATTTTATTTTAAATCAGAGTAAAATTTTACTTTAAATCAGAGTAAAGTTTACTATGATTCAAAGTAAAACTTTACTCTAAAATTTTATTTTGGTTAAAAAACATGTTGATTTTCTCAGCAACCAAATTATATTTGGTTTTCTTGTTATGTTTATGTGATTTTCTCATCAACCAAACACACAAAGTTATTAATACATGACACTTAGTGTGATTCAAAGTGGATACTCTTCTTAGATCATAGTAAAATTGTACTTTCAGAGTAAAATTTTACTCTAAATCAGAGTAAAGTTTATTATGATTCAAAGAAAAATTTTACTCTGGTTAAAACCATATTGATTTGCTTAACAATATAAAATTTTACTCTGAATTATAGTAAATTTTACTCTGATTCAGAGTAAAATTATACTTTTAGAGTAAAGTTTTAATCTGAATCATAGTAAAATTTTACTCTGAATCAAAGTAAAATTTTACATTCAGAGTAAAGTTTTACTTTGAATCAGAGTAAAATTTTACTCTGGTTAAAAACATGTTGATTTGCTTAACAGTATAAAATTTTACTTTGAATCATAGTAAACTTTATTCTGATTCAGAGTAAAATTTTACTCTGAATCAGAGTAAAGTTTACTATAATTCAAAGTAAAATTTTACTCTAAAATACACTGTGAAGATGGCTTAATAGGAGAGCTAATAGATATGAGGATAATATAATAAAAAAACAAGTTTTAAAATATTAGGGGTTTTGAAAGTACCTATATAATTCTTATCGTTTTAAAAGACAAATTAGACAGTGAGGGGTCTATCACCAAATCTCCCTATTTTTATTACACCTTAAGTGATATTTGGTTATGATCTATTGTGGTGTTATTTACGATTTGATTATGACTTGATTATGATACATTATAGTGTTAGTTATGATTCAGTTATAACTTATTGTGGTTGTAATTTTGGTTGTGACCGAATAGGTTTTAGTTTTGCCTAAAAGGTGTTTGATTATGATTCATTACATTATGACAGAAAGACATTTGATTATGATACATTGTGGTATTAACACCATAAAATATCATTACTTGCACATAATACATTTCTTTTTGAGGAGTGTGTATTATAGCATTACCATTGTCGCATGTTTATTATATTTATAAATAACATATATATATATATATATCGTTGTAAATTATGTATCATCATTATAGATCAAGTTCGTAGGATGGGCACAAAAACTCATTTGCATGTTTGTGTTAAGTAAATTATACTTATGCTGTGTTTGGTTGAGGGATTTGGAGAAGAATTTGGAAACGGAAATGGAAAAGGTAGGTGAAATGTGAATAAAACATGCCTATATTTCACCTAGTTTCACACATCTTTTCCCTTTCCCTTTTCAAATCTCTCCTTAAATCCCCCAACCAAACACAACATTATGGTAGAAGATTCTAACTTTGTCGCACCAACAACAAAGTACAAACCAGTACACCAAAATATTCATAATTTATTTTAAACTTTCAAATCTCGTATTTTTTGATGTAAATGTCAGTTTCAAAATGTAAATGTCAGTTTCAAATGGATTTGGTTAGAATTCTTTTATCGAAATCTATTAAAATTACTTAGAAATTCTAAATAAAACATGCTAAAATTTTACTGTCCAAATTAAGATTAACATATTCAATCTAAAAATAATAATAATTAAGATTAACATAGTACAATACAATTTTACAGGTAATATTTTCAAAAAGTGAAATTTCACAACCCACGACGAAACTCACAATCATCATTATTGTTACCAAGCAAAATTTATGAAAATAGTGAAAGGTAACCTTAAAACACTAAATTTCACATTAAAGTGGGACACGATACGTTCTGACTTTCTGTGTATAGTTCTCTGTTACAATTATTTAGGAACAAGACTAAGATTTTAACTAAGACTAATTATTGAGTCTAATTAATTTGAGACACGTGACTTAGTTTAATTTGGTTTGGTGTAAAATTAATTATCAAAATTTAAAAATTATTTTGACATCATACATATGATTTATAATAGAAACCATCCTAACATTTAAATCAATAAAATCTCAAGATATAAGAAACGCACATAAAATTGAAAAATGCTAAGGAAGCATATAATGAAAGGAAGAGAAAATATCATTTCGCTCTCCAAACTTTCACACATTTTTCAATTTGACCCTTAGACTTCGATTAATATCAATTTTATACCCAAACTTTCAAAATTTTGATCAATTTGGCCTCTGTCGTCACATTTCATCAACAATTGGATGAAATATGCTGACATGGGGGAAAATTGATTTTTAAGATATAGTTTGAGGTACAAATTGATTTGGGGGGGCAAATTGATTTTAAAGGTATAGTTTGAGGGGTAAAGTAAAAATTTCCAATGAATTTTGATACCATGTCAGTACATTTCATCCAATTGTAGATGGAATGTGGCAACATGGGTCAAATTGATCAAAATTTCAAAAATTCAAGTGTAAAATTGATATTAATCGAAGTTTGGGGGTTAAATTGAAAAATACGTGAGAGTTTGGAGGTAAAATGATATTTCCTCTAAAAGAAATTGCTTTCTTAAATTTATTTGTAAAGTAAATAAATAATAAATTTGATGTGCTTGATCCAATCAATAGTGTCAAATTTATTTTTTTAAAAATAGAAATAATAAAAAGGACATATATATAATTGAGAAAATTGTTGAAAATACCAATTTAAGAAGAGTATAAGGCATTAGGTCCTATGAGTATTTTTCTTTGGTAAAAAATCCACTCTTTGTGAAATATTATGCTCACAAGTACATTTTATTATTTTGAATAACATTTTATTTCCAATTTTACTACTTAATTTTTCTATTAATTTTTTTTATTTGTTGACTTTTTTTTGACTATTTGTTCAAATTTATGTCTATCTGTTCAAGAAATTTTCCCTATTTGTTCAAATTTTCCTTTATCTGTTTAATTTTTCCCCTATTTATTTAATTTTTTTACCCTGCTTGTTTAATTTTTTGATCTTTTCAATTTAAATTTTCCTTATTTGATCAAATATTTGTCTAACTAAAATATATCTGTTGAAATTTATATGTTCAAAAATTCTTTTATGTTAATTTTTTATCTGTTCAAATTATTTTCTATCTGTTGATTCAGGTTGCCATTGAGAGTCCCGACACACAGAAAAAGAGTGTTCATTTCTATCTGTTGCAATCTGTTTCATCATCAACAACCAACCAACTACCACCACCAACAAAATAAATAAATAAATAACACACACACAAGCAAACAGATCAAAGCTTTCTTATTTGTTTAACAAACACATGGATCAAAGCAAACTCACGCAACCACTCATTTTCAAAAGCTCTAATCCAGTACAGCACGTCCATGGCATTGTCGTAGTCCACCGGAAGCTGATGCTCTGGTGCGAGTCGATACTCGATGAAGTCGCTACCGTGGATGTAAACGATTAGTGGAGGCTTTGCGGCGGTAGAGTGATGGAGGCATCGGTGGAAGAGGAAGAGCCGAAGTCAGATCTCACTGAATGCACTTAGATCTGACCCTCTGTGAAGTCAAATCCCTCCGTGAAGCCACTAGTTATTTGTTCAAGATTTAGATCTACTTCTTATTCAAGGCTTCATGGCGGCGGACAACAGGAGCCAGTTGTACCACCTCCGCATCTAGCGAAGTAGAGGGATTCGATGTCGCTGAAACACCCTAGGTCGAAACCCTAGGTTGTAGTAGTGGGGGAGGCCGATAGAAGACGACGATGAGTCGGAGGTGGAGGTGGAGATTCAGAGTGTGAGAGAAAGAGAAAGAGAGAGAGAGAGAAATCAAATCTGAACAACGATCGATTGATTGGTGTCGAAAGAAATAGAGAGAGACGTAGGGATGGCCTTGGGCATAGGCCACCAGGTCGGGCCCTCAAAATAAATCTAAAAAAAAGAATCGTTTCTATTATAGTTTAGTATAATATATTAACTATGTTTTAAGTTTAAAAAACAAATAATAAAAAAAAAAAAGAAGGCTCAAATTAACTTAAAGTAAATTGGCTCATTAAAAAATTAAAAGGCCCGTTCAAAATTAAAAGAGCTCATTCTCTTTTCCTATCTAATTCCTAAAATAGACCCAAAAAAGGAATTCCTCCTATTATAGTTTAGTATAATATATTAGGTATATTTTAAGTTCAAAAAAAATAAAAGAAGACACAAACTAACTTAAAATAAATTAAATCATTAAAAAATTAAAAAGCCCATTCAAAATTAAAAAGTTCATTCTCTCTTCCTATCTACTTCTTAACCCTAACTCTTAATTCAATTTTTTCAAAAAATTGAGAGAAGCGGCACAATAGAGTATTGACGAATTTCTCAAGAATTCAGAGCAAGTATGATTGATTTATTTGCTTCTAAAAAAGGAAGAAGAGCGAGGATTAAGTCATACTTATTAGTTGTTATAATGTAATGCTAAGTATTTTGTGTGATTTTGACACAAATCTTTTGTCCTTTACCTTCAAAAAAATTTTCGTTGAATAAAAAAAATATATATATAAGAAGAGCTCCAAATGATTTAGTGATATTTATTAGTTGATTATCGGCTTTGGATCCCAGAAATTTCAAGGCCGGGCTTGGAGAGACGATCGATTGGTGTCGAAGGAAATAGAGAGAGACGAGTAGTGAAAGAAAGTGATACTATATATATATACATATATATGGGTATTTTGATCATTTTGTCTAGTCTTATCTTTATAGACAAGGTATTTTAAAGTGTAAAGTTTTTGCCAAACAAAATTTAAATTTGAATTTATGAACCAAGTCTCCTATATAATTTTTGAGATGCAATATAAAAAGTATTTTTAAAATATTAAATTAAAAAGCATTTTTTAAAAAGGAGATTATTTGGCCAATGCACTGCTGTTGTAAGATTTTTATTGGGATAAGGGCACAAATAAATAAATAAAATTTTATTTATACACCACAAATTATTTTAGTACACACCATTTATTCATTGCACACCACATCTAATTTTGATTTTCTATTTTTCATTCAACACACATCATCTATTTCCCAATATTTCCAAAGGGAAATATTTGGGACCCACTTTGGAGATGACTCCCACACCCCCAAAATGATCATAACCCTCTATGTATGTGTGGGGCTCACTCATATATATGTATAGAGTCCACATTATGAGTAGTTCAGATTTGTGAGGGTTTTGTGGAAGTGGGAGTCTCAATCATTACTCATTTCCAAAATATCCACATCTTCTCCAATCACAACCATAACCCTAACCTCACCCCTACACCACTATTGCTGTCACCGCCGCAATCAACAGCTACTAGCCACCACCCTTACCCAATCCTCTCATCAGGTCGCCACCCCATCTGTTGCCTCCCTCTCACCTTCTGTCACAACCCTCCTCATATACTTTTCTTTCTCATTCTTTTTCAAGTCTACACTTGTTCTCTACTTCTGATTGTGGTCATCAGCCATAGCCACCACAACCTACTTTTTCCAGCAAATTCGTAGCCCCCATAGCTCCTCACCATCACGATGTACCTCCGTTACAAACCTCATCTATCGAGAGAGAGAGAGAGAGAGAGAGATCCACGGTTGCAAAAGAGAGATCTCCTGCGAGACAGAGGGGCAAATCTAAGGTTTCGCAGTGAAAAAGAAGAAGAAAAAGAATGAGGTGAATAAGGTGGAAGACTATAGGCGTGACAAGGCTTGGGGATGAAGGAGGTGGAGTCATAAAAAAGATGAAGAGGAACAAAGGAGCGGCGCCGACGCAGATTCGAAGCCAGTGGCATGTGGATTGCAGCGGTGGCTACTAGTGGTGTATAGATGTGTATGAGAAATTAGAGTTTAGGATTTGTCTAGAAAAAGTAATTTAACTAAGGGACACAATTGTAATAAAAAAATTAAGAAATAATAAGTACTGAGTAAATGAGTAGTGTGTAAATAGAATTATCTTAAAAAAAATAGAAATGATACAAACCCTCACAAACACACAAACACCCCACCCCCATTACCTCTACGCACATATGTTAGAGAGATTGGAAAAAAGGAAAAAACAAAAACAAAAACACACATGACCAATTACAATCAGTTGGACTCATGAGGTCCTCCAAAATGGGAGTCCCAAGTATTTTCTTCAAAAAAAATTACAAACTAAAGTCCTCTGGCAATATAGAGAATATTTTTAGAGTGGTGCTATTAGCACCTCATAAATTATTTTGGACTCCCCATTTCTTTGGATCCCCACTTATAAATTTTGAAATCCTTAAAATTTCTTTCTCCCTTCCAAATAATACCAAAATTATCCTTAAACATTCCACACATTGAATGCACATTCTCCACATCCCACAAAAAACCTCTCTTCCAAAAAAATCCTAACAAAACCCACTAAGAAGAAGAAGAGTCTTATCTTTTTCAAAACTCACAAAGAAGAGGAAGAAGAAGAATACTATATTTGCCGGTTTAACCATTGTCACAGTTGGTACTCTCTCTCTCTCTCTCTCTCTCTCTCTCTCTCTCTCTCTCTCTCTCTCTCATTGCTTTTTCAAAACTGAAACTAATGAACTTGAAAAAAATAAATTTTCCATGAGTGTTAAGAATTTTTACGGTTGAAAGTGTTAATAAATTTCCATGTTCGAACCTGCATTCTCGAACAAATAATCTATGTTCAGGAATCTGTTCACAAACAAATAAGTAATGTTCGGACATGTATTCCCAAATTTGAAAAAATGAAAACTTCTGCAAGCGATAACAATTTTGACCGTTCAATGTGTTAAGAAATTTTTATGTTCGGACCTAAATTCCTGAATATTACTTATTTGTTCGAAAACATCTTTCCGAACAAATAAGTAATGTTCGGGCCTACATTCCCGAACTTGAAAAAATGAAAACTTCTACAATCATTAACAATTTTGACCATTCAATGTAGGTAATCAAATGATTGCCTTTGTTACTGTTGGAATATTGCCACCAAAGAGTTTTTAAGGTTTTGAGAGTGAGTAGGTTTTGAAGGTGGGATTTGGGAAAGATGGATGGATAGTAATGGAGGTGGGTGCTCTCATAAATTCTAATTCATGATGTAGTGGGTGTGTAGGTTTAATTGTGAGATGGGATGTTTCAAAATTAATGATGCTCTTTGTAGTAATTTTATTTAAGGTTATTATTGTAATAAGGGTGAATTACACTAATAGTCTTTATAGTTTGAGACTTGTATCACTTTGGTTCCTAACTTTTTAATTGTGACACATTTGATCCTGAATTTTGAATCTTGTTCTAAATAAGGATAATTGAAAATATCATTAGATTTTTCAAGGGTAAAATCGTCAATTTGATAAAATATAAACTAATTTGACAAAAATAAATGTCAAAAAAATATTTTTAATTTTTTAAAAATTATTTTTATCCACCAATGATAAAATTATGTAAAATTAATAAAAATTACATGATTAATTTTTTAAAATTAATCTTACTTGATCATCATTCAAACACATAATAAAAATTAATTTTGTAAAAAAAATAAATAAATGTCTAAAATATTTATTAATTTTACGTAATTTTATTTTTAGTGGGTAGAACTAATTTTTAAAAATTCAAAAATATTTGTTTGACATTTATTTTTGTCAAATTAGTTTATATTTTATCAAATTGATAATTTTAACCTTGAAAAATCTAATGATATATTCAATTGTCCTTATTTGGAACAAAATTTAAAATTCAGGGTCAAATGTGTCACAATTGAAAAGTTAGGGATCAAAGTGACATAAGCCCCAAACTACAGGAACTATTTATGTAATTTGCCCTTGTAATAAAAAAAAAAAAAGTTAAAAATTAAAAGGTTCAAAATAATTTATAATGTCCTAATAGCAGTACTCTATTTGTTTTTACCAAACCCATTAACCAAACTCTACGTTGGTTTTCATACTTGAAGTGCCTCAGCAAGACTTTCTTTTTAAATTTATTTCAAAACTTTAAAATATCATATATTTTTTTTAATCTAGATATATTCTTTTAATAAAAATAATATTTTTAAAATTCTTTTGTTGAGATCTATCAAATAATATCAATGTTCAATATAAAATTCTTAAACAAGAAAATAGTAAAATTTTACTATGTTCGTGGTTTTCAAAAAGTATGTGTTTAGTAGAATTTTGTAATTATGATTTAAGAGTATGAGTTGTATTTTGAGTTTGTGAGGTTTGAAATTATGATTTGAGTATGAAAAATTTGTTTGGTAAAGAGTTTTGAAAATAGTTTTGATTTGAGTGGAGAATTGTTGATGTAACATTTGATATTTGATATTTGATACAAAAATTTATAACTCATAACCAAACATACAACTCAAAATTATTTTAGAGCACATAAAAAAATTTAAAAGATTCAAAAAATGTTTTTTTCGATTATATAAAAATTAACATATTAATTGCAAACCAAAAAAAAATCACTATTCCGGTCAACCGGCCGGACGACCTGTTAAGCAAAATTTGCAAAAAAAAAAATTCTGAAAAGCGCGCCTGAGACAGAGTTCTCTGTAGAGTTTTGAAAAACTAATTCCAAAACCCTACCAAACATGATATTCAAATGTAGGTGTAGAATTATGTTTTCAAAACACAACCAAACGGACTCTGTCCATAGTTTTCAAAAGTTGAAATTTTAATTTTGAGACTAAAAATAAAAATTTTATTTTACCGTTCAATATTTTCAGACAATTAAAATTTTACTATCCCCCTCCTCTTTTGTATCGCAAATTTTTATCCAAACACAAACTACAACATTAATTTCACAAAATACACCCATCTTGACTCCATTTTATTATTTTATTTGAAAATAAAGCAATAATTCAACTTCCAATAGAATATTAGCAGCAATGCATTCAATAGGTGTTCGCCCAAGAAGCAAGTCGGTGCCACCATTGCTTTGAGTGCTGGCATAGTTTTTTAAGAGTTGTGAAAGTTTGATGTAGTAGGATTTGATGGGTAAATTTGTTTATAATATTTAAATTAGCTGAATATATGTCTTTTAAATTCCTAAAAAAAAAAAAAAAAAAAATTGAATCAAGAAGTTTGTCTATTAAAATTTATTGGAAGGTTCATCGGGGATTATAAAAATAAAAAAAAATTAAAATTAGGAAACTTTTCACCAAAATTTTCGTTTTAAAAATTTAAAGAACGACTCATTCCCCTTCTAAGCAAGAAAACAACTGTGTAGCAATGATACTTTGTAGGACACAAAAAAAGTAAAATCATTTCTACAATTTGCTCCCATTTGTAATTCTCTCAAAATGCACTTTAAGAAATTTGTTGCACACCCTATTTTCTTAAGACATTCTACTTTTGTTTTTTTATTTTTGAACAGCCCAATTAATTCTAACCCTACCCCAATCCACTCCGCCCACCTTTCCAACTCAGTGACCTATTGCTACTTTCCCTTCCCTTAATGGCACTAGAAGGTTGGGTCGGAGGGCCAAAAAGGTTGGGGGTGGCACCGAAGGGGAAGGGTGAAAAGGGATGGGGGCTGGTACCAGAGAGTGGGAAGGACCGGCTGGAATTGGGAAGAGTTTGGTCATAATCAAGGAATGAGTATTGCTATTGGCATCTCATCAATTATTTTGGACTAGATATATAGTTTAGGAGTGCTATTATTAGCACTTCATCAATTATTTTGGACCAACACTTATAAATTTTAAAACCCTTCAAAATTTCTTTTCTCCCTCCAAATAGTACCAAAATTATCTTTGTGAAAGCATTCCACCCATTCAATTGAGTGCCCCACACCTCAAAAAACTTCTCTCCCAAGGTGATTACTATTTCATCTCCATATACTTATTCATGACCTTACAGTGAGAAAAAAAATATAGGGTTTTTAATCTTTAATCCTTATAATATATCAACAAGAAATTGGGTTGAGATTTTTGTGCTTGAGAAAGAAGAAAAAGAGCCAAGTGTGATTACTGTTAATTATCCTGACAAGACTGGCTTGGGTTGTGATCTCTGCCGCCTCATCCTTTTCTTCGATTTGACCACTGTTAAAGTTGGTTATTTGTTCCCTGAACGAACAAGAAATGTTCGGCTACCTGTTCCCGAATGAATAACTAATGTTCGGGTTTGTATTCCCAAATTTTGATCATATATTCGGGAGTTCAATCTTGAAAAAATGACGAATAATTTTTATTATTTTTGCCATTTTTTTCGTGGAAACTTACCCTTATAAAGCCAATTTCCTTTAAGCTAAGAACACCATCAAAATTATGAACTTCTTCTAAACTTTTATTGTTGTACTTATCTTGTTTCATGGAGTTGTGGTTGTTGGAAAAATTTCCACTCGTTGCCATTGCCCGAGAAGTGGAAATAATCAAATGGTTGCCACTGTTATAGTCAGAATATTGCCACCAAAGGAATTTCAAAGTTTTGATGGTGGATAGGTTTTGAAAGTGGCATTTGGGGAAGATGGATGGGTAGTGATGGTGGTGGATTGTAATGCCCCCAAAATGTAATAAGAATAATCCATTCATAAGATCTATGAGCATAATGAAAATGATATACTTTCATTCATCAGAGTTTATATTACAAAAAGTGTTACATACATTATACATTCATAAACGTACATTCTGAATCTACAACATGTAATACAAGTTACTAACAACAAAATAAATGCCCTACGGGCTTACATCTTTCCAAGATAGGACTTGGTTACAACAAAAGATAGTCATAAGCTCTATACATTTAAAGCCTTAGGCTTGAATAAACATTTAATACAAAAAACAAAAACAAAAACAAAAACAAAAACAAAAACAAAAAAAAACAAAACAAAATAGAGCCTTCAGTTCCTAAGTCCTCCCAAGCTATGTCATTGGAGGAAGCATATAACCTGTACCTGAAAATGGTTTCCCTAGTAGGGTGAGTCAAAGCCCAGTAGAGATAAACTAACACAATTTATGAAGTTTAACTAACATATAAGTGTCAGATAAATGTTCAATATTCATAACCAACTTGTATTTTTTCCATGACCCTTCAATATAGATAACCATACCTCAATCCATTTCCATTCTTTCATTTTAAGTTAATCTATTAACCAAATTCATTATTATCTAATCAACCAAAATGAGGCTGCAACTCAATGGTTCACAATTCAATGCATTCATCACTCCAACACTTCTATTTTGCCATTTTACGGAGTTCTCATCCGAGGGAATTGGCACTCATAGATACACAAGATTTCGGGACTTTCACCCTGGACACTCCGGCCAACTTAATTTTAAATAGAGTCTATCCCCTATCTCCTCTCAAACAATTATACATATACAATGTATTAAAACATCGTCATCTACAATGACTATCCACAACACATATTCAATGTTTCAATCATACCGTCATTTTCAATGACATAATTTAAATGACAGGTTTCAATTCACCTAGTCCTCATGCAATTTCTACAACAATCATAACTATCCTCCACCGATAGCCCAAAAATAGATATTTCTAAACAGATATACAATCTATATAACAGATAATTTATCAAATTTTCATAGGTGAGTGATTAATCAAATCCAATTACACCATCTATTCACACATCTTCCCAATTTCATATTTCCCATATCAATTTCATTGTTTATACAAAATAATTATTTAACACAAATTAGGGCAATTTTCCCTGTTTATCCAAACATCAACCCCAAGGCCAAATTTCACCATTTTAACTTAAGGTAACCTCATATTCAATACCCCATACTCATTTATGGAACCCAACATAGGAAATCCTTCTTTTTAATTTGAGCCCAAACCCTAGTCTACCCAAATCACCCCCAAATCTCATCATTTGTACAAAATAACAAATACCTAGGTTAAAACTCATATTAAGGTGTAGAATGTCCCTACCTCAAAGAGAAAAGATGAGCCAAGCAAGAGAGAAACCCCAAAAGTGTTGAAATCCAACTTTAATCGGTTCAAAGAGAAGATCTTAAGAAGCTCTAACTTTTTATCAAAGAATGTAGGGTGAAGAGATCACTTGATCTAGGCCAAAATGTAGAGAGAGAGTATTTTAGAGAAAGAGGCTCTCAACTTTAGGGTTTTTGGCTGAAAAGATATGAAAAAGTGATGTAAAAGTGCTTTTCATGATCTGATATACGCGCAGTCCACTCAAGCGGAGAGTTTGACGCTCGAGCGTCAGATACAAACTTTTGTTCCACTCGAGCGCAAAAAGCGACCTGCTCGAGTGTAAAATACATACCTCCAGTATTTTGCAGACGACAGACTATCCGCTTGAGCTCAAGAAAGGACGCTCAAGCGCCCACCTGCTTGAGCGTAGAAAACGCTGCTCGAGTGTAAAAGACACTCCTTCAGCACTTTTGTAGACGTAAAAAGTACTGAAGGTTTGCAAATCTCGCTCGAGCGCAAGAAAGTCCGCTCGAGCGGAGGACCAAAATTAACATAGCCCGCTCGAGCGCAATAACGGCCGCTCGAGCGGAAGACCAAAAATCTGGGCAACACAAGGTTTGAAAACTAAGTAACCCACTTGTTCCAAACATACCCACAACCACCCAAAGACCAATTTCAAAGGCATACAAGCAAAGGAAGAGTTAAACACTAAACCCGAGTCCAGAACATCACAAGAGCCGGGTCAAAGCCGGGATCGCTATATGGATGCTCTCATAAATCCTAATTCATGATATAGTGGATGTTCCCAAAATTATTGGTGTCCTTTTTAGTAATTTTATTTGAGGTTATTATTGTAATAATAAAAAAAAAAACTAAAAAATGGGAGTCCAAAATAATTGATGAGATACTAATAGCAGCACTCTTTTTTAGCTTTTTATTTTTATTTATTACAATAATTACCTTAAATGAAATTACTAAAAAGGACATCAGTAATTTTGGGACACCCTATCGCACAATTAAACCCACACACCCACTATATCATGAGTTAGGGTTTATGAGCACCACCTCCATCACCACCCATCCATCTTCCCCAAATCCCACATTGAAAACCTACCCACTCTAAAAACCTTGGAAACCCCTTTGGCGACAATATTCCAGTGGCAACAATGACAACCATTTAATTACAAACACTTTTCAATAATGATCATGAGTGGATGCTTTTCCAGTAACCACAACTCCATGAAACGAGAGGAGAAAAACAATAAAAACTTAGAAGAGGTTTATACCTTTGATAATGTTCTTAGCTCGAAGGAGATTGGCTTCGTAAGGGTAAGTTTCTTGGAAAAAATGACAAAAATAATAAAAATTATTTGACATTTTTTTTCAGGATTGAACTCCCGAACATATGACCAACATTCGGGAACACAGGCTCGAACATTGTTTATTTATTTGGGAATAGGTAACCGAACATTTCTTATTTGTTCTGGAACAGATAACTTAAGTAGTAGCAGATGTAGGCAAACAAAGGAGGTCGGCCCACCCTTGGTCGATCGACCGGTGGGTGAAATCCTACCCAGTTTTGCTTACATAGAGAACATACAAGTACAGTGGAGCCATAGATGATAGAAAACCAACCAGAGAAGCATGAAAATAGATTGTGTTGTGTGTGTAAAAAGAAGTAATAGAAAAAAAAAATCAAACAGATTGACAAACCTCGTAATGAAGTAGAGAAAAAACTTCTTAATCACCACAATTTTTTTTCCATTGATTTGGATAGGTTCCACCCTTGTAGGTTTTGTTAGGGTTTTGGGAGAGAGGCTTTTTGGAGTGTGGAAGGTTTGCATTTGAATGGGTGAAATGTTTTTACAAGGATAATTTTGGTATTATTTGGGAGGAGAAAAGAAATTTTAAGAGTTCTACAATTTATAAGTGGGGGTTTAAAGGAATGAGACGTTCAAAATAATTGATGGGGTGCTAATAGCAACACTTCCAAGAAATTGGTTGTAAGTTGGATTTTGTAAATTTTCATCATTTAACTTAAGGGTAAAATGGTGTTAAAAAATAAGGTATCAAACAATTATTTTGGGATGCATTTAGATGCTCCCTCAATTCGTTTGTCATTCAGGATTTAAGAAAACTAAAATGAGTTGTGTGATACATTAAAGGATTGATTATAGTTTGGGGATTTGATTGTCTCCGGTCAGTAATAAAATTGGACCATTTAGTCTGATCTAGTGGGTCCATTTTTAGGTCGCGTTTCAATAATTTGAACTGTTTACATTTTAGGATTCATCAAGTATATCATTCTTGCAAAAAAATAAAGTAGATTGGATAGCGAAAATCACATATTCAGATCAATTTTGTATGAACTGTTTATTTTTTCACTATCTATTTTTTTCCATAGAAAACTAATCTCAACATATGATTTTTATTATCCGATTGAATTTTAAATTTCAAACGGTGGAATAAAAAAAGGCCCATATTAAAATATATGTTGAAATTTGAAAACTTAATTGTTACAATTAGAAGAGAAAGAATAAAAAGTAAGAATTTGAATGAAAATTCAATGATAAAAAGTGTAGTTTACCATACATCAAAACTTATTGGAGAAGAATTTATGAATTTATGCCTTTTACATTAGGAGCTTTTCACTAAGGATTGGTTTGAGAATTAACTATTTTAATTACCTTTTTAACTTTTTAAGACGTGCAAAAAAAATAAGAAAATTGATGTTACAATTTGTAGTGATTTTTTAATATTTTGGCTATTTTCATCACTTGCAAAATGAGGCCTAATTTTGTCTAAATAAATGAATAAACACACTTATTTTTATTTTTTTATTTATTTATTGTTGATTTCGTAAAACCTACATAGGAAAATTATACAATAGTTCCAGAGTACCACGTGACTATACTCTCTCATCAATCACCATTCATTATGCCCCTCTGTTAGCAAAAATCTAGTTTCGATCAAATCGACAAAATGGATTCGACAGGAAAACCAAAATTTCACAAATAACAAATAGATCAAGCAATTGTGGTTGGTGTCCTATACTTTGACAGATTCAAGGAATTCTTTGGAGGTTATCAACAGAGAGAAACAAACTAAAAACTGATATTATATTGCTAAAATTGTTACTTGTTACAAAGATTTGAACAATAATAAAAACAAAAATACAAAAGAACCAGAAAAAAGTTTACTGATTACAAGAACCAAAAAACAATTACAGAACCATCAAATTAAAACTACTCCTAAAGAGAATAAACCACTCCTATTCGTATTTAAACTCATATAAAATTGTTGGATTTGATTGATGTCCCTTTTGCTTTCTCCTTGAGCCTATTTATAAGCTTTTATCCGCGGTTTCAATTGCTCAACAACTGTTATAGGTAGTTTCTTTACCCATTTAAGTTCATGTGTCCCCATCTTTTTAGCCACTTTCCTTTGCTCTTTCAAAAATTATTTCCTTTTTTCTAGCCATTTCCGTAACTGCTCATAACTGTCCACATGCTTCAACTTGAAACCCAAGACTTGCCAAGATCACCACCAAACTTCTGTCGACAGGCAACTTAGAAAATAGGTACAAACCTGTTGGCTTTTTGGCTTTCGAAGGGTATTTTTGTAAATGCAAGCGTGCCAACAAGGATCAATCAGTCCTTACAGAAATTATAATTGCCAACCAATTATCAGACGATTGTGTTTTAGTTCTTTCAGCCTCAATGAAGAGGACTTTTACTGGTGGCTTGACTTAGGAGAAATTAAGCAAAATAACAGTGAAATGACAAACAATTGAAGTATTTCATTAAAATGAAAACTTACAATGATCCAAACTCAGCCTCGTAGAGGTTCATAGTGACGATCTACTTGGAACTACTTGGAACTACTCCTATGAACAAAGTACAGTGCAGGAATGTAAAGAACAGGTATTTAAAGTGCAGGAAATGTAAAGACTGGAAATGTAAAACTGAAAAGGAAAATATGAAGTAAATGACTGATTTGTTGGATCTGAGTCTGGGGACTTTTTCTGGGGGCTTCCCTACTATTTATACTTGTCAAGGATGACCTTCGAATTGCACTTCAAACCGTCGAACTGCTCCTCTATGATCGCTGATCATGCTGCCTTATAAGTAGTTCCACCACGCCATTACTTACAGTTAGGCTTCCCTCCTATATTTGAATTTGAATGTGGGTAATCGTCGAAGTCACGTCATCTTGCATCTCATTACTGATCCAATGCTACTCAGATCTTGTGAGAACCAATATTAACTGCCACGTGTACGATCAGGATCGAAGGCTTGAATAGTCTTCCTATATTACCCTTATTCTGCCACGTGTCGAATCGTAACTGGCTTTTACAAAATATGTAGCCAACATAACCCCTTTTGGAATTTTGTGCATTTATTTTCTTCAATATCATTTTCATTTATTTTGTTGCTATTTATAAAGTTTTCAACGAATACGACTTGAATTATATCCATTTGACTCCGAACCGGTCTTTATGCCACCGGTTCACCATCCGCCGTATTAGGAATTAATTAATAACATCCAACTAATAGTAAAAATGAGACTTAATTGTCTATGATAAAATATTTGTTAATTTATAAATATATGAATATTTCAATATAAAAAGTTAAAGAGTGTGTTACAACTTATATGTGTGTTAGTTGAGAATGAGATTCACTTGTGTTAAATATAAGACATAATCGGAAAATTTTATAATACATATATTTAAAAAGTGTGTACCATACTACCATGTCTTAATTATAATTTTTATGGTCTTTGATTATGACTTGTTTGGGATGCAAATTTGAGACACTTTTTTTTTTTTTTTTAACACAATTTGAGACTAATTAGTCAATAAAGACAAAATATGTTATTTTAGCTAATAAGACAAAATATCACATCCAAACTATAATCAATTTATTTTTTCTCTAACAATCATTAAATCAATTACAAAAAAGTCAATTATCATCCCAAACACAAAATATTTTAGCTAGAATAAAATAGTCAAATAGCCAGAAAGTTGTTAGCATTTTATATTAGCCGAAAGTTGCACTATATGAGGGTTTGTATTAGGGTCTGTAATTATTCTATGCCCTCAGGGCTCATCTTGTAATTGTCTCTCTTGTAAACCCTAATCTTCATTTATAAATAGGGGATGATATTCTATCATACCCTAAGCTGGTTACCTAAGCTTCATGGTATCAGAGCTACACCTCTAGGGTTAGGGTTCGAAACGTACCTAGTTGGATCATCTACTAGGTCGATCTTCAGTCGCTGTCGTCACTCTGCTTCGTCTTCGTCTCAGCTCCTCAGCTCCTCTGTCGTGTTCATCTTCGTCTTTGTCGCTCGTCGTCCTCAGCTCCTCTGTCGCTTTCGTCGATCGACGAGCTCTGGTATACTCTCACTCTCGTCCACTGTTTGGTATAGCCTCTGTCGTGTATCACACCCTTGTATATATAAATATATATATCCTGATATAGCCTGGTATATATAAATATATATATCACACCGTACCCATACATGTATAAATAAATAAATCAATATATATATATATATATAAAACAAACAAAAAAAACAAAAACAAAAAACAAAAAACAAAAAAAAAAATGAAAATGGTTTCTTAATTTTGTTATGTCTTTATAGTGGTCATTGTGCCTGTTCTCTCACTACCACCTTCCGAGTTTGTGATTGCCACTAGTTTTGTTGCGGGTTCAGTAGTATTGTATCCATGACAGATTCCACCAGTGTGTCCCCTTCTACTCAAACACTGAGGAGTGAGAGTCCCATTATATCTACTACCATGACTGAGAACCCCAACCTTAGTCTGAAAATCACCACCTCTCTATTTAATGGTCAGAACTACTTAGCATGGTCTCAAAGTTTGACTATGTTTTTGAAGAGCAGAGGGAAGATGGGGTATGTTGATGGTGGGATACAGGCACCTAGTACCACTGGCTCAGGTTATGACCAATGGGAGATTACCAACTCTTTGATTATGAGTTGGCTTATCCATTCGATGGTTCCAGAACTTGGTGAGGGCTACTTGTCTATGGAGATTGCCCAGGACGTTTGGGATGCTGTGGCTGTCACCTATTCCTGCAAAGGGAATTTTTTACAGGCATTTGAGTTGCGCTGCTCTATTGAGAGCTCACTTCAGGGGGAGCAGACTGTTCTTCAGTACTTCACTTTCCTCACCAACGGCTGGAAACGCCTTGACCACCTAGAAGACTATAAGCCCGTTTGCCCTACTGATTCTGTCGGGTACAAGAAGTTCATCGCACGAGAACGGGTCTTTAAATTTCTGGCCGGCCTAAATATGGAGTATGATCCAGTTAGGGGTCGAGTTCTGGGTATGGACACTCTTCCTTCACTTCAGGAGGCATTTGCCTATGTACAGAATGAGGAGAGTCGCCGGTCTGCTATGATGTCCCTGCCTCTCTTGACGCTCAAAGACATCGCTCTACTCCTCAAGATGGCCTCAGCCTGACTCCCATTCCTCCGTTTGTTGCTAAGGAGTCTGTATTCTGTGATTATTGCAAGAAGCCGCGACATACTCGTGAGACGTGTTGGAAGCTTCATGGGACTCCATCCGGGGATCGAGGTGATCGGTCTGGTCTTGAGGAGGTCGGTCAGGCCAATCTAGAGGACGTGGTTCTTATTCCCGAGCTCATCAGTCTAGTGCCGTTGATATACTTGATTCTAATTTCGCTTCATACAAGCTTCCGATCATCGAAATGGAGGATACTTTGCGCCAATTGTTGGACCACTGATCTTCTACTGCTCTCAGTACAGCTTCCTCGTCCTTTTCCTACTCAGGTAACTTAGCCTCTTCTCCTTGTGTTTTCCTGTGTCATAAATCTTTGCCTTGGATTATTGATTCTGGTGCCTCAAATCATATGTCTGGCTCCTCTGATCTTTTCTCTGTCTATAAGCCCTCTTCAGGTCAGGACAAAGTTAGGATTGCAGATGGTACTGTTTCTTCCATTTCTGGAAAAGGTTTAGTCCAAGTCACTCCTACCATACATCTATCTTCTGTTCTCCATGTTCCCAATTTTTCTGTTAATCTGTTATCCTTGAGTCATCTTACCCAGGATTTGAATTGTAGTGTGACGTTTTTTCCTGATCATTGTCTTTTTCAGGACCTTGTCACCCGGAGGATGATTGGTAGTGGTAGTGTAGAAAATGGTCTCTACTTCCTAGATCAACCGGACAAACTTGCTTATTCTTCCACCACGTCTTCTACTACCCCCGCTTATTTATGGTTGTGGCATCGGCATGTTGGGCATCCTTCATTTCATTTACTTAAGCATTTATTCCCTTCTGGTTTCACAATCATCATGTGTCTGACTTTCTTTGTGAGTCTTGTTAACTTGGAAAACAACACAGAGCTTCTTTTGCTCCCAGTTTGAATAAAAGTTTAGTTCTTTTTTCATTAATACATTCTGATGTTTGGAGTCCCTCTCGTGTTATGTCTGTGAAAGGTCATCGATGGTTTGTTACATTTATTGATGATTTTTCTCGTGTTACTTGGGTGTATCTCATGAAAGATAAGAGTGAGGTTTTTCTCGTGTTTCGTGACTTTTATAAGATGATTTGTACTCGGTTTGGGGCCCTTTGTCAAAATATTTCGTTCTGATAATGGCGGGGAATACATAGATTCTGGGTTAGGACAATATTTCTCTACTCATGGCATTATCCATCAGACCTCTTGCACCAATACCCCTCAACAAAATGGGGTGGCAGAACGCAAGAATCGGCATCTTCTTGACATGGCTCGGTGCATGTGTTTTTCTATGAATGTGCCTTGGCCCTATTGGGGCGACGCTGTTCTCACCGCTGCCCATCTTATTAATCGCCTCCCTACCCAGGTCTTACACAAACAGGCTCCTTTTCACGTCCTCCTAGGTTCTCAGTCCTTGTTTTCTATTCCTTCCAAAATATTTGGTTGTGTCTGTTTTGTTCATAATTACTCTTCCTCTCGTGGTAAGTTGGACCCTCGCTCCCTCAAGTGTGTTTTCCTTGGTTACTCTCCTACTCAAAAGGGGTATAAATGTTACCACCCTTCTTCTCGTAAGTGGTTTGTGTCCATGGATGCTACTTTCTTTGAGTCCCAGTCCTATTTCTTATCCTCTCCGGTGTCACCGTCCTCATTTCCGGGGGAGCCTTGGTGTGAAGTGAGTCCTGTGCCTCCTATAAAGGGCCCAGTTGTTCTTGCACCACCCTCTTCTACTATGCTTCCTATGGTGGAACCAGTTGTTCTTGCACTCCCCTCTTCTACTGGGACTATAGAACCAACTGTCACCAAGGATAAGGACGGGCATGTTTATGTCCGGGACATAGATAGACAACAAGTTAACTGGATACAAAGGATCGCTTCTGCTACTCCACTGCCATCTCCTGCTTCTGATGAGAGTCTAGGTAACTTTGAATCTCTTGAGTCCATTGATCTTGATGTTCCTATTGCCAAGAGGAAGGGTGTGAGATCTTGTACTCAACATCCTATCTCACAGTTTGTATCATACTCTCATTTGTTATCCTCATATAAAGCGTTTGTGTCCAATATTTCCTCTGTTAGCATTCCTAACCATTTTCAAGATGCTCTTGCTACCTCTGAGTGGAAACTGGCCATGATTGAGGAAATGAAAACACTTAGGAAGAATGGCACTTGGGAATTGACGGAGTTACCTACGGGCAAACGACCTGTGGGATGTAAATGGGTATATACTGTGAAACACAAAGCAGATGGGTCTATTGAGCGTTACAAGGCAAGACTTGTGGCAAAAGGGTTTACTCAAACATATGGCATTGATTATCAGGAGACCTTCGCACCCGTGGCTAAGATGAATTCAATCAGAGTACTTCTCTCTCTAGCAGCTAATCTAGATTGGCCGCTTTATCAGTTTGATGTCAAGAATGCCTTTCTCCATGGTGACCTCGAAGAAGAGGTATATATGGACATTCCTCCGGGTTTTGAGGATCATCAGACAGAAGGCAAAGTATGCAAACTTCGGAAGTCATTATATGGTCTTAAACAGTCTCCAAGGGCTTGGTTTGAGAGATTCACTCAGGCTATGTTTAAATATGGCTTCAAACAAAGTCAGGCAGATCACACATTGTTTGCGAAACATTCCTCACGTGGTAAGACTACAGCACTTATTGTTTATGTAGATGACATAGTTCTTAAGGGCAATGATAGTAAGGAAATACCTCTGTTGAAGAAATATTTAGCTAATGAGTTTGAAATCAAAGACTTGGGAAGCTTGAAGTATTTTCTGGGAATTGAAGTTGCTCACTCTAAGGATGGGATATTTATCTCACAGAGAAAATATGTGCTTGACCTGTTGAAGGAAACTGGGATGCTTAGCTGCAAGGCATGTGCCACTCCACTGGAACCCAATCAGAAATTGAGGGATGATGAAGGAGGAGAAGTTGTGGATAGGGGAGCTATCAACGATTAGTGGGTAAGCTCATTTACCTATCTCACTCCTCTCGATATTCTTTATTCTTTGTCGATGTGGTTAGTCAGTTTATGCATGCTCCTCATCAGATTCACTTTGAGGCTGTCATGAGAATCTTGAGGTACTTGAAGTCTGCTCCTGGTAAGGGTCTGTATTTTTCAAAGTATGATCATCTTCATGTAGAAGCCTATACAGATGATCTTGGCCGTGGTCAAGAATCGATAGGAGATCGACTTCAGGGTATTGCACATTTGTTGGAGGCAACCTAGTTACTTGGAGGAGTAAGAAACAGAATGTGGTTGTCAGGTCAAGTGCAGAAGCTGAGTTTAGAGCTATGGCACAAAGTGTGTGTGAACTTTTATGGATCAAGTTATTGTTAAGTGATCTAGGTATTGATCAGACGGACTCCATGCGGTTATATTGTGATAATAAGGCCACCATCAACATCGCTCACAATCCAGTTCAACATGACAGGACAAAACATGTTGAGATTAATCGCCACTTCATTAAGGAGAAACTCACTAGTGGTACTATTTGTAGTCCTTTTGTCCAGTTTAGTGAACAACTTGCTGACATCTCACCAAGGGGGTTGGGAATAAACCATTTCATGACATATTAGGCAAGCTGGGCATGAGAGATATCTTCGCACCAGCTTGAGGGGGAGTGTTAGCATATTATATTAGCCGAAAGTGTTAGCATATTATATTAGCTGAAAGTTGCACTATATGAGGGTTTGTATTAGGGTCTGTAATTATTCTATGCCCTCAGGGCTCATCTTGTAATTGTCTCTCTTGTAAACCCTAATCTTCATTTATAAATAGGGGATGATATTCTATCATACCCTAAGCTGGTTACCCAAGCTTCAAAAGTCAGATTAAAAAAGTTCATCCCAAACGAAGGCTTAGTTATGACTTAATTATGACCTCTTCTTGTTATTTTGGTAATGCCTCAGGTAGGAGTACGGTCACATAATGCTCTAACCGCTAACTGTAGTTTAAACTTCAAAATTTATAATCTGCCTTTCAAACTGCTCTGTTCTGTAGACCGCCTGAACTCTGCTCCACGCGCGAGGGCGCGAATTGGTTTCTTGGCTATTACAGTTCAGACTCCTGTCACGGTTCTGAATCTAATCTCACAAAGTGCAATGTAAGACTGATAAATCAGCAAAGAGTCCAAATCCAGAAAATTGTTTTGAAAAATTGATTTTAATCAAAAAGCGCCAAACATGGACTGCTTTGCCAGATTTCAGAGTCGCCACCAAAATATTTTATTTTGGAAAATTTAGGAAACCCTGACTTGTGCCTAAGGCCACGTGTTCGTCATCACCAAAGTTGCCTCGGCTTGGGAACTCGGGTACGAGAGGGGAAGGTCCTGAAATGAGCACCCCTGCTCGCCCGATCAAAGGATCAGCCTCTACTAACATGATATGTTGTTTTTGAAAACACATGTGTTCTTATTCCGATTATTAGCTAACCTTACGATATGATGCGCACAACATACAAGTATAGACTAAATCCCTCGATTTGGAACAAAACACCTCATGTTTGTTTTTCGAAAATGGTTTGGAAGTGTTACTCGCAAGTAGGCTAAAACGTGGATTTGCCAACCTCAAGTGGGCTTAAAACATGATTTGACACTCTTAAGTGGGCTTAAAACTCACATTTTGATGAATTGTTCCAATTCAAGCAATGAAGCCTTCATCCACAGGCATTCAAGCAGTTATAGCAGTTAAGCACATAGCCTCATGGCAAGCATACTAAACATGGCAACATTTACACGCATACAAGGATGCTAAAGCATAAATGTGACGCCCCAAAATTTGGGGACATCATAATAAGGTTTAAAGCTTAAAATTTATATTGCCACCAAACATTACTAATATCATTAATTAACAACCCAAAAATTTAAAGCCTTCAAATTACAATTCCAATGAAACTTAAAACTTAGTCTTGCTACACAAAAGAAATTTAAAACAATCATGAAGAAAAGCTAGAAAGCTAGTAAATATAGGAAATGGTTCGTGGAATTTGGGGACTCTTCAAGCTAACCAAAATTTGAGTGTCACCTTGCAAGGCCTCGGTGTTTCCTTCGTTTTCTTCGGTACCTGGCATAAAACGCCAGGGCAACGAGAATGCCAATGAGCGACGAGCTCAGTAATATACTACAACCCCAAAATACCCATCCCGATAATAATACTCATAAAATAATAAATATTGTGTAATAACAGAATAATAAGCAGTATTTGATAAGCACAACAGAAATGTTAATAGTGAAAATAATAACAATTGCTAAACAAACGAATAAATAAAATGGCAACGGAAATAGTGATCCATCATGGGGAAAATGCATGCTTTTCTTTTTAAATTCTCATGGATTCGGTTTATCAGATAAATTTAAGTAACTCCCCGCGGAGTACTACTTCCACTCAACCGCTAAACAATGGCCACGGGCAATTCTGACTCCCCCTTGGTCAAATATTCAAATGTTACCTACAGTAACTACCAATGATGCCCACGCACCAGGGTTACATACCCGAGTCGTGACATCACGGTCTGCCCCAAGGGAACGGTCCATGTTGTGACACCCGCACCACCAACCTTATATCGCCTACACCGATAAGAGCCGAAATACCTTCCCGTGCCATGTTAGGGTTCGCAACTCACTTGCGCAAGATTCTAGACCGGGCTCACCCCATCACTTTTAAATGTAATGTATCATTGGTTAATTTCGTGTCTCTTTACGTTGTACAATCCACATGGTGATGCATGTACGAGTTTTAGTTTGAAAACTACAGTGACATAATGCTTAAATAGAACAACACAATTGTATATGACAACCAAAATAAATATGATAGAATGTCTTAGGATTTATCACAAAATTTCTTAGGAATTCACACACTACTTTTGTCAGCACTGTATATAAAACAGAATAATATGAAACCCGTATCAAATGATGTTCAATCCTTACAATATTTTAACTAGTGCTAATTCATTGAGTTAGGAACATATTCCGAGAAGAATACCAGAGCCAAAAATGATTTTTAAAGGGAGAAATAAATTTTGGAAGAAAACTGGTTCTTCTATGACAGTGAGCTATAGTACTTCCAGCACAGGTAATCTGTGTTGGAAAAATAAGAGCGGCCTCAAACGGTGTCAGAAGAAGGTATGGTTAGAACGGCATGTTAGATTCTTGAGTTTAGAACATGTTTCCAGAAGGATTCGAAGACTGAAAATCGACAGAAGATGATCAATTAATTTTTCTAAGAAAACTGGACAGATTCTGTCACATTGTGGAAAAATTTGCTTTTCTCCCTCAATACTTCAAAAACAATTATGAAACCAGCGGCGTTTGAAAGGTAACTTAAAAATCTAATTTTTCCAATTTGAATCACTTGAAAATTTATCCTGCGGAATGAACAGTGATCTGGTAAAGTCAGTGTTGCTGCTGCCTCCAAACAGCAATGGAGTAAAAAGATATATTCAGGCCACAAAAATATCAGCACTGGTGTTCTATGTTCGAAAAATAAAAAGGGTCCTCAAATGGTGCCGAAAAGAGGGATGGTCAGAACGGTTTGCTAAATTTTTGAGTTTAGAACATATTTCCAGAAGAGTGTGAAGTCTGAAAATCAGTCGAACGAGGTCGAATAATTTTTGTAAGAAAACTGGACAGATTCTGTCACATTTTGGAAAATTTGGCGTTTCTCTCTCAATACTTAGTGAAAAATTATGAAACCAGCGGCGTTTGAAAGGTAACTTAAAAATCTTACTTTTCCAAGTGGTCGTGCAGAAAAACATCATTTGTAGAGAAAATGGGACCTGTTTGAAGCTACTGCTTCTGCTGCGTCGTAAGCGACACTTAGGTAAAATATTCGTTTCGGTAAGAAAATGGTGTCTAATTATTTTATAAAAATTTTACACAGTGTATAACGCCTACATATACTTCCAGTACACACAGATTTTTAACATCAATTAATTTCAATTTATTAGAGCTCTCTTTCCACCCGATAAAGGGTAAAACAGTGAGCAGAATCTATGTTTTAAACATGCATGGACTATTTTGCTATAGATGACTTAACCAAGCTTAGTCTTGCATATATATTATATAAATTCAGTTAGGGAATCTAAGGGAGGGTTGAGGTGGTGTATTCTTACCTTAAGAGCCTTTTGCAAACACTACAAAAATTTGTTTTGAATTGGAGACCACCAAATGCCCTCTCCTCTCCTTTCCTTCTTTTCTACTCTTTCTCCCCTTACTCTTCTTTGCTCAGCCGTGGAAAAACACAGAAAAATGGCTGGATTCTCTTCTATATGTAGGGGCTTTGGAGAATTTATTTTATCTTATTTTATTTCCTCCTCTAGGCTTTGAAGTATAGGCTAGGTTTAGAGTATGCTTAGCATGCTTGGCAGCAGCTTTATGGGGAAGAAGGCAGCCAAACATTTCTTCTTGCTTGCTTAGGAATTCTATCTTAGATGATGACAGCAGAGCAAAGATGCCGTGGTTGCCCCAAATAAGGCTGGAAAGGCCATCTTAGCTTACTTCCCTAGGGAGGACTTGGAGAACAAGCATGCAAGTGGTTCAATTTTTATTTTATTTTCTTTTTTTTTTATTTCTGCTGAAGCCTTCTTCTTCTTCTCTGATTCTCTTAACTCTCTTCTTTGTCCTTTTTTTTTTTATTTTTTTATTTTTTTTATTTTTTTTTTACACTTGTGTGTGTGTTTTGGCCCCAAGGAAAAAAAAAAAAACTCTACTCTTGAATTCACCAGCACACACATGCACATAATTCTAGTTTATTTCCATAATTTAATTCATGTCAAGGATTGATTTAATTAAGCATCATTTAATCTTAATAGATTTTGATTAGCATAAAATTAGTTAATTAACTAACCTCACATCCCATATAATTTAATTAGTCAATTGACTTCCATTAGAGCCACTTCCATTAGAGCCTAATTAAATATAATTAAATTTATAAATCTAAATCAGATTATTATTCGAACTCCCTAAAGGTTCCAAATATTAAATTAAACTTACTATCATTATCAATTTTGATTTCCCAAATCGTTTAGATCTTAAATTTTTGATCAGACTCAAATTTCCTTTAATTAATTTACGTATTCCAATTGGACACCCCATAACTAAATTTAATTCGTAACAATCACAAATCTCACTCCTCATGACTCAATCAACTCCAATTAGGACCTTAATTTTCTTGAATCGAATATTTAATTACACTTTCATAGGGTCCAATACTTGAAATTAAACTGATTTAACTTATCAATTTCACCTCCTTAGGCTATTTGGACGTTCAATTTCTAATTCTAAAATAAATCCTTAATAAAATAATTTATAAATAACAAATATTAAACACCCACAAAATTATTATAATTAATTAATTTATTTATTTATTTGTTTACTTATTTAATATTATCATTTTCAACTGGATGGTTTTCTTCCTACTAAATTCTAACTAGCTTAGTACTATCAATTTAATCCATTTAGCTTTCACCACGGTATTTTGATACAGAATTTTAATCACATCAAGATAAATAATTTTATTTAAAAGAATTTAACATTGGCATTAATTATGGTGTTTCTAATATTATAATTTAATAGTTTAATAATCACTATTAATTGACTTAATATTATTATTAATAAACTAATTAGTTGCCTAAAAACTCAGGTTCTTACAATAAACACTCACAGTGTACTCCGAGCCAAAACAAAAGCTATGTTAGAAATCAATGCATGACCCTAGCTATGTCAAGAATGCCTAATGCAACACATGCGAAATGCAACTAAGATAGGATCGGCTATTTTAAGATGTCATGTGAATGTAACTTGATAACATGTATTCAAATTGGTATTGAAATACAATGAAGTTTGTATGCAAAACAGATGAATGAATGCACGCATGCAAGCATAAGGTATGATGATCGAAATATGCCCTAATCTAGCCACTGAAAGCGGGTAAATAAAAGAGAGAAAGACGTGGGGTTGGAAAACATTCACACACTGACGCACACTTATTACAACATTTGCCCTCTCGACGGAGGGTTCGAATGAAAGCTAAGTTATTCTAAGCTAAGCTACTTTAATTAAACTAATAATCTAATTAGACTAACTATTACACAACACAAATCAAATAATTAGCTACAACTAATTATTACATCACTTGACGAATTAAGCAAATTAATTTAGTACGCGAAACTAATGCTAACTAATAAGTAAAGCATCAAACTACGCTACTCAGCTCTGCTTTGGAAAGTTGAACAATGCGTGCACTTGGTTCGTCGCTCGAAAATCCATTGCTATGCCCCGAATTGCCTCTGTTTGCATTTGATTCCAAAACAGTGCACAGACTTCCAAATAACTTCTGTTCTAATATTGAGACCTCCTGGTGGACTGCCGACCAGAAAAAGGAGGCTGTAAACCAGCTGTAGACCAGAAAAGTTTGCTGTAAACCAGAAAAGTGGTCGGCCAGCTACTTTTACTGGTCTGCCAACCAAAAATTCTGCCACACTCAAGTTTTGCTGCAACAGAGAACAAAAAGGGACACAACAGTGTATTTGCAAGGTATATGTGCACAACCACCCTCCTTATCATTTCTCAAGCTCAAGGGAGTGCGGTTCTTGACTCTCGGGCCACCAATCGAGCATCGCAATGCACGGTGACCGAGAAGCCAAGTTTGCACAAGTCAATGTCAATGAATGCACAAATGGACTCGATGAGCCTATACCTCTATCATGCTTGATCAAGAGGGCCGGTGACTGAGAAATAAGGCACATCACTTCAAGTATGAAACGCCCCTCATTTCTCGTGTTTGGATTAATACCTGATCCAAACACCATGCAATGTAACAACATTCCAAACACCATGCAATACAACAACATACAAACAACATGAGCATGGCAAGCTAGGGTCCTTAAGCATTAAAGCTAGTCCGACATGCTAGCATTAAAAGTAAGAAAATGCATGCTCATGCATTGGCCCATGAATAAGGCATGAAACATAACTCTCAAACACAATCAAAGAGTGATATGCATGAGGATGTGGCAATGCTATATGCCCTGAAATCACATGTTAAATGATGCCAAATCATGCACATATCACAAATGAAGCATGCTAGGAGGCTTAAAACTCAAGACTAGCAAGGCCAATTACACTATTGCCGTATCAAGCAAGCCCCAAAGGACCAAGATGACCCAAAATAGTCCTAAAATGTGTCAAAACAATGCTAGAAACATAGTAGAGTGGAGCTAATACATGCTAGAATTAGGGGCATGAAGCATGGAGCATGCAAAGTCAACAAAGAGGATTACACTACAAGCGTAAGAAGCAAATGAGGGATGCTCTAACCAACCAAAAACATAGTTGTATCATGGAAAAATAAGACCAAAAATACACTGAGATGGCAGCCCGAAAGCTTAGGCATGCATGCATACAAGTTAGGCCATGATCAAGGCATAAAGCACAACCCTTCAAAAACATTAAAAGGGTGAAGCATGAGAGAGTATGACCACACTTCATACACTGAAATCATGGTAGAAATGAGGCCAAAGCATACAAACAACTCAAGTATGCATGCAAGAGGCCTTGGAAACTCAAAGCTAGTGAGCAAGATTGCACTATGGCTATACAAAGCAAGGCACGCATGACCAAAACAACTTAAAATAGAGCTTAAGCATGGAAAAACATAAGTAAAAGCTTGCTAGAGTGGAGCCAAAATCAGGCTAAAATGATGGTTCAAAGCATGATGCATGTGAAGGCTATAGGGAGGATTGCACTATGAGGGTATGAAGCATGCAAGAGGCAATCCAATCAACCCAAAACAGAGCTATGCCATGCTGAAATAATGCCTAAGACATCCTAAGATGAAGCCAAAACATGCTAGAAAGACATGCTACTTTGATGAGCCATCAACACAAGCGAACAAGAGAAGATGAGGGCGGACAACCCCCACCCATTTGGGACCTCAAACCACATTCCACCACTAAAATTCCCCTAGAATTCAATGGTAGAAAGGCCATGCAAAGGATAAAACAAAAGCTTCAAGGGATGGCTCAAAAGCCTAGAAAATAAGGCATACAAGGGGGTAAAACACCCCCAACACCAAAGAGGTCTCAAACAACCATTTAAAGCACTTGAAAATGAAGCTTTTCGCAGTTGAAAGTTAGGCCTAAAACATCATGCAAATAGGACCAAAGACTTAATCAAAACAAAGCTTTAAAGGAGCTAGAGACTCACCCTTGAAGAACAACTTCAAAGCAGCAACTTCAGAGGCAAAAATCAAGATTTTGAGCTTTAAACAAACATCTAAGAACCTCAGCTCAAGAGTGAAGGTGTTTCACTAGGTGTTTAGTGCAAAAGTATGAACAAATCTCACTTTTAGGCACAAAACAACACAAATATAGAGAGAGAGGAAGAAATATAGAGATAGAAGGATATATATAACCCTGATGCAAAATTCTCTGCCTGAGACAACAGGGAGGAGGCTCCCTTATATAGAATTCCAAGCTTCAAGCTTGTTGAACAAGCTAGAAGCTTGGTGCAATCCCTCCATACAGTGTATGGAGGATGCTTTCTGTGCCCAACAGCTGGCACAGCTGGCAAGAAAAATATCTGCAGAAAAGGTGCCGACCAGTTGAAGTGGTTGTTCGACCACTTGCCCTAGTCGACCGACCACAAAAAGTGGTCTACATGGACAAAAAAGTGGTCGGCAGGAGGGGAAAGGTGGTCTGCATAGAGAGTAGAGGGTGTTGGCAAGCTGCTGACCATCGTTGGTGGTCCACAGACCACCAACCCTAGCTGGCCAACCAGAAAAATTGGCTGGTAGGGAAGAAAAGTGGTCTACAGGGGAAGAAACTGGTCTACACCCTTGTTCCACTCTCCAAACAAATGATAACAAGGTTTGGTTAAAAAACAAACCAAAAAGGAAGCAAGACAAGAGTCCGCAAGGCGAGGCACTCAGCCGGAAGCCTCAAAAACTAGTCTACGGGTACAAAAAGTGGTCTACGAGAGGGAAAGTAGTCTATGACTACAAAAAGTGGTCTACAGACCTCTGTTTTCCTCTAGGCAAAGGCAACAAGGCATGGTCCGAAAACCAGGCCAAGAGGAGAAAGTTAAGAGGTCCCGAGACAAGGCGCTTGGCCGAAGGCTTCAGAAACTCAAAACGAGCTCAAACATGCACAATCATCAAGCGCTCAATCGATGACGTCTGAGTCTTAAAGTTGGTCAAAAATGGGGTGTCTACACATTCTGCTATAGTTAACAGATATATATTTTTTAACCTCTAATGAAATATCAAAGTAAAAATTAGTGCAAGAGAGATTTAAGATATAGCGATTCCAGTTTTGACCAAACCCATCTTGTATTCTAGACTTGGGTTTTATGATTTATGAGTGTTGTTCATGTCTTTTTCCCCCTTATTCTTGCTTGAGTTGGCTGTTGGGTTGTAGTGGTTATGTTTGGAACAGGTTGGTTGCTTGGCTTTAGACCTTATTTTGCCTAAATTTTTGCTCTTCCGTTCGAGCGACATTTCTTGCGCTTGAACAGGCTTTGTGAACTCTCAGTACTTTTGTAGGTCTGCAAAAGTACTGGGAAAGCATGTTCGATGCTCGAGCGGCGTTTTTTACGCTTGAGCGATGTTCTTTTGTCTGCAAAACTACTGGAAGTGTGTATTTTACGCTCGAGCGTCACTTCTTGTGCTCGAGTGGTGTCACCCTTTTTCATTATGTCATGGTGCTCGAGTGTCACTTCTTGTGCTCGAGCGGAATAACTTATTGTGTCTGACGCTCGACCGTCAACTCTTGTGCTCAAGCGAACTGTGCGTATATCAATTCGCGAAAATGACTTTTTACATCACTTTTTCAGATCTATTTCTCTCCAAACCCTAAAGTTGAGACCCTCTCTCTCTAAAACCTACATTCTTTCTACTTTTTCATCTAGATCTAGTGATTTCTCCACCCTTGTACCTTTGTTAAAAAGGTAGAACACCTCAAGAGCTACATTTTGATCTGAATCAATCTTGGTTTCGGCATCTTTGGAGTTTCTTCACTTCTCCCTTGGTCTTCCAAACTTGAGGTAGAGATTTTCTTCACTTTCATATGGTTCTTAACTTAGTTATTTGTTGATGTGCAAGAAACTTTAGAACTTGAGGTGATTTTGAACAAACCTAGGGTTTTGGGTTAAAATCAAAAGAGGGGTTTTCGAATGTATGTGTTAAAAATGGTTATAAGAGTAAATGTGAAGTTATGTTATGGTGAATCTGTTGATTTTGATATCCGGATAGACCTTGGAATAAAAATGAGGTTTTGCCCTAAAATGGTTCAAATTGTTATGTTGTATAAATAATAAAATTGGTATGGGAAATATGAAATTGGATAGATATGTATGCAAATGGTGGACTAGGATATTTGTTATCTCTTATCTATGGAAATTTGGATAGTTTATCTGTTATAAAGATTGTGTATCTGTTTAGAAATATTTGTTTTGGACTATCGGTGCAAGATAGCCATGATTGTTGTAGAAATTGCATGAGGATTAGGCGAATTGAAAATATGTATACAAATGGTGGAGTAGGATATTTGTTATCTCTCATCTATGGAAATTTGGATAGTTTATCTATTATAGAGATTGTGTATCTGTTTAGAAATATTTGTTTTGAGTTATCGGTGGAGGATAGCCATGATTGTTGTAGAAATTGCATGAGGATTAGGTGAATTGAAACTAATCTCCTATTGGTTGTCATTGAATATGACGGTGTTTTAATACATTGTATATATATGATGTTTGGGAGGAAAATGGAGATATACTTCATGTTTGGGAGAAGAAAGGGGATGAACTCCAATGGGTCTTTAATTTTGTAAATGCCTTGGATCTTTCTTTTTCTCGAGGAATCTACAAGACTAGCAGGTTTCCTCTTACAAAGCCCCTCATATTTACAATTAGTTCATATTGACTCACAATGGATTTCTTTTTCTTTCTATTCTGTTGTGAAGGAAATTAGATCATGGTGTGCAGTTGTTATATTGTAATTACTTGAACAAGTAATTTTTATGTCCATGTGCTTTCATATTGTTTCTAATTGTAGCTACGCATATGTTGACTACAGTCATGAAGAAACTTTCTTATCTTGAAGAGCTATACTGAACAACTGAAACTAAAGGAAAGAATTAGGTGGTTTCGAAGAATCTACGTGGTTCTTGCTTGAATAATGGGTTTCAAGAATTCATGTCTGTCTGCTGCTTGTTTCTATCCAAATTTTACTTGTAGCAGCACAGACGAATAATCTGGACTATAAGTTCCATTCTTATGCCTAAGTTGTTTTTATTGACATCAGTATTTATATTAGTGTTTAATGATATATGCATAAGAGAGCTCCAATATCTGTTCTTAGTTTTTCCAATGCATCCTCACACCTCATTTATTGTGGGGGTTGATCACTAATAAAAAGAGAAGAAACAAAAATGAAATAAATTTTTTTTTTTGTTTTGTTGTTTCTTATATTGAGAATTAAAATGATCTCCACCGCTAGATATTGTCTTTTCTTGGTTTCCAAATGACAGAAGATTTGAGATTCGAATCTATAAATATATTTTTTTATATTTAACCCCAAGTCTTGTAGCAATCAACAGATTAGATGTATGTCCTTTACTTGGTTATGAAAAGTTGTTTTTGTGTGAAGTTGTCTAATTGAACTGGGAATAATTTCTACAATGTAAAGCTGTGAATCCAAGCTATGGAATACATAACTGCATTCTTACTACGGGTCAACTGCTTTTGGAAACTAGAATCCTTAGGTCTGGTTTAGCATTAAGTTTGGAGCTGCTACGGTGTGCACCTATAAAATGGTGCATATCATATGCACCCTTCCACAATATACGTAATATAACCACAAAGTTCCTTAAGAAACACCACCACAAGTCATTAAAACTTTTTTTACCAAAATGATTTGTAACATTTCTCACCACAAATGGTTCACAACATTTATGCCATATTACTTTAGGGGTACACACGATAGATTTACCACAAAGTGGCATAACACACCACAAACATTTGTAACTTTCACCACAAAACTTTCTTATTGTGAGGCCTTTTTTAGGGGTGCACACCATAGATTTCTCCAATATATGTAAAAGTTACAAGTTTTTATTTATTTATTTATCCATATATGATATTACAATGAAGCTCAATGAATTAAAATCACAATAAAATATATCAAATACAACACAATCAATACAAAGAAACTCCCAAAGTGGGAGAGAGAAACCCCAATAAATACACAGGGAAACAAGACCACCTGTAAGTGGGGAGATTCAAATCATTGACCTCCTAGTGAGTTCAACATCACAACCAAAGCTAACAATATTAGATGTGTGTATATATATATATAATGCGGCAATATCAAACTAGCAAAGATATTAGAAGCCCCAAAAAATATATTGTGGAATCTAAAATGTGAGAAATTAGAGATTAAATGTTCGAAGAAGCATTTTGATATTTCGAAGTGACACTAATAATATGTGGAGTACAATTGACGAAATGCATTAAAAATAGATCGAAAGAAAAGTTCACGGGGGGTTGAAGAGAAAAATGGCCTATATCTATAAAAAAAAAGTTCTTAGTGGTGGGGTGTTGAGATAAAACCATATTAAAAATATTAAATGAATGCTCTAAAAAGTGGTAAAACGATAAAAATGAAAAAAATAAAAAAATTAAGAGATATAAATGGCCTAACAATGAGGTTGAAGGATAGTTGGAGATGTTAAGTTGAAAGCCTATGACGATCTTTACAATAAATTAGACAATAAAGATGGAGAAGATAACATTTACAAACTTGTTAAGTTAAGAGAAAGAAAAACAAGGGATTTCAATTAAGTAAAATGTATTAAAAGAGAGCATTTGTGAGTGTTAGTGAAGGATGATGAGATTATGGAAATGTGACAAGCTAAATTTGAAAAACTATTAAATGAAAATCATTTAGAAATCTTACGAGAGAAGAGAATATAAGGCTTTAGGATGAAATAGTGGAAATCGCATTGAAGAAGAAAAAAAAACATGTGAGACTTTAGGATGACATGGTATCCCCATTGAGGCTAGGAAATTCCTAGATGAGAAGTCTTGGTTAACAAAATTATTTGATAAAATTATAATGACTAAGAAAATTACTAATGAATCAAGAAAAATATTTCAGGACATATATATAAAATAAAGTAGATATCCAAAATTACAACAACTACAGATGTATTAAGTTGATGAGCCATGCAATGAAATTATGTGGGAGAGTGATGAGCTTCGATTAAAAGTTTCAACAATAGTGTCAATGGATCAATTTGGATTTAAGCATGGTAGATCAACAATGGAAGCGATATACATACTGAGGTTCTTAATAGAAAAGTACAAAGATTAGAAGAGATATAATGTGATAGTTGTTAAAAAAAAAAAACAAAGGAGGGGCAAAGCAGTATATTGATCCAATAAAGTATACATGTTTGGCTGGACTATAACTAGAATTAGATCACTTGCCGGAGAAACAAGTGAATCCAATCAATGTAAGACTACACCAAAGGTCAACCTTGAGTCTTTTTCTGGTAGTCATGGATGAATTGATTGGATACATTTAGGATGAATATATGGAATTAATACTAAATTAGAAATTTGGAGAGATACTTCAGTCAAGAGTTTAAATAAGGACTAAAATTGAATATTTTGAGTGTAACTAATAATAATAGAAGTAGTGGATAAGTGAAGACCAAGAACCAATATACAAATGAATGAAAAATTTTGTTATCTTGGTTCGATTATTTAAAAAGATGAAAAGGTTAGAGATGATACAACTCAATAGAATCAAAGTAGGTTTGCTCAAGCAAAGGAATGCTTTTGCATATTATGCGATCAATGGATACCAACAAAACTAAGTATAGCTAGACTGAGATGATTCATTCATATACAACAAACACCTGTAGATGTAATAGTAAGGAATAGTGATATGATCACTGTTAATGGAAAGGCTATTGTTGTAAAAAAAAAAAATAAAAAATAAAAGATATGAAATTATTAAGTCTGACAGAGTAGAATGCCAAAAAAGAAAGTAAAAAAAAAATGTAGTCGACTCCATTTTATTGGGACACAAAGCATAATTTACAATTTTGTTAATATCCATTGATCGCATGATATGCAAAAGCATTCCTCTGCTTGAGCAAACCTACTTTGATTCTATTGAGTTGCATCATCTCCAACCTTTTCATCTTTTTAAATAATCGAACCTAGATAACAAAATTTTTCATTCATTTGTACATTGGTTCTTGGTCTTCACTTATCCACTACTTCTATTATTATTATCATCTTCAATTTTACTACTTCTATTTAAACTCTTTTGACTCAAGTATCTCTCCAAATTTCTAATTTAGTGTTAATTCCATATATTCATCCTAAATGTATCCGGTTAATTCATCCATGACTACCAGAAAAGGACTCAAGGCTGACCTTTGGTGTAGTCTTATGTTGATTGGATTCACTTGTTTCTTCGGTAGGTGATCTAATTCTAGTTATAGTCCAGCCATACATGTATACTTTATTGCATCAATATACCGCTTCCATTTTCTCACGAAGGAACACAAGGGCCACAACCCTAATGACAAAGGCCACAACTTAAACACTCACAATTATTAATCTAAATCTATATAATACAATACAAAGCCTAATATTTGTAATAACATAATTTAAAATACAAAATTAAATCCTAATATTATTCTAAAATTTAATCTCTAATAGAATAAGAAACTAAATACTTGACTCGTAATTGAATTATAATTAAAATAAATATTAAAGGAATAAAATTATAAAATTGAAATAATAAAATTGGTTCATGCTCATGCTGCATCATTTTTCCCGACTGAGAAAAATAATTAGTCTTAGTTCTTGTTTACATATTGAACTTGTCCATGCCAACAAATCAAATATTTTGAATATGCTAGTTGTTTTATTTTTCTTCCAAATTGAACTAGTCTTTGATTCGCAAATTGTTGATGAGGTCTATCAGATATGGATTGAGCACACAAAGAATTCTCAATAATAATAAAATCAATTGCTTTGAACTTGATAACCGATTAGTAGTATGTCAATAGGACAGTAAAAAAGAATATAGGGAAGAGGTTTTTCTTTTCGTTTTTTTGGCCAACTGATTTGAGCGTCACCTGATTGGTTTTAGTGATGGGTTGGCTGGTTTTTTGGCTTGGATTTGGGCTTATAGGGTTGGGTAGAAGGTTATAAGAGACTGATATGTTGTGTGATAGGGTGGCAGTTGGGTATTTTGGTTATAATTATAAGGGCAGGTCAGGTTACAAGTCTTTATGCGTCAGGTTAGGACTTTAAACTTAGGTTGGAAGGGTTAGTCGGTTTCCTAGTTTCAATTGTCTTCCAAAGAAAGGCTTCAATAGAACTGCGAGCAAGAGGAAAGGAGTTCCATTGAAGGATTATGATGAAGCGAGAGATGAAAAGGAAGGGCCAACGGTTGGGGTTGTGATAACAAGGCGACTCAATATCAAAAACTCATGACGACATAAAAGAGGCCTAGCAATTACAGAAGGTGAGAGAGATGAGGTGTGACAGCAACAGAAGTGTGATGACGATTGGGCTAAGGTTCTGGTTGCCCCCAAGAGGTAAAGTTTTTGGCCAATTGTTGTAAGCATAGTTACATGAAGTGGGAGCAGGACGGGCACAGGAGCGAGGACTGGAACGGGAGCGGGAGTGGGGTTCTAGAGCAAGGAGTGCACCCCCTTATAGGAGTCTTTGCTACTAAGGTATTAGGCAATTGATGTAAGAGAGAGAATGGAAGAGAAAGGCGTTTTGAGCTTGAGCTCTGATACCAAACCGATGTAGCATGGAGGAGAAAGAAAAGGGAAAGGTGAGAGAGGAAGAACACAAGGGCCACAACCCTAATCACAAAAGCCAAAGCCTAGACACTCAATATTATTAATCCAAATCTAAATAATACAATACAAAACATATTTTTTATAGGCTAATAACCCTAATTAAAAATAAGAAACTAAATTCTAATATTATTTGGAAGCTTAATCCCTAATAAAATGAGAAACCAAAGACTTCTAATAAGACTCCTAATTAAATTATAATTAAAATAAATAAACTTAATTATTAAAAACATTAAATTATAAAGTTGTAATGGTAAAATTGGTGCATGCGACAAGTATTAATTATGAGAATATTAGTTATGGTTGTTTGAAATTGTCTCCATTTTTATTTACTTTTTACTTCCTCGTAAGAATTAATAAAATAATTTCTGACTATTAGCTTCTGTTGATAGGGATCTATCATACAATAAGGGTTTCACAGGATCTCTTCCTCTATCAATTAGAGAATTGAAGAAGCTAACAAACTTGTAAGAAAATTTTAATTGTTTTTTTATGGTGGTTGATTACTAAAATGGATATATATAACCTTGTAATAAACCAATTGCTTGTACTTGCATCTCAGAATCCTGGTTGGTTGCGATTTCAGTGGTCCAATTCCTAGCACACTTGGATCTCTAAAGCAGCTGCGCTTTTTGTAAGGGTTTTGTCTTTGGAATTTTTCTTCTGTCTGTGAAATTTAATATATGGAGTCTCAACTCTCGGAAAAGTGACAGCATGGTTTTACCATTTTAGTTGCTAGCCTTGTTTGGTTTGTCTCTTGAGAGACAATTTTTGAAAAAAAATTTCAAAATTTTGTTTAGTTGAAAATTTTTGAAAAGAAAAATCCAAAATCATTTTTCTGTCTATTACGCATCAATCAATCACTTTTTCTCTCGCATTCATCTATTCAACTATAAAAAAATAAATAAATCATCTCAAACTCTAAAATTCCAAAACTATTTTCAAAACATACAACCAAACAAATTTTCAAATTTTGTAAACTCTTTCCAAAGAATTATTTTTCAAAATTATTTCAAAAATACAAACGAAACATGGCCAAGATGTTCACAGTTTTCCTCATTCCATCATTCATTTAAAAGTATTGTAGAAAGTTAAATTTAAAATTTTGTAGATGAATGATTTGTGCTCAAATTATTGAGGGAGGATTTAATTATTGTGTAAAAAATATGTGGATGGTTGGCGTTAATGTCCTTTACATTTTTCGATTATTCCAATAATTTCAGAGGATGAAGTTATATATCTAATAATTTGAGCTTTTAACAAGTTAGTTTAGAGTTCTGTCATTCCATGATCGTTGTCGTTTCATGAATTCATCGCAAACTATGTCATTTTATCATTCCTTCATAGGGTACATAAATTAAACTTGAAGGAAAAATATACAGGTAATCATATTATGCAGAAACGGTTTGGATTGGATGCTTAAATTACGAGTATCGTTTGGAAACCCTTCCTTCCCCGGTCAATTGAGAAGCTGCTAGTGTTTCTCAATATTTATCCATACTCCAAATTCCTAGGCTTTCAAAATGGTAGCCTCAAGATAAATGAATAGAGAGAGAACTTATTATTTTTGGTGTGTCTACACAATGTTGTGCATGAGCCCTTATATAGACATATATAGCAAACCATGTGTACCTCATGGTTAGGCCACACCATGTGTACCACTGTAACAACCCTCACTTTACTCTAATCATGCTTGCATACATCACATGATCTTGTCTTGATTTGTCTTGCATAAGTGTTACTTGCCTGTTTTGTTCCTTGTTTGGTATGTGTTTAGCCGAGGTCATCTTAAGCCTAGGTTACACCTTTGAATCTCTTGCACCTAGGATCATCTTGGAACCCCTTTGGCTGACCTCCACTTTCACCCTGGCATATTGGCCGAGATGTCACTATCTAGGCCGAGGTGTGCAGCACCGAGGCTGAGATGTGTATCATCTAGGCCGAGATGTTTATCTTTGCACCTAAGTGATTTTGTTCTTGGATTGGTGAGACCTAGACCGAGGTATGGCACATCTAGGCCAAGGTGTGGCACAGCTTAGTCAAGAGTCGTCCTTCTAAGCCGATGTCATTGTTCCCTCTACTTGCCAAAGCTTTGTCTTAGCCGAGATCATTGATTGCTGGAGTGCCCATGCCGTTTAACTTGTTGAACACACTTTGTCATAGTTTTGTCTTGTCAATCAGTCACCTATTTGAGGTAACCCAATCCGGTAGCACCACGTGTCCGAGCTGAGGGTTAAGTCAGCCAACAGACCTAGAAACATATCATTTTGTATCAAATCTTGCCTTTTAGAGAGAGAAGCTCTAGGAGGAGAGGAAGAAGAAGTTCTTGAGAGAAGAGTAGACTTCCAAGCTTGATCTTTGGTGTTTGAGCCGTTAGATTCGTGTCTCGAGGTTAGAATTTTAACCTACTCTCATTGTTCTTATTGATCATCTAGCTGCATTGCATGATCGAATCTGTTCTGCCTGCCATGCATTGATTTAAAGTTGGTTTTAGAAAGAGAAAGTAGTGTTCATGTGTTTTTGATGAAAATCCTTGTTTGATCCGAAAGCTTTCATTAAGTTTCATGTTTTTGTGTTTGTTTTTCATAAGATCTTCAAGTATGGGTGCCCAGGTCCATGTATTCGAACTCATAGCATGAAAATCCCATATTTTGAAATAACAAGTTGTGATTGAGCATCCATGTTCTTCAAGTTCTTCATGTTCTTCAGCAGGGGGAAACCTAAATTTTTCCCGACTTCACTTCCTTGAATGTGGCCATCGAGACCACACCTCGGCAAGGAGGTGTGGGACCTCGGCCTTAACCTAGTTGGTGCCCAGCATGTTTTCCGAGGTGAGAAAACAGTGTTATGTTTTGATTTGACTTAGCTATTGAAGAGTGCCGAGATCATTTGTATGCATGAGAAGCTTGTTTGAAGGTATATTCAATAGACCTTGCCATGTGTTTGTAGGACTTGGACTTGCCTTGACTCCGACGCTTGAAGAACTAGGTGAGTGGTATTTTTAATAAAGCTATGTTATAATGTTTGATAAGCTTTGCTTTGCTTTGCCTTGTTTTGAAAAGTATTTGTTAAGCATGAATGACTATCCCTATTTTATGTATCAAGTATTAGCTTTGATTTTAATGATAATCTTTGAAAGTCCGTACGTGCTAGGGGACTATAAGCATTTGTAGCACAATCTTTGAAAGTCCGTACGTGCTAGGGGACTATAAGCATTTGTAGCACAATCTTTGAAAGTCCGTACGTGCTAGGGGACTATAAGCATGTGTAGCACAATCTTTGAAAGTCCGTACGTGCTAGGGGACTATAAGCATTTGTAACACAATCTTTGAAAGTCCGTACGTGCTAGGGGACTATAAGCATTTGTAGCACAACCTTTGAAACTTGAAAGCCTTGAAAGGCTTTGATTGGTGAGACTTGTAAGATTTGTTGAATGAACTTGATTTGTCCCGTGTTTGGTTTCAAGCTATGATTATGTATCGTTTTGTTAAAGATCTCGGATATTATTCATGCAAACCCTTTATTTCTTATACCATTCACTGAGTATCCAAGCTCACCCCCTCTATATATATGTAGGTGATGAGCAAGACGGCGGCGACGCCTAGATGTGTTTTGCCGAGGTGTTTTGGATTCGTGTTTTGCAACATCTTGAAGATCATGCTTCTTAGTTGTATTTCACTGTATTTGTATTTGATGGCTGAAAAGCCTTTTGCTCAAGATGTATTTTTGTACTTCGCTTTGTTGTATTAAAGCTATGTAAAGATGTATGCCATTCCATTTGACTTATGCACTGCTCTTATGGACCACTTAGTTTTTAATTTATTGCTTCCGCATTTGTAAGCCCCATATGTGTACTCTGTTTGTGTGTGAATCTTGAAGGTTGGCCTTCGGTAATCTCGGATTACTGGCCATCACGGCACTATTCTACTAGGGGCGGATTGGGGTCGTGACAAACACATATCCAAGACCATGTGCCCCTCATGGTTTTTCAGACCATGTGTCCCTCATAGTTAGGATATGTGTGGATGGGCCATGTGTACCATGTGGCTTTCAAGGTTAGGCCACACCATGTGTATCGCATGGTGTACCACATGGTTTCCAAGTTATAATTTCTAACATCTCTCACTCATCCACACGTTCACATCATGTATGTTATATGCTTAATCATCATTTCTTAATCTCTCATTCAATCCACCCTTCATATGAAAAAATGAAGTGTGCGACCTAATGAGATGATATAAGGTGGGAGTGCTATATTAAGTGTCACAACCCAAATCCACCCCTACAGGTTTAGCGTTGTAATCGGCCAATAATCCTGGGATTACCAAAGGCCTCTGAACAGAATAACAAAATATAATGGGCTACGGAAGCAAATATACAAATTACAATGTCCATAGAGCTGTGTAGACATACATGGGACAGAAAATTTAAAATTTATATAATATATGTTGTCAAACTTCCATACATCATGCATCACTATACAGATAGCATCATAAGAGACTTAGCCCAATGTACAGCTAGACCAAAAAACAAAAAAACAAAAACATCATTTACATGATTCACAAAACTTTGACTTCTTAGATGAAGACCTCCCCAGGGAGCCACTGTAGCTGGCTGACGCATAACTCTCCAGGCAGCAGCTTAGGACTAGTCATGCGCTTGCTCACCTACATACATAATATAAATAGTGAGTGGAAACCTAGTGAATAATAACAGAGTAAAGGTTTTATTGAATGATTGCCATATAGAAACAGAGTCTTGTACATAATTAGATGTCAATGCAGAAACAGATTCATATACATATTCACATTCTTATCCAAAGTTCTTACATTTCACATGATAGTACGTCATACATCCATTAACGTTAACAAATTCGATGACCCATGAAAGGACGGTCGTGAAGGCATTCCGATGACCCATAAAGGAACAACCATAAGGCATTCCGATGACTCATATGCACAGAGATGTTTTCGATAACCCATAAAGGGACGGCCATAAAGGCATTTCAATGACCCATAAAGGGATGCGTATCATATGATGCTAAGGATGCCATGAATACATTTCAAAAACTTAGACAATCATTCATTCATACAAAACATAACATCTCAGAAAACTGATCATTTCATATCATCATAAAATAATTAAAGTTAAATATAACTTTACAGAGTTATTACTCACAGATGGCTCCAAAGGCAGATAGACGAATCAAATAGGTTATGGCACATGACCTACACAAATACATAGCAGATTGTAACAACCCTCACTTTGACTTACTCATGCTTGCATACATTCATATATAATCCTGTCTTGTTATGTAGTAATTACAAATCTCGTCTTGCCTCGTTTTGCTTAAGTGTTGCTTGCATGGTTTTGTTCCTTGTTTGGTGTGTAGTCGAGGTCATCTTAGCCTAGTTCACTTTTGAGCCTTTGCGCCTAGAACTAACTTGGAACCACTTTGGTTGACCTCCATCTCCACCCTGGCATATTGGCCGAGATGTCATTATCTAGGCCGAGGTGTTCATCACCATGGCCGAGATGTGTATCATCTAGGCCGAGATGTTTACTCTTGCACTGAGTGATTTTGTTCCTGGATTGGTATGACTTAGACCGAGGTGTGACACATCTAGGCCAAGGTGTGGCACAGCTTAGTCAAGAGTTGTCCTTCCAAGCCGATGTCTTTGTTACCCCACTTGCCGAAGCTTTGTCCTAGCTGAGATCATTGATAGCCGGAGTGCCCGTGCCATTTAGCTTGTTGAACACACTTTGTCGTTGTTTTGTCTTGTCAATTAGTCACCTTTTTGAGGTGACCCAATCCAGTAGCGCCACGTGCCCGAGCTGAGGGTTAAGACAGCTGGCAGACTTAGAAACATATCATTTTTGTATCAAATCTTACCTTTTAGAGAGAGAGGCTCTAGGAGGAGAAGAAGAAGTTCTTGAGAGAAGAGTAACCTTCCAAGTTTGATCTTTGGTACTTGAGCCGTTAGATTCGTGTCTTGAGGTTAGAATCTTAACCTACCTTTGTTGTTCTTATTGATCATCTAACTGCATTGCATGATCGAACCTGTTTTGCACGCCATGCATTGGTTTAAAGTTTGGTTTTAGAAAGAGAAATGGTGTTCTTGAGTTCTTGATGAAAAGTCTTGTTTTGATCCGAAAGTTTATATCAAGAACCATGTTTTGTGTTTGTTTCCATAAGATCCTCTTGTATGGGTACCCAGGTCCATGTTTTCGAACTCTTAGCATGAAATCTCAGATTTTTGTATTGGCAAGTTGTGATTTTAGCATGCATGTTCTTCGTCTTCCCCATCTTTCTGTTCTTCATGTTCTTCAAAGGGAACCCAGGTTTTCCCAACTTTACTTTTGCATGTGGCCAACAGGACCACACCTCGGCGAAGAGGTGTGGGACCTCGGCAAAGACCTGGTTGGTACCCAGTGTGTTTTCATGAGATGAAAAACAGTGTTTAAACTCCCAGCATGTTTTTCTTTGCTTTTGACTTTGTTTTGGTGAGAGTGCCGGGATCATTTGCATGCATGAAAAGCTGGTTTTGAGAATGTATTTGCCATGTGATTGTAGGTCTTTGATCTTTGCTTTGAGCCTACACCCGAAGAACTATGTGAGTGGTATTTTCGATAAAGCTATGTTATAAAGTTTTGATAAAGCATGCTTGCTTCGTTTGATAAAGTATTTCTCGAGCATGAATGAATATCCTTGTTTCGTATATCAAGTATAAGTTTTGTTTTGATGACCTTGCAGTACAAGTCCCTCGTGCTAGAGGACTCTAAACTTTCGCAGTACAAGTCCCTCGTGCTAGAGGACTCTAAACTTTCGCAGTACAAGTCCCTCATGCTGGAGGACTCTAAACTTTCGCAGTAGTCTCGTGTTAGCAGGCTACGGGCCTTTGTAACACAAGTCCCTTGTGCTAGAGGACTCTAAACTTTCGTAGCGCCCTTGCTTGAGACATCTCCCTTGCCACCGATTGCCTTGAGCGGGTGGGTCTTGTCTAATCAATTACAGATCGGTTATTCCCTTGTTTTGCCATTGATGGTTTACCGCGTGGGTTTGTTCGTTCGTTGTGTTTTGTTTGATGTTTGTAAGGCTTGGCAGCACCCTTGAAGTTTGAAAGACTTTGATAGATGAATACGGTTCATCCCTTGATTTGTAAAGTTTTGAATATGTTTTGTTTGGAATGGACTTCGGCTATTATTCATGCTAAACCCTTTATTGATTATACCATTCACTGAGTATCCAAGCTCACCCTCTCTATATATATATATATATATATGTAGGTGATGAGCAGGACGTCGGTGACGCCTAGATGTGTCTTTGCAAGCTTGTTTTGGATTTCATTATGTCGGCTTAACCTGTTTCCTTATGTCGGCAATATTGTATTTACGTCGGCAAATCTTGAAAATTATGCTTCTTGGCTTGTAATCATTGTATTTTGTACATGTCGGCTTGAGAAGCCTTTTGATCAAGGTTCAACATGTATTTTGTTGATTAATGATAAATTGTAAAGCCATATCTTGTATGTCATTTCATTTGATCTATGCACTGCTCTTATGGACCACCTGTACTTAAAGTTATTGCTTCCGCATTTGTAAGCCCCTATGTATACTCTGTTTGTGTGTGAATTTTGAAAGCTGGCCTTCGGTAATCTTGGACTACCGGCCATCATGGCACCATCCTACTAGGGGCGGGTTGGGGTCGTGACAGAATAGTATCAGAGCACAAGTTCCCTAGTATACATTATTCACACACTTTGAGTCCTAAAGAGCATAGGATTTCCCTTAGAAGGATGTTAAGATTGCATCATATTGCTTGCTATTTGAACAATGTGCACATCAACTTGGTATGCCTATTTGTTACTTGTCTACGTGTTTATTTGCTCATCTTGTTTTAAAGTTGCACTTTGCATACTGCTAGCAACATGAGGAGAGGTAGACCCCCAGTTGGCCGAGATCAGCCTGAGGACAGGTTGGACAGACTGGAGAGGTTAGTTGAAGGTTTGGCCCACGAGTTGAGGCAAACAAGACAACAGTACGCTAGTGCTACTTCGACTCAGGTCGAGCAGACAAATAGCCGAAATGCAGTTCCACCTCCACCCCCTCCAGTACCACAAGTGCTTCCACAGCCAGCCTTATATGGGGATGGCACGATAGCTTTGATTAGGGAGTTCAAGAAAATGAAGCCACCGAGATTCCAAGGGGGTATAGAGCCGATGAAAGCTGAAGCGTGCGTTTTGGAAATGGAAAAGTTGTTCGAAATCTTCCCTGCACCGACGCTCAGAAAGTGACACTGGCAGCCTTCACATTAGATGATGACGCTCGCAGATGGTGGATGATGGTTTGAGAAGGAAATCCAGACTTGACCTGGACTCGATTTTTGGAGTTGTTTTACAACAAACACTTCCCCCTAAGTGTTCGAAACCGCAAGGCTACCGAATTTCAGACTTTGACGCAAGGCAGCAGGACAGTGGCGGAATATGACCGTGCTTTTACCGAGTTGGTGAGATATGCACGCCACATGGTCAGCGACGAATATATGAAGGCAAGAAAGTTTGAGAGTGGGCTTCGTGGACCGATACAAGACCGGGTTAACCTGCACAACATGCCAACTTACGCCGGAGTGTTGGACAAAGCCATCCTAGCTGAAGCTAACTTGAACAAGTACCAGAATTCAGGGGAGAACCAGAGGAAAAGGCAGAACCTTGACAGTCGTCGAGCACAGTTTGGTACAAAGAAGAAAGCAAATGTGGGCAGCTCAAACAATCCAAGACAGGAAGGTAGTACGAAGCCGACGTGTTCGAGTTGTGGAAAGCCACATTTCGGGGTTTGTCGTCGGGCATCTGGAGCTTGCTACGAATGTGGTGAAATGGGTCATTATGTGAGAGCCTGTCCTAAGACAAAGATCGCTGATAACCAGAAAGATGAGAATACCTCGGGTTCCGCCCAGAAAGGTAACATCGGGAAAGGACAGATGAGGCAGGGCAGAGTTTTTGCACTAGTACCAGGAGACACTCAGAATGCTGAGACAGTGGTGTCAGGTATACTCTCAATTTGTTCTCAAGCTGCTTATGTATTGATTGATTCGGGTTCTACGCATTCGTTTATATCTGCTAAGTTTGCCAAGAAGATTAATAAGAAACTAGAACCCCTTGATTATATGTTATCTGTGTCTACTCCATCTGGGAGACCTATGATTGTTGCATTCATTTATAGAGCCTGTGTTATTGTAATCGAGAATGTTGAACTATTAGTTGATTTGATGCCGTTAAACATAACTCATTTCGATGCCATATTGGGAATGGATTGGTTAGAAGCAAATCACGCATCCATAAATTGTGCTTCTAAAAGTGTCACGTTGAAACCCCCAAACCTAGCCGAAATTACGTTTCAGGGTAAGGGAGTGGTGTCCCCGCCTTACTTGATCTCATCTATGAGAGCTTATAAGTTGATCCAAAAAGGGTGTCAGGGTTATTTGTGTAGTATACTAAGTAATCTGAATGGAAATGTTGGGTTAGCTGACGTCCCTGTTGTTAATGAATTTTCCGATGTCTTTCCAGATGATTTGCCTGGCCATTTGGTTGATAGAGAAGTGGAATTCACTGTTGATGTCGTGCCTGGAACCCAGCCTATCTCTAAAACACCCTATAGAATGGCCCCCGCCGAGCTTAAGGAATTGAAACTACAACTACAAGAGCTATTGGATAAGGGCTTTGTTAGACCAAGTGCTTCACCTTGGGGAGCCCTCATCTTGTTTGTTAAGAAGAAGGATGGTACACTCCGTCTTTGTATTGACTACCGAGAGTTAAACAGAGTAACCATTAAGAATAAGTACCCATTGCTGAGGATAGATGATTATTTCGATCAGTTGCAAGGAGCACGAGTCTTTTCTAAGATTGATCTCAGGTCGGGCTACCATCAGCTTAAGGTTAAAGCTGAGGATGTGGACAAGACGGCTTTCTGAACCAGATATGGCCACTATGAATTTTTAGTAATGCCTTTTGGAGTGACCAATGCCCCTGCCGCATTTATGGATTTGATGAACAGAGTCTTTAAACCATATTTAGATGAGTTTATAGTTGTCTTCATTGACGATATATTGATTTACTCTAAGAGTAAAGCTGTGCATGAGGATCATTTGAGACTGGCCCTATAGATTTTGAGGGATCGGAAATTGTACGCTAAGTTCAACAAGTGTGAGTTTTGGCTTTCTACGATTTCATTTTTGGGCCATGTGATTAATGAAGAGGGTATTTCTGTTGATCCTAACAAAATTGAAGCTGTGGTAAATTGGTCGAGACCGACTAATGTGTCTGAGGTTCGTAGTTTTCTGGGTTTGGCAGGTTATTACCGAAAGTTTGTGAAGGATTTCTCAAGGACTGCAATTCCGTTGACGCAATTGACCAAGAAGGGAGCGACGTTTGAATGGACCGAAGATCGGGAATCAGCCTTCCAGGAGTTGAAGACGAGGTTAGTCACAGCACCAGTTCTTGTACTTCCATCAGGTAATGCAGAGTTCCATATCTATAGTGATGCTTCGCATAAGGGTTTGGGTTGTGTATTAATGCAAGGGGGTCAAGTCATAACATATGCATCCCGTCAATTGAAACCTCATGAAGGGAACTATCCTACCCACGATCTAGAACTAGCAGCCGTGGTGTTTGCTTTGAAGATTTGGCGTCATTACTTGAATGGAGCTTCTTGTCAAGTTTTTACTGATCACAAGAGCCTAAAGTACTTATTCACTCAGAAAGAATTGAACATGAGGCAGAGAAGATGGCTTGAGTTGTTGAAGGACTACGATATGCAAATTCAGTATCACCCAGGAAGGGCTAACACCGTAGCCGACGCTTTGAGCAGAAAATCAATTGGAAGTTTGCCATGTCTGACCATGATTTCAGTGGAACCGACTATTGTTGAGGAAGTAAAGGCAAGACAGATGGAGGACGAATTCTTCAAGAAGGTAGTTGAAGAGTTTGTTACAAAGCCAAGATCAGGGTACACCATCGAAAATCAAGTGCTTAAGTTTGAAGAAAGACTATGTGTGGCCGACGTCCCAGAGTTAAAAAGGAGAATTTTGCGGGAAGCTCATGATTCCAAGTTTGCTGTTCATCCAGGAAATACCAAGATATATCAGGATGTGAAACAAACGTTTTGGTGGCCGAATATGAAAAGAGAAATAGCCGAGTTTGTGTCCCAGTGTTTGCAGCAGGACTTCTACAACCTTTGCCGATTCTTGAGTGGAAATGGGAACACATCTCCATGGATTTTGTGATTGGTCTGCCGAAAACACAGAAAGGTATGGATTCGATTTGGGTTGTTATTGATAGGTTAACTAAGTCGGCACATTTCTTGCCTGTTAAGACTACCTTCAACGCCGATCAACTTGCCTTGTTGTATGTGAACGAGATTATTAGACTTCATGGAGTGCCGATGTCAATTGTGTCAGACCGAGATCCGAAGTTTGTTTCTAGATTTTGGCAGAGTCTACAAAGAGCTTTTGGAGCTGAGTTGAGGTTTAGCACAGCTTTTCACCCCCAGACTGATGGGCAAATAGAAAGGACAATTCAAACACTTGAAGATATGCTTAGATTATGTGTTTTGGACTTCCAAGGAAGTTGGGGAATGCATTTACCCTTAGTAGAATTCGCTTACAACAATAGTTATCAAGCTAGCATTGGCATGGCGCCATATGAAGCTTTGTATGGAAGAAAGTGCAGGTCGCCGATATATTGGAACGAGGTTGGAGACAAAGCTCTGCTTGGTCCCGAGTTAATTCAATTAACAACGGAGAAGATTAAACTTATTCAACATAGGATTAAAACTGCTCAGAGTCGACAGAAGAGCTACGCCGACCAAAGAAGGAATGAGTTAGAATTTGGAGTTGGGGATCACGTATTCCTGAAGGTTTTGCCAATAAAGGGAGTTTCTAGATTTGGGAAGAAATGTAAGCTAGCACCCCGGTATATTGGGCCATTTGAAATCCTTGATAAGGTGAACTCCGTTGCCTACAGACTTGCTTTGCCACTAGAATTGAGCCAAGTTCATAATGTGTTTCATATCTCGATGTTGAGGAGGTATCGGGATCCACTGCATGTGATCAACTACTTTGGGATGGTAGTTAACGAGGATTTAGGCTATGAAGAGAAGCCAATACGTATTATCGATAGGCAGGTAAGGCAGTTGAGAAACAAATCGATACCAATGGTAAAGATTGAATGGAAGGAGCATTATGGCAAGGATGCTACATAGGAAATGGAAGAAGAAATGAAAATTCGGCATCCAGAATTGTTTTTGGAACAAGGTAACCTAAGTTTGGGGACCAAACTTCTTTAAAGGGGGTAGGATGTAACAACCCTCACTTTGACTTACTCATGCTTGCATACATTCATGTATAATCTTGTCTTGTTATGTAGTAATTACAAATCTCGTCTTGCCTCGTTTTGCTTAAGTGTTGCTTGCATGGTTTTGTTCCTTGTTTGGTGTGTAGCCGAGGTCATCTTAGCCTAGTTCACCTTTGAGCCTTTACGCCTAGAACTAACTTGGAACCACTTTGGTTGACCTCCATCTCCACCCTGGCATATTGGCCGAGATGTCATTATCTAGGCCGAGGTGTTCATCACCATGGCCGAGATGTGTATCATCTAGGCCGAGATGTTTACTCTTGCACTGAGTGATTTTGTTCCTGGATTGGTATGACTTAGACCGAGGTGTGGCACATCTAGGCCAAGGTGTGGCACAGCTAGGCCAAGGTGTGGCACAGCTTAGTCAAGAGTTGTCCTTCCAAGCCGATGTCTTTGTTACCCCACTTGCTGAAGCTTTGTCCTAGCTGAGATCATTGATAGCCGGAGTACCCGTGCCGTTTAGCTTGTTGAACACACTTTGTCGTTGTTTTGTCTTGTCAATTAGTCACCTTTTTGAGGTGACCCAATCCAGTAGCGCCACGTGCCCGAGCTGAGGGTTAAGACAGCCAGCAGACTTAGAAACATATCATTTTTGTATCAAATCTTACCTTTTAGAGAGAGAGGCTCTAGGAGGAGAAGAAGAAGTTCTTGAGAGAAGAGTGACCTTCCAAGTTTGATCTTTGGTACTTGAGCCGTTAGATTCGTGTCTTGAGGTTAGAATCTTAACCTACCTTTGTTGTTCTTATTGATCATCTAACTGCATTGCATGATCGAACCTGTTTTGCATGCCATGCATTGGTTTAAAGTTTGGTTTTAGAAAGAGAAATGGTGTTCTTGAGTTCTTGATGAAAAGTCTTGTTTTGATCCGAAAGTTTATATCAAGAACCATGTTTTGTGTTTGTTTCCATAAGATCCTATTGTATGGGTACCCAGGTCCATGTTTTCGAACTCTCAGCATGAAATCTCAGATTTTTGTATTGGCAAGTTGTGATTTTAGCATGCATGTTCTTCGTCTTCCCCATCTTTCTGTTCTTCATGTTCTTCAAAGGGAACCCAGGTTTTCCCGACTTTACTTTTGCATGTGGCCAACAGGACCACACCTCGGCGAAGAGGTGTGGGACCTCGGCAAAGACCTGGTTGGTACCCAGTGTGTTTTCATGAGATGAAAAACAGTGTTTAAACTTCCAGCATGTTTTGCTTTGCTTTTGACTTTGTTTTGGTGAGAGTGCCGGGATCATTTGCATGCATGAAAAGCTGGTTTTGAGAATGTATTTGCCATGTGATTGTAGGTCTTTGATCTTTGCTTTAAGCCTACACCCGAAGAACTATGTGAGTGGTATTTTCGATAAAGCTATGTTATAAAGTTTTGATAAAGCATGCTTGCTTCGTTTGATAAAGTATTTCTCGAGCATGAATGAATATCCTTGTTTCGTATATCAAGTATAAGTTTTGTTTTGATGACCTTCTTGGAAAGTCCCTCGTGCTGGAGGACTCTAAACTTTCGCAGTACAAGTCCCTCGTGCTGGAGGACTTTAAACTTTCGCAGTACAAGTCCCTCGTGCTAGAGGACTCTAAACTTTCGCAGTAGTCTCGTGTTAGCAGGCTACGGGCCTTTGTAACACAAGTCCCTTGTGCTAGAGGACTCTAAACTTTCGTAGTGCCCTTGCTTAAGACATCTCCCTTGCCACCGACTGCCTTGAGCGGGTGGGTCTTGTCTAATCGATTACAGATCGGTTATTCCCTTGTTTTGCCACTGATGGTTTACCGCGTGGGTTTGTTCGTTCGTTGTGTTTTGTTTGATGTTTGTAAGGCTTGGCAGCACCCTTGAAGTTTGAAAGACTTTGATAGATGAATACGGTTCATCCCTTGATTTGTAAAGTTTTGAATATGTTTTGTTTGGAATGGACTTCGGCTATTATTCATGCTAAACCCTTTATTGATTATACCATTCACTGAGTATCCAAGCTCACCCTCTATATATATATATGTAGGTGATGAGTAGGACGTCGGCGACGCCTAGATGTGTCTTTGCAAGCTTGTTTTGGATTTCATTATGTCGGCTTAACCTGTTTCCTTATGTCGGCAATATTGTATTTACGTCGGCAAATCTTGAAAATTATGCTTCTTGGCTTGTAATCATTGTATTTTGTACATGTCGGCTTGAGAAGCCTTTTGATCAAGGTTCAACATGTATTTTGTTGATTAACGATAAATTGTAAAGCCATATCTTGTATGTCATTTCATTTGATCTATGCACTACTCTTATGGACCACCTGTACTTAAAGTTATTGCTTCCGCATTTGTAAGCCCCTATGTATACTTTATTTGTGTGTGAATTTTGAAAGCTGGCTTTCGATAATCTCGGATTACCGGCCATCATGGCACCATCCTACTAGGGGCGGGTTGGGGTCGTGACACAGATACACATTGAAACACATGCTCGGAATATACTTAACTCAATACGTTTTATTCTTAGTGTGTTTCTAAGTCTTATCCTAATTATTATGTTTTAATCTTGGCTTAGGAATGCCTACGACGTAATGAGGATGCGAAAATGTACTAGAAAACACTTAGTCAAATATGCTAGAAACAGGGGTCTTACTAGCGCACAATATCCTTTGCTTGAGCGGTCTGTAAACTTTGCAAAAGTACTGGTTGCTTGATTTTTCCACTCAACGTACGCTCGACGATTGCTCGAGCATAAGACTGAGGTCTTCGCTTGAGCACAACTCTTGTCGCTCAAGCGGTCTACAAAACATGTGAACTTCTGGAAGCATGCATTTTACGCTCGAGCCAAATTTTGGTCGCTCGAGCGAAGGTGCAAAACATAGAGTGGTCACTCGAGCGCAGGATTTGTCGCTCGAGCGAAGAGGCAGAATGTGGAATTTCTAGATTGCTCTTCTAAGCTCAAAACTTAAATTCAAAGTTGCAAATCATAGTCTTTTGGGCCAAAAACTTGAGGAAGCTTGAGGAAACACTTATAAACTGATAAATCAAGGTGAATTCAAAATCATTTCACAAAATTAAGGCCCAAAAGCTTGCCAATTGTGCAAAACAACAATTAATTCTTTGAAAACATAACATGCATGCAATTTCTTGTCTTCAAAGCTTTCAAAACATGATCAATGAAGGTAAAATGAGATGAAACTTGATGACTTACCCAACCTAAGGTGAACCAAGGACATGCATGAGTAAATTACTTGAAATTCAACTAAAAAATGTGATGAAAGTGCATGCATACATGGGAGGACTCAATTCCACCAATTCTAGCTCAATTCTTGTATTACACAATTTAATTCTCTTGAATGCATGGCTTAGGCATCAAAATTGTACAATCTAAGGGTTAAAGTCTTACCTAGACTTTCCAAGGTGAGAGCTAGAGGCTTAATTCTTGAGTCTCTAAGTCCAATTCTTTTTATTCCTAGCAATCCCTTAGCTTGAACTCAAGTCTTCTCCTTTCTCTCACTCTCTCACGTTTGTTGTGTGTGTGTGGGCTCAAATGTGTGATTAAGGAAAAGAGATGAGTGGTGGCATTTATAGAAGCCTTATATAAGCTTGATTAGGGATGATTAATTAAAGCTAATCAAATGGACTTTGATTATTCTAATTTAATCGTTCTGAATCGGATTTTAATTAAACCTACCATAATATTCTAAAAATTCCAACTAACACATAATTCAAGTCAAGTTTGTGATCGGATGTCGATAAGGCCTTCAATTTGCAAAAACACAAACAGATATTTCTACAGCAGACAGATATAAACACAAATAATGCAATGTACATGTAATTACCCCGAAATTTCTTATTAATTACATATTAAACATACTTAATCATGGATTATCGGTTAATCACAGTTCGGGGTTGTTACATTAAGTCACCATAAAATAACATGACACATCACTAGAAATATCTTGTCTACACCCCAGATTCATTAGATCACACCAGATCAAACATTTAAAAAACCCCTTGCGAGTCATAGCTCATAAACATGCTTGACTTCAACATTGTATATTGTATCTATACTCATGATTATATCGTGATCTCAAATGCGACACAATCGCCTGGGCAATGAGCTACAATACAAGAATATAATTTCCAACAATCTTCGCTAGTCACTCATGTCAATTTACTTAAACTTGACTACTTTTCTAGACATGGTCCTCTAGATCGTATTCATCATGACCTTTGGATGACATACTAAAATAGCAACATAAAGTCATCACTTCATGTCACACCCCGCATTTTATTACCCGGATAACATTACCAATATCCATTAATTAAGTCCATTTACAAATGACAATTCATCATTTGATGAAATGACAAATAATTAAATATGCATGTTCCCTCTTATTATACAACAATAACATTTACATATAAATAAAAGAAATGCCCTGAGGCTTATAATAAATAAGAGAGTGTTGCCCTTTACAAAGCATAGAACACAGCCAAAGAAACAATTTAAAAAACACTATGGCTCATCACCACTTTATAACCATGCCAAGTTGTTTGATCCTCAAATCTGAAAACATTCCCTGCACACATGTACAGGTAGGGGATCAGCAACCACTAGCTCACCAAACAATTTCATATTGTACCATTAGAAGATATGCAGGTACAAAGATACTCATACATATACGTGAAATCATATCATGTCAAAACCATATGATTCTATTACATAATCTCTTAAATCCAATTTATTTAATTAACCACAACTAGTTAACTTAAATAAATAAACATGCTTCAATAGCAACAGGGCATTCTTTTCAATTTATTCAATTATGCCATTGTCAATTGAATCAAATAATTAAACAATCCATAATGACATCTAACAAAGCATCACATACTTTTTATACAGTCTTATGAGATGAATGCATATGCCATGTCATGCTTAAAATATTTTTCTCATCTTTTGAAAATCTTGTGCACAATGCCAATTTGAAAACACATTAATCCAACAATTTCAATATAATTTCAAGGTGGTGAATACAAATCAGGTAATCCCTAGACTAGTGTTCACAAGTAGGCCTAACAAACTTTACCAAACCCTACTTTACCGGTCTTTCACCGGAAGACACATGGTACTTCCTCACCACTTTACCGATCTCTCATCGAAAGACACATGGCACCTGACATAGTTCCAGGTTCAAGGGTATAGAGTAGGCCTATTATTGGCCTAACAGGTTTCACACACAGTGCTAGAGCAGGGACCCATCTAGCCACTCCCTTAAGTGGTCAACAATAGCACATGCAGTATTATATGTATGCTACGACGGAGCTCCCACTAAATTGGGTCTGCCACTCTCTAACGCCATACGAATCTTAGTCTAGTCGCTATACAGGTGCCTAACCTAAGTTTCTTAGCATATTTGCTCGTCAAGTGCTTATCTAAGACCTCACATTTGGCTATATTCAGGCTTCATAAAGCTATGGATAACTTCATGTTTGACTTTGTTAGAGTCTCATCTTAGCAAATGCTAAGGCTACATCTTATAATAATAAATCAGTTTTGTTTACTTATCAAGTTACAAAACATATACCTTGCTCGCTCTCTAAGCGCCAAGATAATTAATATCTCATCCCGCTCATTTTACAAGTGCCAAGGTAAACGCCAGGGTGATCGCCAGTGTGAGAAGACCAATCTAAGCCTAGTGACATCATATACAATGTGTGCTAATAGTATCAATTACGCCATAAAATCACATGAATAAATAATTATGCATAAGATACTCAAAAAATATCCAACAAAGTCAATAAGGTATCCACAAAAACATCAAATCCTAGCATGAATCATCTCTCGACTTGCACCTGAAAAATGATTAGCAACGTGGAATGAACATAAAGTCCAGTAAAGATCCTAACATGATCCTCAACAATAACAACATACATATATCTATGATCTTGAATGTACCATGACGTACAGTATAAATAATGTGGACAGATTAATATTCAAAATATACTTATATAAATACACTTTCTCCAAAAACATCCATTTGAACACCACAATTGTTTTCTTTCCAATTATCTAGTTTAGTTCCAAAAGTATTCCTTCACAACACAACCTTGGTTATTTAAACCTCCATGTTAATATAAATGAATTCTGTCTCCACATTTGTTTTGAAAGCACGTTCACATATACGAGTCAAAACCCAATCATATAACTCAACCCATTATACACACTTTTGCAACAACACATCTATTATCTTTCTTAGCCATAGGCCCCAGGGCAAAGAACACCTCTAACAAGATACTGAGAAACATCTATTTCTAAATATAAATAACTGAATGTAATTCATACTTCCATTTCCACTGGCCTATAGCATAGATGGCAAACGATACAACCCATATAACATATAACATATAACACTTTACCGGCCTCACCCAAAGGGGAACGACTGCAAGGTCACACTTTACCAGGCGCAAACCGAAAGGGAGAGGAACCTATCTCAAGGTGCCACGCTTTACTGGCCTCCCTAAAGAGAAACAAACCTCAATTTCACACTTTACCGAGCACAAACTAGAAGGGAAAGGAACCTCTGTCAAGGCGCTACGCTTTATCGGCTTAACTGGAGAGAAACGGACCTCCAACCACATCACAACATACTAGATCACATAGCTACCACACAAGTGTATTACATACTCATAATCTATTCAACAATGTTATCCTCCACAGATAACCAAGGACAAAACCTCTAACATTTAAATACAAGACTCTTATAACTCCATTTCACAACTAATTCCACCATTTCAAATCAACCATTTCCATTTCATTAAACCAAAAGAATTACCAGCATAGTTTTGTTATCAAGCCCAACCAATTGTTCCAAAAACCCCAACACATTTGTTAAAACCTCTGTTCCATTAATAGAACCCTCTTTAAGACATACAACTTCAACCCAATTCAATGCAATGCAAACAAAGCAATTACTAGGCCCAGTTAATCCCTTTTAGCAACCAAAGCATTAATTCAATCTCGTCAAGCATTTGTTAAATCTCATAACACATAACCCAATTATCACCCAACTTTAGCCCTTTTTGTTTATAAATTCTTAATAATAAATTAGGGCTTTTTGCCATAATCAACATAGATATGATTAACTACCTTCCAACTGCCAAATTAACCAACAATCATACAATTTCAACTTCCAACACTGAAACCCCAAATCTCTTTTCATGCTTTTGGAAAATCCCATAACAAACATATTTTTAAATGCAACAAAAACTACTACATATCTATCTATAATGAGGTATTGAACAGGAGCAAAAGAATCCCTACCTCTTGAAGGGAAGAGGAGACAACCCAAAGATCACCGGTGATAAAACGATGATCTGCTCAGATTAAATGGAAGCCCTCACCAAGCTTTACGTTTTGTTATATAGAACTAGGGGTCAAAGATGTTTAGAAATAGATGAAATCAAGGTTAAAGAGCTTGAAAACTCAAAAATGGCAGAAAGAGAGAGTGAAAAGTGAAGAGATTTAACCCAAAAAGTAATTTTTAAGGATTTGATTCTGGACAAACCGCTCGAGCAGTCAAAAATGCACTTGAGCGGTGATTCGAGGCTTCCAATATCTCAGAAAATTTTGAAAAATAGAGTTGGAAGGGTCTATGGACCACTCAAGCAGTGAAAGTTGAGCTCGAGCGAACTGTGCACACAATTTAGATTTGCAAACTTCAAACGGACATAACTCTCTCATCCAGACTCCGTTTAGGGTCGTTATTGTGTCCAAATTAAAGCCCCGAAAGTAAAATTTCTAATGGTTCTAGCCTCATATCAAGATTCAAAGTGTGAGGAGAGAAAATTATGAAGGAGTGAATACTACTCAATAACAACTATTTGAATTTGGAGTTTTTTATCCAATCTTACCCAACACTATGGTAACACTTCAATCAAGGCTCAAATATCGACTAAGAAGATTCCCAACTATGATAATCAAAGAGTCAAATATAATTCCATTATACCAAGATGTACGAAGTACCACAATTGTGGCTTCATTGCCTCTGCCTGTGCAACCAAGGTAGGTTCTTGACTTGGATAAATGGAAAAGGGAGTCCTTTGCTTTCAGGCTACCTTACTTTCATTTTCACGGGGTCACCATGGTATACTAGTATCTTTGACGCCTACTAACGGCTCCAACTAGTAATCGTTGGGGCCTGCTATCAGTGCCAAGCTATACGTGGCTGAAGCTTTCTATCAAATCCAAGTATCTGTTCGTTACATGTATAGATGAGGTCTCCCTCAAAGGCTATTGTTGTCACACCCCAAACCTGGGTATGACCAGTCGTGGCCTACAGGTCCTTAGCCTAAGGCACACGTAAGCCTAAACACGAATCCATAATCACATTGAACAACTATACAATAGTCCGGTAATAAATAACCAAACTCAATCCAGTGACATGCCACAAGTATAAACGACAAAACCAACCATAATCAATACCATCCAAACTTATGGGATAAAAACAGCCCACATATCAAAATAATCCTAAATGAACCTCAATAAAAATAAAAAGAAATATGCACAAACTTGACATAACAATCTAAAACAAAATAAATGAATATCCTAGAGGTCCATGCAATTGAGTCCCCGCTACACCATAAGTCCACTCTAAGTCCTTCTAACACTTTGATAGCTCAGTGAGTAGCAACATGGATAGTAAATACAGTTTTGAAAATAGGGTTTAATTTCAAAATAAGATATATATATATATCATAGATACTAAATTGGCATACAGTTTTGATAAAGATAATCTGTTTAAAAAAGAAGGTTCCACAGTTCAACATTTAAAATACTTATGTCTCTTAAGACCCTGATAAATGACATTTTCCACTTAAAACATATTACAATATCATCATCAATAATTTTATGGGTACCAAGAATAACAAGTAACATGTCACAAAATTCTCAAAGCAATAAGCCCGTTGGATCCAATATCGAACCAAGAGTAATCCTCGGGGTGGCAACCTGGGCCTTTTTTCATCACGACCCAACTCAAATCTGTTCCCTAGTGGCTAGAGTCATCACACACAGTGGAATAATTTCCCTGGACCAAAATATACAGATGGTCCCGATAATCAATACAATTCAGTTTCGCAAAACATGGTAGTTCACTATTACAAACATGAGACCATAACAAATAGTTTACAGTATGCCAAGTTTACACATATTTTAGAAATAATTTAATTCCATTGATACTATAATAATTTATCAAAACAGTTTAGTTTTGAAACAACAATTTAATTTTCCAACAGTTCAGGGTAGGCGAACATTTATAAAAATATGTAGCATGCAACTACTGACCTAAAAACCAAATAATGTAATCCTCAAATAGAGTATAAAAGTCCAACTAGTGCCCTGAACCCAGTATGAAAACTACACGTCACTACTAATTTAAAAATACTAAAGAATAAGAACTAAGTAACTCCAAACTAAAGCGCACTAACATGGCTCAACCCAACTCACCGTTACTCTTAAATATTACCTAAGCTCATGGTCTTCAAAGTCTAAAATCACCCAAGACATGGGTTCAAATCAAAACTTAATTAAAAGTAACTTTAAGATAAAATAGAATTTTAAATAAGCTTTCCTAATCTATTCGCTAACTTTGAAAATTATAAAACCCACTCCACGCTGTTCGAAAAATTGCAAAACCCTCCAGATATCAACTAATATATCCTAAGTTTCAAACCCAATTGGTTTTACTTGGTTTGCTTATCAAAATAATTATTTGCAATTAATTATATCCAAACAGGTCGCTTTCTGAAGCACTTTAAAGAAATTAATGGTTCTCTTAGTATACACGAGCAATCAATGCAAGGCCAAAAATGTAAGAAAGTAGACTTGTAACCAATTCTAATGATGCTAATTTGATAATTTTTGGATTTATACCCAAAGAGAACGACACTTCCGAAGTTACTTTTTACACTTGTTTTCTGGACAGATTTAAACACATCAGTTTATATGGATTTTGACTCCCAAAAATTATGAGAAAATTCTGATATGCAATTCAATATGTAATTAATCTACTATAAAAGTTTTAGTTCAAAATTCATCCGATTGATATGATTTCTTGATTTTTAAAGTTTGTGATTTTAGGATAAAAAATTTCCATCCACCATTGTAACCCAAAACTTCCCATCACCAACCCCTAGCTTCACACCACTGTCCATCATCCACACAAAACAATGACTTCAGCAACTCAATGATTACCATGGTCTTAATTAAAGAAAACAACATACATGCTTATATAAAAAAATATTTACCTGTACAACTCCTTTTTCCTTCCTTAATTTCCTTCACAAATGACACCCTCCTCACTCTTCTCTATATCTCACGGCGGCTGCTAGGGTAGTTTAGAAAAGAATTGATATCTCACCATTAGGGTTTATCCTCCTATAATAAATTTTCAAAATGACCCCTTACTAACTATTTTATTATTATTAGTGTTACTATTATTAAGATTATTATCTATAGTCTTTAAAATTGTGGACTTCCATCACTACAACAAAAAACAATTTTTGCAACGCAACAAAATTCATCGCCAAAAGGCAGAAATCGTCGGCAAAGAGCTTTGCCAACCCGTAGAGCTTCGTCGGTAACCCGTCGCCGAAAGTGTGTTGGGAAAAGTTTTTACCGACGAAGAATTCATTGCATCGCCAAAAGTCTGTCTTTAGCGACAAATATCTTTGTGGGCAAAAGCCTTCAACCATCGTCGCCAATTTACCATTGCGTTGGCAAAAGTAGTTCAAATAAGGTGATTATGTGTCACTTTTGCCGACTCAAATTTGCATTGGTAAAAATGATACTTTTGGCGACAACTTGATTGCTTTGGCAAAACATCTAATTGTTTTATTAAATTTAAAAGAAAAAAAAAAATTGGTATTTGGGATAGCAAAAATTGCCATCACAAATAACAAATTACTTTCCAATAAAAAATTATTAAATATTATCTACACTTTAATTCATTGACATCCAAATATATATAAACAAATAAATAATTTTATTTTTGATAACAACAATAGCCCATGTGTTCTTACAATCCAAAATTTAAGTTTATGTACAACAATACCTAAAGTTAAACCAAATACAAAATAAATCAAATCAAATCAATCCCAATTGAAACGATGTGTTTAATGCAATTATAGCATCACCAATGACAATATGCAAATGCATGTGAACAAGCCTCTTTTCATTCCAACTAGCACTTGAGCAAGATCATAATCTCCATCTTCAACAGCCTACATTCAAGAAAGAAAAATAATTTTTTTTATTATTAATATTGTCATAAATGAAAATATAAACTTGTAAATTTAGAGGACTGAGATTTAAGGAAAATGCATGAAGAAATCTCAATATAATTGAGTTAAGGCATTGACAAAAAATAAAAATATCCCAATCGGCAACAGTAAAATAAGGGGAAAAAGAATTTCAAATAATTTCTTAGCATAACAAGAGAAAAATTGACAATGAAGTAACTGTACCTGGCACAATAGTTCACCACCAAACATTGCTAAATCAATCTACAAAATAAAGTTCAATTATTTTGATAAGTAAAAATAAGACAATTCAAATCAAATAACATAAAAAGAAACCAAGTTTGTGACATCTGAGATGAATTCACAGTCATGATCAAATACCAAGAGTTAGAACCAAAAAAAGAAACTAATAACCCAAAATCTGGCATGATCCGAACTAGGAGAATTCTGGCTAAATGTAACAACCCTCGTACTGATTATCGTAAACCACTGAAATATATACTGATTACTGATAAACCGGACTGTTAATGACTGATAATTGAGCTGATTAAAATCTTGAATGAGACCGATTGAAATCAGAATCGAATAAGTTTACATCTTGAATTGCATGTTTTATCTGTGATTGTTTGACTACTGTTTAAATGTATGTGTTTAAATCGTTAATTGAAGGCCTTATCGTGACGATTTAGAAACGTTTGAAGTTTTAGACTCAAGAGAATATTTACGATTTTATGGTATATTTATCTGAAAATTTATTAGGAATGATTAAATTAGATTAAATTAAGTCAATTAAAGAGTTTGATTTAATTACATGTTTGCCACTTGAGTGGGTCTTTGTTTAATCACTTATACTTGAGCCTATACACTTAAGTTAGACAATTGATCAGCCATTTCTCCTTGCCTTTGCCGACCAAACAAGAGGAATAGAGAGAGTGAGAGATTTGTGCTCACTTAGTTGAATTGGCTAGAATTACTTGGTTATTGCTTGAAGGTTGATGTGTGTAGGGCATATTTGAGCTTGTTCATCTTGAATTGAGACCTAGGTAAGGATTATAACCTCTCAAATGTTGAGTTTATGTTGTCCCTTGCATCATTCTTGCATGACTCATGTTCCATTGTAGAGTTAGGCCATGTTCTAGCTCATACATGTTGAATTGAAGCTCAATTGTTGCATGCATGTTGAATTTGATGAGCTTTGAGATGATTTCATGGTAAATGTTGCATGCATGTTCATAATCATGTTTAAATCCATGTTTTCACTTTGTTTTCCAGCCAATGAGTCCATTTGAACAAGAATTGAAGCTAAAAATTGGGTTTGAAGCTCATGCATTGCATGTTTTAAACTTGTTCTTGAAAATGGTTTGAATTTGGCTTGATTGATCAACCCTTGGCCCTTGCATGTACAAAATAGCTTTTGAAACTTGTAATACTTTGAGTTTAAAGTGTTTTTCGAATTTGGGGCCAAGAGGATGAGATTTGAGTGTTTGAATGCTTGGTTCGAACTTGGGAGACAACTGAAATTCCAGATTTTGCTTCCTCGGCGAAAGGATTCCTCGCCGAGCGAGCCCTGCGATTTTGCAAGCTCGCCGGCGGGCATCAGCGCGTGGTATCGCGTAAAAATCGAAACAACGAAGTTTTCCTCGGCGAAGGGTTGTTCGCCGGCGAAGCCTTTGATTTTGGAATCTCGCCGAAGCGAAGGAAGGCTCGCTCGAGCGAGACCCCTGTTTTCAGCAAACTTTTGAAAGTGCCTTCCAACTGTATTTTTGCATCCTCATCGCATCCTAGGCATTCTTAGGCCTAGTTTAAGACATCTTATTGAGGATTTAAGCATAGAACCACACCGAGGAAATTTAGGGATTTAATTATCATCCTTTCCGACTGTAAACTTAGTGTGTGTTCTATTGATTGACTGTTTAGGGTTGACTCACGGGGACGCGCTCTAGCTATTGATAGCCCAATCACTGTGAGTAACAGATGTGTAAAGATATGTTCAAAATGGTTATCTTTTGAATACTGTTTCGAAGCTGTTCTTGAATCGATATTATTTTGAATGAATGTATGTCCTATTTCTGAATCAGTATTGGGCATCCTTAGCACCCTCTTGTTATTGGTATTCTGAGCTCTGTGGGTTTCCTTGTGGAACCATACTGTTTCCTGAATGACTGGCCATCATTACTGTTGGGTCTATTAAGGCCCGGTCCTTTCGGACCTACTGTTATAGGCTATTGGATGTACCACATATGGTGATTGATTGAAATCTTGAAAAGATGAAACTCTTGTTTAATGAATTGATTTCATTTCTTTGAAGGACATTCATTCATAACCTCTTTACGCTTATTGTTATTCACCGGGCTTTAGCTCCTTGTTATATATATATGTAGGTTCTCGGTAACCAGAGCTAGGGCGTGGGATTGGTCCCAGTTTGTCGGCCCGGCCTATGTGCCTCCTTGTGAGGTTCAGACGCCATGCCATGGCTTGGGGTGTTTTGTGTCCCCACTAGTCTCCTCTTGTTTTGTCTTGTTGTACTTTTTGTATAGACTTGTTTTCTTGTCTTGTTATTGAGGGATTGAGTTCCCGTACTGAATATCTGTAATGCTTGTATATACTGTACTGGTTTGAATGCATATATGTATGAAAAATGTTTTTGGCATACAGATTTTCACAGCTCAATGGACACTAGTTATTTACTGTAATGGCTTCCGCCAGTCTCGAACTCTGTTCTCAAGATATCGCTCAGAGGCCTTGGTAATCTCGGATTCTTGGCGATTCTGATGCTAAACCCATAGGGCCGGGTTTGGGTCGTGACACTAAAGGAGCAGTAATTCCGGCAAATCCATCACTTGAACCGATATTGAGAAGAACTATGCTAGTAATACTCTTGCCAAATAGCCACTGCCACATACCTGCTTCATTTTCGGGGACGTACACATTCTCCATTTGTATAGAGAAATAGGGCAGAAATTGAAGTGCATCCAAATAGACAATGGTGGTGAATACATTAGGCCATTTGATGAGTATTGTCGCAGCCAAGGTATTCATCATCGAAAGACAGTTAAGAAGACTGATCAACAAAATGGTGTTGCCGAGAGGATGAATCGCACCATTGTGGAAAGAACAAGGTGCCTGCTTTCACATGCTAAATTGCCAAGATCCTTTTGAGATGAGGCAATGAGGACAGCGGTTGACGTGATCAATTTTGTCTCCTTCATATCCTTTGAATGGTGATATTCTAGAAAGAGTTTGGACTGGCAAAGATGTGTCTTATAAGCACTTGAGAGTGTTTGGTTGTCGAACCTTTGTTCACATTCCAAAAGATGAGAGGTCCAAGCTTGATAACAAGTCAAGACAATGCATTTTTCTTGGCTATGGGCGTGATGAGTTTGGTTATAAATTGTGAGATTCGGTCGACAAGAAAGTTATTCGAAGCCGTGATGTTGTGTTTCTTGAAGACCAAACAATTGAAGACTTTGACAAAGGTGATCAACCAAAGCCAAAAACTAGTAATCTCATTGACATGGATCCATCTCCTTTATCTTCAGTTGATGATGGAAATGGGAGAGATATGAAGCCACCTATTGAAGATGCGGAGGATAATGCTAATCCTAATGAAGTTGAGCCCAAAATTGAGGAAAAGCATTCAACTCAAGAATCGCCACCACAACTTGAGTTGAGAAAATCTACAAGAGACTGACAACCTTCTAAAAAGAATCTCCCAATGAGTTTGTGTTGATATCCAATCAAGGAGAGCCTGAGAGCTACTAAGAAGCAATTGAGCATGCAAAGAAAAGTGATTAAAAAAAGGCCATAAAAGATGAAATAAATTCCTTACTGGAAAGCCACACTTATGATTTGGTAAAGTTGCCTAAGGGGAGGAAAATTATGAAAAATAAGTGGGTCTTCAAATTGAAGAATGATGGCAAGAATCTAAGGTACAAGGCATGTCTTGTTGTGAAAGGCTTTGGCCAAAAGAAAGGTGTTGACTTTGATGAAATTTTCTCGCTGGTTGTAAAGGTGTCTTCTATTCGGGTTGTACTTGGCATGGCTGTAAGTATGAACCTTGAAGTTGAACAACAGGATGTGAAGACTGCATTTCTTCATGGTGATCTTGAAGAAGAAATTTACATAGAGCAATCAGAAGGTTTTGTGGAAAAATAAAAAGTTAAATTTGTTTGCAAATTGAAGAAAAATTTGTATGGCCACAAGCAAGCATCGCGACAATGGTACAAAAAAATTGACTCTTTCATGATGAATAATAGTTTTTCTAAAACCACTTCGGATCATTGTGTGTTTGTGAAAAAATTTCGGATAGAAAATTTATTATTCTTTTACTTTATGTTGATGACATGTTAATTGTGGGTCAAGATTATATTATGATTAACATGTTGAAATTAGAGTTGAGCAAGTCGTTTGCTATGAAAGACTTGGGATCGGCAAAGCAAATACTTCGTATGAAAATTGTTCGTGATCGTAAAAAGAGGCTGATTTGGTTATCTCAAGAAAGCTATATTGAGAAAATTCTTGAGAGGTTCAACATGGATAAAGCAAAGGCAGTTGGTTGTCCATTTGCGAGTCACTTCAAGCTTAGTTCAAACCAATGTCCTACAAGTGAGAAAGACAAGGATGAGAGGCTAAAAATTCCTTATGCTTCAATGGTTAGTTCCTTGATGTATGCCATGGTTTGTACAAGGCCGAATATTGCTCACGCTGCTAGTGTGGTGAGTTAATTTCTCTCTAATCCGGGTAAAGCACATTGGGCAGTGATAAAATGGATTCTAAGGTATCTTTAAGGGACTTCGAATGTGTATTTATATTTTGGGAATGGGAAGCCGATGTTTGATGGGTTCACAGATTCCAACATGATCGGTGATGTTGATTCTAGAAAATCTACTTCAGGGTATTTGATGACTTTTGCAAGGGGAGGTGTGGCATGGAAATCTAAATTACAAAAATGTGTTGCTCTCTCAATTACCGAAGCTGAATTTATAGCCATTACAGAAGTTTGCAAAGAAGAGTTATGGTTGAAGAAATTTTTGTAAGAGTTGGGTTTGAAGCAAGAAAAGTATGTGCTTAATTGTGATAGTCAAAGTGCTATTCATTTGAGTAAAAATTCCACCTTTCATTCAAGATCGAAACACTTTGATGTGAGATACCATTGGTTTTGTGATGTATTAGATTCAAAATTATTGCAACTTGAAAAGGTTCACATAGATGATAATATTTCGGATATGTTGACTAATACGTTGTCACTACAACATTTTCTTAGTTTAGTGACATTTGAAAGTGCCACAAAACTATTCTTCTAATGACATTTTTTGGTCTTGTGGCATTTTGAACAAGTGTCACTTCTATCGGTGCCACAGTAGATATGAGTGCCACGGTAGATACTTGCAAGTGTCACTACACCATCATAGCAAAAAACTTTCAATGACATTTTAATGTCATGGCATCTATTATTTGTGGCACTATCAAGCGCCATTAAAAAAAGAGTTAGTGACACTTATAAGTGTCATTACACCATCAAGACTAAAACCTTTCAGTGACACTTTAATGTCATAGTAGGCACTATTCGTGACGCTATCAAGTACCATTCGTGACGATAATTCATTGTAGAACAATTTGATCCGCTCTTGCGGAGACTCGAACCACCAACCTTCCGCACCATAAACCTTATACACCACACTCTTCCCACTACACCTCTATAGCACCACATGATTATATATGTAACATATATTATTTATATAGTATATACATCCATATTAATATAAAAGTATATGTATAAATATAATTATTTTATTGAACATAATTTATGTAAAATAAACTATTTACTACCAAAATAAAAAAAGACCACTTTTGGCGACTAAAAATATTTTTTAGTCGCCAATTCTATACTTTTGGCTACTAATTATTTTTTAGTTGCTAAAAAATTTAACTTTTGTCGACCAAAATCAAATTTGGTCGCCGAAGATGCACTTTCACCGACCAAAATTTTGGTCACCAAAAAATTTTATTCCCGCCTTAGGATTTTAGTTCTCCTGTGCTAAAAATGACCACTTTTGGCGACTAAACTTATTTTTTAGTCGCCAATTGTAGACTTTTGGCTACTAAAATTTTTTTTGGCACCAAAAAGCTTTACTTTTGGCTACTAAAATTTTTTTAGTCGGTAAAACCCATATAATCAGCGACCAAACTTATTTTTAGTCGCCAATTGTAGACTTTTAGCTACTAAATTTTTTTAGTCGCCAAAAAGCTTTACTTTGGGCTACTAAAAATTTTTTAGTCACTAAAACTCATATAATCAGCGACCAAACTTAGTTTTAATCGCCAATTGTAGACTTTTGGCTACTAAAATTGTTTAGTCGCCAAAAAACTTTACTTTTGGCAACTAATGTTGTTTTGGTCGCTGAAAGCTATACTTTCAACGACCAAATTTTTTGGGTCTGGAAATTTAGTCGCTGAATATGCTTTTTCCTGTAGTGTATATTGAGTTTAATTCATTTATTTTTAATCATTTACTGCATTTTAAAATTTTAGAAAATATATTGGCATTTTTTGCTTTTTCAAAAATGTCATTATAAGCTTGGAAAGTTTTTGACTTAGTGGCATTTCTCAAAATGCTATAAAATATTTGTTTATGACACTTTTCACCTAAGTGCCATAAAAAGTAATTTGCACATACCTAGTGTCCTGACATTTTTTAAAAAATGCCATTGCAACTAAAGTTTAGTGGCATCTGTTGGTAAATGTCACGAACATAATTTTTTGTGTCATTATTTTATAAAATGTCATAAAATTGATGTGACATTTCTTTATTGAAATACCACTAGAGCCTTATATGTTTTGTGGTTCTATGGCATTTTTCTAAAACATTTAATGCCAATTTTTATTTTTGTGACATTTTCTAAAAACATGCTATTAGTGTAGTGTCACTAAAGTGTAAATTTGTTGTAGTGACATTTTTGTTGTAGTGAAATGACACTTTTTTTTAATTGAAATGCCACTAGAGCCTTGTATGTTTGTGGCTCTATGACATTTTTCTAAAAAATGCCACCAAATATTCCTTTTGTGACATTTTTTAAGAACATGCCACTAGTATGGTGTCACTAAAATATGTTTTTGTTGTAGTGTTGTGACATTTGTTCATTGAAATGTCACTAGAGCCTTTTATGTTTGTCGTTTTGTGGCATTTTTCAAAAACGTGCCACTAAATATCATTTTTGTGGCATTTTCTAAAAATATGCCACTAGTGTAGTGCCACTAAAGTATGTTTTTGTTGTAGTGTTGTGACACTGGTTCATTGAAATGTCACTAGAGCCTTTTATGTTTGTCGTTTTGTGGCATTTTTCAAAAACGTGCCACTAAATATCACTTTTGTGGCATTTTCTAAAAATATGTCACTAGTGTAGTGCCACTAAAGTATGTTTTTGTTGTAGTTTTGTGACACTTGTTCATTGAAATGTCACTAGAGCCTTTTATGTTTGTTGTTTTGTGGCATTTTTCAAAAGCGTGCCACTAAATATCATTTTTTGTGGCATTTTCTAAAAATATGCCACTAGTGTAGTGCCACTAAAGTTTGTTTTTGTTGTAGTGTGTCGAGAGACAAACATTTAAAGTGTCGAATTTTGGCGAGTATGGTTGATGTCTTCACCTAAGTCGGTAGGGGGAGAATTGTTGGGTATACCTCCATATTGGAGTATGGGACCCAATTGGTTTATTAAAAGAATTTAATTTTGGTATTGGTTATAATATATTTTTTATATATTATATCTAACTTTCGGAGGCTCAATGGGTATTTAATAATCTGTTTGGTAACAGCTAGGGTTTTGATAAAAAAAAGCTCAAGAGTACAATATATTTGGTATTGTTTTTTTGTTTTCAGAAGTGGAGTAGCCATTTGGCTTGGTAGAGTAGCAGCAACTTTTCTGATCAAATTCGGTGGGTTCATTGTGCTTGATTTGTTGTTGATTTGAGTTATTATTTTGGATCTTCTATAATTTTGTTTCGAAGACTTTTGTTAATTTATTTGGTGAGGTCTTTCTTCTTGTTTATTTGTGATTATTTGGAATTCATCTAAAAGTGGTTTGTGAGACTATTTATGTCTTGTTTGTAATCGTTTGAAATTTTTAGTTGATAGTAGACTCGGATTCGATCCTGTAGACGTACCTCATATTGAGGGAATCCATAAAAATTCTTGTTTTGTTATTAATTTAATTTTTTCATATTAATTTTTATTGTCATTAATTAATTTACTTATAGGAAATCGAAATCATCTATTTTCCCTAGCATGAACAAGCTCAGGCAGAAAAATTGGGTTGCTTAGTTTAAATTCAACAAGGAACGGTCAAAATGAATCGAGACAAGTACAAAATCCAAACACAGACAAAAGGGTCGGATTGAGTGCCACGTTGCCCCCAAAAAGAAAAATAATAGAAGAAAGCATAATTGAGTGTCACGTTGAATTATTTTATACTATATCATAGTTAAAGTTGAAAGTACCATTGCCACATAGAACAAATGCCGTTGGTGCTTTGTCTCTTTAGCATGGGAAAGACAAAAGTAGCATCTCCAAGGCATAGAACAAGAAATTGTTTATGGCGAATCCCAAGCACAAGTGACAAATGCATAGTGAAATCATAATCCCACTAACAATTCAAGTTTGAAAATTTTGCAATGGATAAAGAATAATCTAACAGGTGCATTGTGATAATGCTTGAATTTATTATTATTTTTAGAATAAATTACATATTCTTGTATTTTATACTCAGTCTTATTTTGTTACTTAATTTTTTAATTGTTTCAACAATTAACGGAGAGACTAAAGAAGATTTGATAAAAATACAAGAGTATTAATGACTAAAGTGGGGAGATTAAAGAGAGACTTTAATAAAAGTGCAGGACAACAAAATATAATTAATACTACCACGTGATCGTTGTCTGTTAGTTTTCACAATAGAGATATCTAAATGAACCTAATCGCCACTTGATTGGAAATCTGGGAATTGATTGAGACAATTAATAAATTAGGGATCAAAATGAAATAAGGTGTAAAATATAATAATGCAAAGTATAATTTGTCTTTATTTTTACAATCAATGGAAAAAATAGAACAAAGAAGTTGCATCATGCAGTGGTGAAACTCGAATCACATTACTCTAAGGGTGTGTTTGATTGGACAGACTGGATAAGGAGAATTAGAATCTATCGGACTTAAATCCTGAGACTGTAAATCCTCCGAACTATTTGGTTAGATTGGATATGTTTCCTGTGTTTGTTTTCTCATAGGAAAGAACTATTTTTAATAAATCAAATGTTTGGTTAGATAGACTGGATATGATAAATGAGCAAAAGACTATTTTTTTATTTTTCAATTGTTTACTAAGTAATAGCAATATTAAACATATCTTTAATATTTTAATTATTTTTAGCTAGATTAAATAAAATTTTATTTTATTTTATTTTTTACACAATTAAATAAATTTATTTTTTAAAAATTAAATAAATAAAATATCAATAAAAATATATGTTATTTTTTTAATTAAAATTTAAATAAATTTATTTTTAAAAATAATAATAATAAAATAATAAAATTAAATAAAACATCTGTTAAAATTTAAATAATGAAATTAAATAAAATATAAAAAAAATTAAAATAAAACATCAATAAATTATTTCAAAAAATTAAATAAACAAAACATCAATGAAAAGTTAAATAAAATTATTTTATTTTTAAATTGAGACATTTAAATTTTATTGAATTTTACTAAATATAATACATAATTAAATAGTAGAAGGTCAATATGGTCATTTCACCGCCCAATCCCAACAGTAAATAGTCCGATAAAAATTGTCCCCTTCCCCCGGATAGTATAATCCCACATATGGGGGATAAAAAGTTTTTCCCAAATTACAATCTCAATAGTAGATAGTACCCCCTAATCCAGCGAATCAAATGCACCCTAAGTATCCACCATGATTATTTAACTGAGATGGAAAAGTGAAACTATATCAATTAATTTGATAAATCTAGAATAAATAATTTTTTAAAATTTTTTAACAACAACGTAGGGTGGCCCGAATTTTCTTGGCTCAAATGGCTCGAATATCTCAAAACGGCGTTGTTTTGACACATTTGAGCCATTTGGGCCACCAAGCATTTTTCATTTTTTAATCACACCTTTATAAAAATTGAGGTGTTTCTAATATTTTTGGAATTTTTTTTTCTTTGTATCCTCAAATTATTTTTTAAAAAAAATCAATTAGACCTATGTATTTTTAATTATATCAATTTTACATCCAACATATTCGAATTTGGTTCAATTTAATAATTGTTGTCATCTCAAATTAGACGAAATCTATTAACCTTGCCCCCCAAAACAACCATCACAGTAATATAATCATCTTCTCTCTAAAAACTCTTAAGGGGCATTAGTTTACCAAAAATATATTTTTATTCATGATAAAAGATCTATAGGGAGCGAATTAACTCACTTAAAGTAGGAGATGAAACCCCAATAAATATAAGAAGAAAGATTGACATGCTTATCTCCAAGTGAGGTAGAAGTTCTGACCAATCAAACTACTCGTTAGTTCACATGACATGTGCTTGAAAATTGAAATTTATATACACTTCCTTATAAATGCATTTCAAAATTTATTTTTATTGTATAAAATATGTGTGATATAATTCTTAATTCACCTTAAAAGACAAATTTTAAAACGTATTTATAAAGTTTGGAGTGAAAATACATTTCTTCATAAAAATAAGATAACGAGAAACTAAATTTATCTACTCAATTAGTTATGCCAAAGAAAGTGAGTCAAAGGATCCAATAAAACAATTGTTAGAATTTATGGTAGGGAAAAGAAGAAAAAGACAAAGTACTTGAATGAGTTGAACGAAACGATGTTCTTATTTTCAATATATTTTTCAAAGAGTATAATAACTAAGTTTATTTTGACTTTTTGGAGGAGTGATTTTTTGTAGGGTAAATTATACTCACCTGAAAAATATAGTTAGTTTTATATTTTTTTATATAATTATACGAACCACTCTTTTGTAAGATTAAATTGACGAAACTAATGTACATAGCAAATATTCAAATACATAAAGATACATATACATTTTATTAGATAAAAAATGACAACATTTTTTTTTTCATACGACTAATGAATTATTGATGAAAAAAATTCATTATGTAAATGGAAACCTTAAGGGATGTTAGTATAATTATGTAGGATTAATTATATTTTTTTCAAACTTTAGGGGAGGTGAAATAATTTACCCTCTTTCTATAGGGGAAATTATTGGAAACTCCCATTTTGGAGAGTTGTAGTCTATTAGGTCCTTTTTTAAAATTAATACACGTCCCAGTCCTATTTTTTTTATGGGATGGGTTTTCTGACTTATGTACCCTTCTTTTATGTGGTTGGAAACGTTTTTTGGATTATATATATACCTTTACAAACCACATCATGAACAACATCACAAATCAAAGGTAACTAAAGATAACCATAAGAAACACAAACTTTGATACATACACGTACAGAGAGAGATTGCGTAATGAACAGAATGAAGAACAACCATAAAAGCGATCTTAGAGAGAGAGAGAGAGAACCCGCGGCGGCGGCGATGGTGGGAAGAGAGTCCCAGAGAGTAGGCAAGGCATTGTCAGCGGCATTGTCGCTGAGGACCGTACATGCCTTCTGGATGCGATTGACGAGTCCGATAACACTCTCCATGGCCGGAAAATGTGGGACGTCACAGGATAGACTTGCAATATGATGTGGGCACACCAAAATGTGGTTCAGCAAATTGATGTGGGCCATCAAAAAGTGGTTCACCAAACTGATGTGGTCCATCAAATTGTGGTTATGGAAAATGATGTGTGCCCCCTCAAAACGTGGGCTCCCAAAATGTTTTGGCCCACCAACGTGTGGGTCACAGGATAGACTTGCAGTACGATGTGGGCCACCAAAATGTGGTTCAGCAAATTGACGTGGGTCATAAAAACATGGACCCCCCACGTTGTGTTTTCTGCAAAATAATGGGTTGTCTTCAAATGTGGGCTTCAAGAAATGATGTGGGCCACCACAGTGTAGGTCATCAAAAACGTAGACAAATATTAAACCCTTAAAAAGCTATAGTAAGTTTTTTCCAAACGTTACATACACCTACATCAATCAAACATAATATCACTAAACCAAAAACAATACATTCATGGGAAAAACTGTCCACCCCCAAATAATGGGACCTTTGGGTGTACAAAATTAAATATGGGACTTATTAGATTACAATTCCACCTTTTAGGATTTATGGGTCAATTCCCCTTTTCTATAACCATAACTAGTGGTAACCCATGCTATGCACGAGACTTTATAAATTTTAAAAAATTATCTTGAAGTAATTTAATATTTTGTCTTGTGTTATACATGAAATTTATAAGTTAACTTTTATATTTATAACTTCTTAAATTATTACTTTAAAAAATTAAAATATATATAAATCCATTTAGTGCAATTTTGATAATTTGTATTAAAAAAAAGTTAAACTTAATTAAGTGAGATTAAATGAGTTATGACATACCTCTTATTGTTATGAAAATACACAAATTTATAATTTATAATTCAGACAAATATAGAATTTTATTATTAAATGTGAAGTGAAATGATATTTAACAATAATTAATATGATGTTTCTATTATTAATCTAATAATTTAAGTTACATTTTTTTTTAATTTCAATTTCATAACTAAAAATACAATATGAATATAATACACATATAGATTTCTAGTCTTTAAGAATAAGAAGGTTTCAAAATATTTTCAAACTTTTATCATTTTCTTTTAATTTTTTTTTATCTAATTTGATTTTAATATTGAATAAAATTTTTCATTTAATATGAATTACTTTAACTTTTTCATTAAATTTTTACCAATTTTTAAAAGAGCTTTCATTCTTATCCTAATTATTTTTTTTTTCGTTTCACCAAGTTTGATGGAAAAAATAATAATTTTTAACATTTCATCTTTTGAAATTTTTATCAAATTATAATTTGATAAAAAAAAATTAAGGGTTGACAATTCTCTTAATTGAAATTATAATGAAATAACATTTTGAAATAATTAAAGTTTGAGTATGTGGTTGGTTGAAATGTATAATTTAATTAATTATCTTCTCATATTTGTATAAAAATTGACATTTATGACTGCATCATTATAAGTCAGATTATGAAAAAAGAAATTGAGGTGTCAAACATTTTTCATTTGTTTTATCTTACATATTAAAAAAAAAATGTGTAACTTTTGGATATGTGTTTATCAGTTTTGTTTTATGGACATAAACAATTGATGTTTCAATTTAAAAAATTAAAAGGTAAAAAAAAAAAAAAAAAAGATTGGGTTTTTTAGAGATAAAAGTATCTATCTCTTCTATATATTATTTAAGATGGACTATTTAATCACATTAAAAAAAATAGAAATTATATTTAAAAATTATCCCTATATATTATACTATTATATACAACTATAGCTGTAACAAATTAACTATAATATATATGAAAAGTTATATTAAGTTTTTATTTTTAATTAATTGAATTATAATTAACAAACTAACAAATAGCAATAATGATATAATGGAATAGAAAGAGGATAAAAATAAAGATCACAATGATATTAAAAGTTTTAAATTTACCTAATTATACAAAAATCTAATATTACAGTAAAATCTTGAATTCTCAATAAATTTTCACATTTCTACAATAAAAAAAAAACAAAAAACAATTAAAAAATGACAATAAAAAAAAATTGATACCAATATTTTTTACTTCAATTTTATGGTCTTCATTGAAAAAAACAAAATCCGATCAAAATCCTTGGCATAGAACGGACATAGATACTTTGATTGCAACCATAATCACCAATAATTCTTCTCCACTATGCAAACATGTAAACAAACACATAAACCTCACTAAAACCGAAACTAACAATAGAAAAAGATGATCACACAGGAAAAAAAATAAAATAAATAAATAAATAAATTTCTGGAGTGGGAGAATGTTACCTCCAACAACTTAGACATCACCTAACTCAATCTGTTAGCTCATCCGCCAGTGCCCTCGAAGTCTAGGAGTTGGGATAACCAATCAAATTATTCTTTAAGTAAGACTTGAAAATTGATTAATTTGTCCCATTAAATGATTTAAAATTTTGATAGATATACATCAAAAAATAGATAATTATATTACTAAATCATAATTCAAATTTAGATAGTCATATTTTTTTAAGATCCATATCTAAATTCTTATCTTTTTTATTTTTGTGTGGCTTCTGTTTGTTTTTCTTTTCTTTTCTTTTCTTTTTTCCTTCAATTTTTTTTAAGATGAGGTTGTGGGTTTCTACTATTTTTTTTAAAAAAAATTAATTAATTTATCTGTGGTTCTATTTGTTTTTAATTATTATTACTTAGGTAAGTTATGATGTGCGTTAGATATATGATAGACATATGGGTTTTTATTGATTTAAAGTATATGGTGGGACATATTTTCAAATTAGATTTGTTTAGATGAACTTTAAAGGTTTTTAAAATTCAAAATTGGATATTGAGATGCAAAAGTAATATTTTAACTGAATAAATAAAAATCAAATTTATTAATTTTATCTATTTGTATATTTGATTTTTAGTTTTTTTTTTCTTTTTGTTATATAGATAGATTTTTACAACTTTCATAAAAAATATTATCTGATTTTTTGGAGGAGAGAAAAGTATATAAGATATAGATAGATATCCACAACTTTCATAAAAAATATTATCTGATTTTTTGGATGAGAGAAAAAGAATGCAAGTTTTAATATTTTTTTTTGAAAATTGGTGAAAGAGATTATGAAATATTTTTGTTATCTTCCCATTTGAAATCCATAAATTAATGGATAATTATTATTTCCAAAATAAATAAATAAGTAAATCAACCAATAGGTTTTTTTTAATCTATTTTATAAATTGAAAAATCAATAATGTTAGAACGAAAGTTGGAACTCTTTAGAGGCTTTTCATTAGAAACTCATTTTTCCTTATATAATCTATACTATATATTAAGTAAAAGGGGGTTTTTAATCCCAAGTCTTGTGGGAGCTCCAATCTCCCAATCTAAATTTTTTGATTTTTTGATTTAAAAAAAAAAAAAAAAAACCTTAGCATTTATTAATTTCTCCCAACCCCCAAGTCTTACCCTCATAATAACACTAATGCATTAAGAACAAGCATAAAAAAATTCTTTGAAATCCAACACATATGAATTCCTTGAAAAGTCTTAACACATTTGATTATTATCCCTCATAATAACATTTTAATGCATTAAGAACAAGCATAAAAAAAAATTTTGAAAATTTCAACACATATGATTATTATCAAAATATTAAATTTTAATATAATATAATAAAAAAAAAACACATTTAATTCCTTGAAAAGTCCAACACATATGATTATTATCAAAATATTAAACTTTAATATAATATAAAAAAGGGAAAAAAGAAACATTTAAAAAAAAAGAGAAGATATTTAAAAATCGCAATGCACATATCTATATCTATATATTAAGGAAAATGGTCTTTTAAAACCCAAGGCTTGTGGAAGCTCCAACATGTCAATCCTAAATTCTTGATTTTTTAATATTTTTTTTAAAAAAAAATTGACTTGGTGATTGGTGATTGGTTCAAAGATTGTAATAATTACACTATTGATTACAATAAACACTTAATTTATAATAATTACACTTATTAAATGAATAACGCAATAAATGAAATCCTAATTTCTTTACTTTTTGCATCCCCAAGAGACCCATGTAATTATTGTGTAAATGCCTCTTAAATAAACAAATAAACACTTATTAAATTCTTTCAAACTCCTCGGTCAAACCCCATGTATTTAATTTATATATTATGTAATTATTGTGTAAATGCCTCTTAAATAAATAAATAAACACTTATTAAATTCTTTCAAACTCTTCGGTCAAACCCCATGTATTTAATTTATATATTAAAAAATTCCTAATTTCTTGATTTTTTAATATTTTTTTTAAAAAAAATTGACTTGGTGATTGATGATTGGTTCAAAGATTGTAATAATTACACTATTGATTACAATAAACACTTAATTTATAATAATTACACTTATTAAATGAATAACACAATAAATGAAATCATAATTTCCTTACTTTTTGCATCCCCAAGAGACCCCATGTAATTATTGTGTAAATGCCTCTTAAATAAATAAATAAACACTTATTAAATTCTTTCAAACTCCTTGGTCAAATCCCATGTATTTAATTTATATATTAAAAAAATGAAAACAAATATAAATATATATAATTATCCAGTGCATAGCACGGGTGATAGGCTAGTCTATATCTATATATTAAGGAAAAGGGTCTTTTAAAACCCAAGGCTTGTGGAAGCTCCAACATGTCAATCCTAATTTCCTGATTTTTTAATATTTTTTTTAAAATAAATTGACTTGGTGATTGGTGATTGGTTCAAAGATTGTAATAATTACACTATTGACTACAATAAACACTTAATTTATAATAATTACACTTATTAAATGAATAACGCAATAAATGAAATCCTAATTTCCTTACTTTTTGCATCCTCAAGAGACCCATGTAATTATTGTGTAAATGCCTCTTCAATAAATAAATAAACACTTATTAAATTCTTTCAAACTCTTCGGTCAAACCCAATGTATTTAATTTATATATTAAAAAATCCTAATTTCCTAATTTTTTAATATTTATTTCAAAAAAAAATTGACTTGGTGATTGGTGATTGATTCAAAGATTGTAATAATTACACTATTGATTACAATAAACACTTAATTTATAATAATTACAATGATTAAATGAATAACGCAATAAATGAAATCCTAATTTCCTTACTTTTTGCATCCCCAAGAGACCCATGTAATTATTGTGTAAATGCCTCTTAAATAAATAAATAAACACTTATTAAATTCTTTCAAACTCCTCGGTCAAACCCCATGTATTTAATTTATATATTAAAAAAATGAAAACAAATATAAATATCTATAATTATCCCGTGCATAGCACGGGTAATAGGCTAGTTATATATTAAGCAAAATGGGGTTTTTAACCCCAAACTTTGTGGGAGCTCCAATCTCCCAATCTAAATTTCCTGATTTTTTGATTTAAAAAAAAAAAAAAACTTAGCGTTTATTAATTTCTCCCAACCCCCAAGTCCTACCATCATAATAACACTTTAATACATTAAAAACAAATATAATTTTTTTTTTTGAAATCCAACACATGAATTCCTTGAAAAGTCCCAATACATATGATTATTATCAAAATATTAAATTTTAATATAATATAATAAAAAAAAGAAGACATTTAATTCATGGAAAAGTTTAACACATATGATTATTATCAAAATATTAAACTTTAATATAATATTAAAAAAGGAAAAAAAAAAAAGACATTTAAAAATCGCAATTCACATATCTATACTATATATTAAGCAAAATGGGGTTTTTAACCCCAAGGCCTGTGGGAGCTCAAATCTCCTAATCCTAATTTTCTAATTTTTTGATTTAAAAAAAAAAAAAAACTCAGCATTTATTGACTTCTCCCAACCCAACCTCAGCATTTATTAACTTTTCCCAACCCACAATCCCTTTTGACTTCTCTCATAATTATTGCAACATCCTTTTCAATTTCTCCCATAAACTATGGTTACACACACAAATAAAAAATAAAAAAGATAAGAATTTAGCTATAGATCTCAAAAAGATATAATATCTAAATTTGAATTATGATTTAATAATATAATTATGTATTTTTTTTATGTATATCTATCAAAATTTTAAATCACTTAATGGGACAAATTAATCAATTTTCCAAAATTATTATCAAAATTTTAAATCACTTAATGGGAAAAATTAATCAATTTGCCAAAATTATTGATTTTTAATTTACAAAATAGATTAAAAAAATATTGACTAGTTTATTTATTTATTTAAAAAGATCAATTACAATTTTTATTTTTTTATAAAAATACAATCTAATCATCATCAATAATTGGTACATTATGTGACCCTAATGAGTACAATCCATTTTGTTTTTTTTAAAAACACAGTGAGTTAAAAATCAAATCACAAATTAAGTGAATTGATAGTTAAAAAAACATAATAATTTTTTATCAAAAACACAGTGAGTTAAAAAAATCAATTACAATTTTTTTTTCAAAATATAATCTAATCATTATCAATAATTGGTACTTTAAAAACCAAATCAGAAAAAAAATCAAATGAAATCACAAATATTTTTATGTTATCTAACTACAATCATATTTTTTTCATAAATAATTGTAAAGAAAAACCATTAAAACAGTAAATCCTAATCCTAATTTTCTAATTTTTTGATTTTAAAAAAAAAATCTCATCATTTATTGACTTCTCCCAACCCAACCTCAGCATTTATTGACTTTTCCCAACTCAGAATCCCTTTTGACTTCTCTCATAATTATTGCAACATCAGTTTCAATTTCTCCCATAAACTATGGTTACACACAAAAATAAAAAAATAAAAAAGATAAGAATTTAGCTATAGATCTCAAAAAGATATAACATCTAAATTTGAATTATGATTTAATAATATAATTATGTATTTTTTTTTATGTATATCTATCAAAATTTTATATCACTTAATGGGACAAATTAATCAATTTTCCAAAATTATTAATTTTTAATTTACAAAATAGATTAAAAAAAACTATTGACTGATTTATTTATTTAATAACAAAAATATTTTATAATCTCTCTCTCCTAATCTCTTTCACAAATTTTCAAAAAAAAAATATTAAAACTTGCATTCATTTTCTCTTCCCCAAAAAATCAGATAGAAGCTCCAATCTCCTAATCCTAATTTTATAATTTTTTGATTTAAAAAAAAAACATCAGCATTTATTGACTTCTCCCAATCCAACCTCAGCATTTATTGACTTTTCTCAACCTACAATCCCTTTTGTCTTCTCTCATAATTATTGCAATACCCTTTTCAATTTCTTCCATACACTATAGTTACACACAAAAATTAAAAAAAAAAGATAAAAATTTAGCTATAGATCTCAAAAAGATATAACATCTAAATTTGAATTCTGATTTAATAATATAATTATGCATTTTTTTTTATGTATATCTATCAAAATTTTGAATTACTTAATGGGACAAATTAATCAATTTTTCAAAATTATTGATTTTTAATTTACAAAATAGATTAAAAAAAACTATTGACTGATTTATTTATTTAATAACAAAAATATTTCATAATCTCTTCCTCCTAATCTTTCTCACAAATTTTCATGAAAAAAAATTAAAACTTACATTCATTTTCTCTTCCCTAAAAAAATCAGATAATATTTTCTATTAAAGTTGTAGATATACCTACCTATAATTTATATATTATATTATAACATAACCAAAAAAACTAAAAAACTAAAAAAAAATCTTCAAAATAAAACTCACATGTCTATCACATATCATAACTTAGCTAAATAATAATAATTAAAAACAAATGGAAACCACAGATAAATTAAATTTTAAAGAAAAAGATACCCACAACTCCATCTTAAATAAATTGAAAAAAAAAAATTCCCGAATAGAAACCACACAAAAATAAAAATAAAAATAAAAATAAAAAGATATATCTATCTATCTATCTATCTATATCTATATCTATACTTATATATTAAGCAAAATGGGGTCTTTAACCCCCAAGGCCTATGGAAGCTTTAATATCCTAATCTTAATTTTTTAAATTTTTTATTTTAAAAAAAAACTCAACATTTATTGATTTGGTCAAAATCCCTTGATTAGGATTTATTAACTTTTTTCAATCCACTATCTTTCCACATGTCTGTAATTATTGATTTGGTCAAAATCTCCTGATCGGCATTTAAAATCCCCTTATACAAATAATTATAGATACAATTCGTGTATAGTTACTGCAGTACCTTTTTCAACTTCTCCCATACACTATGGTTAGTGATAAGAAAAAAAATCTTAAAAATCATACTTTATATATTAAAATAAATCTAAAACAAATATAAATATCTATAATTATTCCGTGCATAGCACGGGTGATAAGCTAGTATAGTTAATTGCAAATATATTAAGGAAAATGAGATTTTTAAACCCCAAGTCTTGTGGGAGCTTTAATTTCTCAATCTTAATTTTTAAATTTTTTATTTAAAAAAAAAAAACTCAGCATTTATTGATTTGGTCAAAATCCCATGATCATCATTTATTAACTTTTTCCAATCCACATGCCTACATTTATTGATTTGGTCAAAATCCTTAATTAACATTTAAAATCCCCTCATACAAATAATTATAGATACAGCCCGTGCATAGTTACTGCAGTAGCCTTTTTAATTTCTCCTGTACACTATGATTAGTGATAAGATTGTTAAATTATTTTTATAAAAAATCTTAAAAAACATAATTTATATATTAAAAAAAATTAAAACAAATATAAATATCTATAATTATCCCGTGCATAGCACGGGTGATAGGCTAGTATAGATAATTGTAAATATATTAAGGAAAATGGGGTTTCTAAACCCCAAGCCTTGTGGGAGCTCCAATCTCTCAATCTTAATTTTCTAAATTTTTGATTTAAAAAAAAAACAAAACTCAGCATTTATTGATTTGGTCAAAATTTCCTGATTAGCATTTATTAACTTTTTCCAATCCACATGTCTGCATTTATTGATTTGATCAAAATCCCTGATTAACATTTAAAATCCTCTCATACAAATAATTATAGATATAGCTCGTGCATAGTTATTGCAGTAACCTTTTTAATTTCTCCTGTACACTATGATTAGTGATAAGATTATTAAATTATTTTTATAAAAAATCTTTAAAAACATAATTTATATATTAAAAAAAATTAAAACAAATATTTATGAAAATGTTTTAGGCCTTGAAAGAGCTCTCTTTCCATAACAAACTGGCCCTTGGCCTATTCAGACTTTCATTCATGTCAAAACGACCTCTGGCCTATTCATTCTATTATTTAAATCGAATTGTTGTTCGTGTCAAACTATTACTTATATCAAACTATCATTCGTGTCAAACTATTATTTATGTCAAATTATCATTTGTGTCAAACTGTTATTTATGTCAAACTATCATTCGTGTCAAACTGGCCTTTGGCCCACTCAAGTGGCAAACTGGCCTTTGGCCCATCTAAATGACAAACTGGCCTTTGGCCTATTCAGACTTTCATTCATGACAGAACAGCCTCTGACCCATTCATTCATGTCAAAACAGCCTTTGGCCCATTCATTTGTGTCAAAACGGCCTTCGGCCCATTCATTCATACCGAAACGACCTTCGGTCCATTCATTTATGCCAAAACGACCTTCGGTCCATTCATTTATGCCAAAATGACCTTTGGGCCATTCATTTATGCCAAAATAACCTTTGGTCCATTCATTTATGTCAAAACGACATTCGGTCCATATTTATATTAAACTGGCTCATAGGCCTTTCATATCAAACAGGCTCATAGGCCTTTCATATCAAATTGTGTCCATCATTCAAATTAATGAATTTACAAAACTTACATAGAAGTAGCCATTGGACGATAACATATGTCAGATATTACTCACAGTGATCGGTTGGTTGAATTGTCCTGGAGCTTGACCTTACATATCACGTAACACATATGAGTCACAAATAATTCAACCCGTTCTTTAATTCATATATTCCTCTTTAGGCTTCATTCTTATTTCTTTAATTCAATTACAATGCTCAATGTATGCCTAAGAGTGCTTAGAAGTGAAAGGGAACGGAAAAACAGAACACAGAATTCATTTTCAAAATTTCAGAAAATAGGGTCCCTTCGGCGTGAAATACCTTCTTCGGCGGACCGAAAGGCTACAAAAGGCTTGGTTGCATGAAAAATACGCTCAAGCGTTAAATAGAGTGCTCGAGCGGAAGGCCTGTCTACAAAGCTCCCCCGCTCGAGCGTAAAATACCCAGCTCGAGCGGACACCAAGTCTACAAAAAGTACTGGGAGCACGTATTTCCCGCTCGAGTGGCACTTCCCCCGCTCGAGCGGACATCAAAATTCCGGGTTTCCCAGATTGTGTTCTTAAACTCCAATTCGACCTTCAAGCCAACATTTCTTACATGCAATGGCTCAAATCTCAAATATAATTATACTAACATGGTATAAACCCCAAATTACAACCCAATGAAGCTTAATTTCATAAATAAATCACATGCATGCCCCAATCTCCCATCAAACTCATTCTAACATAACAAATTCATGCATTCAAGCTCATATTCTCATGAATTGTACATGCATGTGCTATTCAACCCTTACTCTCAACTTAGATGATGAAAAGGGTAATCAAAACATGAGCTTCAACTACAGATTCACAAGGATCATACCCTTTGAGTTCAAACATGCAATATTCAAAGCAATTACACACATATATGCACATATGGGTCTTCATTACAACAAATTCAACTCAATTTCCTTATGATCAAACTAATCAATGTTCTTGACCCTCTTTCAAACTTGAATTCACAAGATGATAACTAAAAATACATAAATTACTCACCAAGGAGCTTAATCTTCCAAACTTTAGTTAATTCTTGGACTTAATCTTCAAGATTTCCAAGCCTTGAGCCAAGTTACACAATTCTCTCTCTCTCTCTCTCTCTCTAAGGCCGACCCTCTCCTTTTCTTTCTTGAGTTAGCATCAGCCAAAATGATATATGGAAGAGGAATTGATTATAATAAGGTCCCTATTTAGCCCCACTCAACACATTATTTCATTATAAACAATTGGGCACTTAATTCATTAATTTAATCAGTCTAATTTGATCTGAATCAATTTCTAATTAAATTTCACCATAGGTTCTAAAAATTATGCCAATCACAATGGCGTAATCAATTTCGAGTTCTGTGGCCGATAGGGCCTTCAATTTAATTTCCAAAGCGGAAGAATCAAACAGATATTCCTACGATGAACAGATAGAAATTCAAAATCACATATTTTCACATAATGGCACATGAAATCATATCGATCACATAATTATACTCATATTAAAGACCAATTGACATATTATAGAATAGGGTATCACAGTTGTGAATTTTAAATTAAGGAATTTAAGATTAAATGGATATAAAAATAATTAAACAAGTTGTTGAGATAGAAAATATATATTTTAGTAGGATCCCTAAAGTAAAAAACAGAATTCTAGTTTCAAATAACTAGTTTATATAGTGATTTTAAATTCATCATGATAAAACTATTTAATTTAATCTTAAAATAAGTATATTATCATATTTAAATTTGAATTATTTTCTTTGAATAATTAAGATCAAATTCGTTGACTTGAAATCAACATCTATCTAAATCCACCCACTAAAATGGGTTATAGATTTACAAATTGGTGGGAATGTGTCGATTGCAAGTCATGACTTACCCAAAAATGTCATGAATTTGTAGATATTTTTTATTACACATGCTAAATTGTTATTCCCCTAAACATATTTTCTTTTACACTCATTATTTATGAAAATGTTTTAGGCCTTGAAAGAGCTCCCTTATTTTTACTTATAGTGATGTGACATGATATATATAAATTTTTCATTTGTCACAAACTCAATTATATAAATTGTCATTATAAATGTATTTATAAATTAAAACTGTAGCTCCGTACCATTTCTTAAAACTTTAAGGCTCTTAAAAGATGATAGGCAGATTTAACCACAAAAAAAAAAAAAAGGCCTACACTATAGTAGTTGTTGATTGATTTAAAAATCAACTACTTTAAGACCCAACTACCTATCATATCATTAACAATAAATTTAAGGATTATATTTTTTAAGATATTTAACTTTTTCTTGTTATTTGTTATCACTACTCCACATTAATGAAATATTTGAAAGAATTATATACCAGTGAAAAGATAAAAAAAAATTACAGAGACATAGAGAGGTGCAACCCCCACAGCCTTTGAGAGCTGCATCCCACTACCAAGGAGTTACACCTTTCTAATAATTATGTTACTAGCCTATCACCCATACCATGCACGGGATAATTATAAATATTTATATTTGTTTTTATTTTTTTTAATATATAAATTAAATACATGGGGTTTGACCGAGGAGTTTGAAAGAATTTAATAAGTGTTTATTTATTTATTTAAGAGGAATTTACACAATAATTACATGGGTCTCTTGGGGATGCAAAAAGTAAGGAAATTATGATTTCATTTATTGCGTTATTCATTTAATAAGTGTAATTATTATAAATTAAGTGTTTATTTGGGTCTCTTGGGGATGCAAAAAGTAAGGAAATTAGGATTTCATTTATTGCGTTATTCATTTAATAAGTGTAATTATTATAAATTAAGTGTCTATTGTAATCAATAGTATAATTATTACAATCTTTGAACCAATCACCAATCACCAAGTCAATTTTTTTTAAAAAAAATATTAAAAAATCAGAAAATTAGGATTGACATGTTGGAGCTTCCACAAGCCTTGGGTTTTAAAAGACCCTTTTACTTTATATAGATTACTGCAGTACTTTTTCAAAAACAAATAATTTGTATATTCAAAAAAATTTAAAACAAATATAAATATCTATATCTATATCACCCGTGCTATGCACGGGATAATTATAGATATTTATATTTGTTTTCATTTTTTTTAATATATAAATTAAATATATGGGGTTTGATCGAGGAGTTTGAAAGAATTTAATAAGTGTTTATTTATTTATTTAAGAGGCATTTACACAATAATTACATGGGTCTCTTGAGGATGCAAAAAGTAAGGAAATTAAGATTTCATTTATTGCGTTATTCATTTAATAAGTGTAATTATTATAAAGTGAGTGTTTATTGTGTAATTAAGTGTTTATTGTAATCAATAGTATAATTATTACAATCTTTGAACCAATCACCAATCACCAAGTCAATTTTTTTTAAAAAAAATATTAAAAAATCAGGAAATTAGGATTGACATGTTGGAGCTTCCACAAGTCTTGGGTTTTAAAAGACCCTTTTCCTTAATATATAGATGTGACAATATTATTAATACTAGTTAAAAATTTTTAAAAAAAAATGACGAAGAATAAATACAAGGGGGTTATGTGCTACGATAAAAAAAATGACGAAGAATAAATAAAAATTTAAACTTGGAGTGCCGTAGGCACGGGTCATCCACTAGTTGTAGAGATACAAGGGTCATCCACTACGATAAAGTCATGATATAATTTTTACTTATATTATAGCACAAACTTGCATCTCCAATTTTTTTTCAAAACAATTGATTCTTATATAATATTATAATAAAATCTAATGAATAATAATAATAATAATAATAATAATAATAATAATAATAATAACAACAACAACACATAATTAATATAAAAAAAACTCCCAAATTAAAAGAGAGAAACCGTCAACACATAGATGGTAAAAAATAGAGCAATACTAGGTATCATGAAAAAAATTTCATGAAAATGATCATGAAAAATTTATAACTCTTGGATTACACTTAAAACAAAACATCACACACTAATCAAGGTAATCCAAGGGTCATAATTCTTTCATGATCATTTTCATGAAAGTTTTTTCATGATCCCTACCTTTTCTCTAAAAAATATTCACATGTAAGTGGAAAAATTCAAACCATTGACTTTCTAAAAAGTACAGAAGTTCTAGGTAAATGATCTAATCATATTAATGAAGTTGTGGTTGTCAGAAAAACCTTCAAAGTTATGAACCTCCTCTAAATTTACATCATCATACTCCTCTTGTCTTATGAAGTTGTGATTGTCGAAAAAATTTCTACTCATTACCATTGTTGGAGAAGTGTGTAATTGAATGGTTGCCACCATTGCCGCTAGAGGGTTCTCAAGGTTTTGAGAGTGGGATTTAGAAAAGATGAATGAGTGGTAATGGAGGTGGCACTACTAGAAAAAGAGGTATAAGATACAGAAGCTTTTGTGATGGTTTAAAAATCGTCGCGAAAGCTTGTTTTTTGCGACAGCAAATAGTGCTATGGTGAAATTATTGTTTTTGCGATGGAAAATCTAAGACCGTGGCAAAAAGTAAAATTATATGCGACGGTTATTTAACTGAGGCAAAAAAAATTCCCCTTTTTTTTGCGACGCTCTTTGTTTGTCCGTCGCAGAATGTTTTATTTTTACTCATTCATTGGCGACGGTCGTTAACATCGTCGCAAATCCTAAACCCCTTCAATCTTCTGCCCTAATATCACTCTCTCTTGAACAGGATCCTGTTTTACGACCTTACTTGAACAGGATCACTCTCTCTTTCTCGCGGCCAGTCGATCGTCACTCACTCTCTCTCTCTCTCTCGCGTGATGCGGCAACACCAGCGTGGGCTCGTCCAGGTAATCCTCCTCTTGCTCGCGCAGGCCCTCACAATCTCTCTCTTGCTCTCGCGTTACCCTCACAGATTGTCTGTAGCTGCAACGGCTTCAACTTCTTCACCAGTTCTCCCTCCGGCATCTATGTATAGTTTTCCTCTGCTTTCCTCTTCTCTCCTCTGGTCTCCTCGACTGTCTTCTCCTCTGCTCTCCTCATTGGTTCAATTGATTGAATAATTTTTATTAAGAATATATTTAATTAATATATTGTGTAGTTGATGTTTACCATATGCTCTAGTTATAAAAAAAATTAAAAAAAAAAAAACTCCTTGTTTTCTAGTAATGTATGTTCTTCAATTTCTGCTAAACCAGAAAATTTTAAGAATTTATAATGAAATCCCATGTGATTTATATGTACTTAGCACTTGTTAAACTCACTGGGTTAAGGAATCAATTAATTCAATTCAATTAAATGAAGAATTCAGTTCGAAATCAAAATTACAGCACTGATAGGAAATTGGCAGTCTGGAATCTGAGAAAGCGAGCCATGAGGATCTTCTTTTGCAGAATTATGTTTTAATTTAATATGAAAGATAAAGGAAAGTTCATTCAGTACTACTAAAGGGGTCATAGTTGGAATAAAAATACACATTCCTCATGATGTGGATTAGATTTTCTACTATGAGAACAAATTAGCAGTCCATGACTTATTTACAAACTTTCTTTGATGAGTTAATGGAATTACCTATGGTATGCTGGTACCACCTCCAGAAAGCATTGAGGGGAATTGAGCTTAGAATTTGGTCAACTGGTCCCAAGAACAGTTGCTGCTGCATAAAGGTGCTTTCTTAATATTGACATGTAATAATGACTTGTTATCACACTCGTAATGACTTGTTATCACACTCGACATACTAATAGTCTAATACATTCTTGTCATTGTGAAGTTTGGTCCTCATAGTTTCAGCTCTAGACAGCTACTGTTATGGTATTGAATTTATAATACCCAGGCAATTTGTTGGGCATGTGATAGATAATTCCGAGGAATACTCATCATTTGCATTAATTTATCCACCTTAATTTGGGCTATTATCAACCATTATATCTTTGGGCAATCTTTATTCTATTTTATTTAGTCATATTTATCATTTGGGTAGAAGGAATATGATTGATTGTTTGAGAATTATTGTCAAAATACCTCTTTAAGACAGATTCTTCCCTGAAGGTATACTACAACCATCGACTAACAAACTTGTGGGCGATGCCATTTCTCTTAGCCATAATGTTTTTTTTTTCTACAATGATATTTGCGGTTGGAAGGTGTGGTAACCTTCTTTGGCGGGTTAATCTTGATGATAGACCGAATACACAGGCATTCCACATGTTCATTACTGCTCTTCTTGAAGTGCTTTAACTTCCTTGTGTCCCCATTTGATTACTTGGAAGATAAAATTGTTGAGTCTGGTCGTTATAATTTGATAGGTATGTTTAATTAAATAACTCGTGGAGTTATCATGTGCAGATGTTGGATCGATCGGGATTACTATATGGAGAGCTTGCTAGATTTGTGTTGAGACTGCTGCGAATTAGAACAAAGCCTAAAAGGTTGACCACTCGATGATGGTTTATGAGATGATTTATGCTCTTGAGACTCAAGTATGTGTTCCATTAGTTTAATGGTATTTTATGGTGTGTAGGTTTTTTCATTTTTCACTCAAAATTTTTTAATGGCAAACATGATTCAAGCTCCGAGGTTTATTTGGCAGCACTGCTCACATTGTTGTTTTTCTTGTCTCTCTCTCCCCCATTTGCTTGGATTTTTAAAGCAACATTTTTTTTTTTGCTACTAGGGAGAGAATTTGCTTTCCCTTCATTTGTGAAGCAAATCATACCATAATAGAAAGCTATTGTGATGATGAGAGAATGGTGTTATCTTCACACAGGCAAAGCATTGATATCGATTAAGGCGTCGTTTAGCAACATAGCAAATGTGTTGCTGGACTGGGATGATGTTCACAACGATGATTTCTGTTCATGGCGTGGTGTCTTCTGTGACAATGTCACCCTATCTATTGTTTCTCTGTATGTGTTTTCTATTCATGCTTATTTTTCTTTTTCTTTTCGCCATTTGATTCTACTAGAGTTTTTTAATTTTTTTTTAATTTTTATTTTTAATGTATATATATATTTTATTATATTTGTTTGTTGAAGGAATTTGTCAAATTTGAACTTGGGTGGGGAGATTTCACCAGCCATTAGAGACCTGAAGAATTTACAGTCCATGTATGCTTTCTTTGCTAATCCTGTTGCTTTGGTGTTCTTGCTCATTGTAACCAGGTTAACATAATACTAACTTTAGATTTTATATTTGAAATATTTTCAGGGATTTTCAGGGGAACAAATTAACTGGTCAAATTCCTGATGAGATAGGCAACTGTGTTTCTCTGATGCTGGTGTAAAATTTCATCTTCTTTCTTCATTGCAATTTTTTTTTACGTATGTGAGGATGTATTAATGTCTTCTTATGTCTTTAGGTGATTAAGATTTTTAGTCTATATTTTAATGGTTGGGTTTCCATAATGCAGGGATTTATCTGATAATTTACTGTATGGAGATATACCAATCTCAATATCCAAGCTTAAGCAGCTTGAATTATTGTAAGTTAATACCTGAAGTGAAGTACTATTAACTAAGTATGCTGGATTGTTTAAGATAGATAAATTTTTTGTTATACCAACCAAGGGCTTGAGTAAGCTCTGTAAATGCAGGAATTTGAAGAACAATCAATTGACTGGCCCTATCCCTTCAACATTAACACAGATTCCCAACCTCAAAACTTTGTGAGTTTTACTTTTTTTTTATTACAATTCTCCTGATGATGTTTTTTTTATTTTATTTTATTGTATTCGGCTGGCCTTCCATGTGTTTTGCATTAGCCACAACAACTGGTTGCATATGAAATGCTTGATAAAAAGATTTAGTTAGAAGGATCATTTGGTGACAGATGTGTTATCATAGGCAACTTGTCTCCTATTTGGGACTCTAGAACCTTTGTATACTTGAGAAAAGTTTGACATCTATATTCAAACATATTTTATCTATTTCACGTAAATAGTCATAGCTTAATATTTTTCAATATAATTTTGTGAGAGCTCCTTGAAGCTAATTATTAGGGGGTCCTTTTTGTTAATTTCATACTTTAATTTGAAGTTTTTATTTTTAACAGACTATATACACACTAAGATCAATCCAATGACTAAAATCAATCCAAGATCCATTCAATACGAACTCTGAGAATTGTGTTCAAATGATCTGATAAAAAAGTTTGGTCTTATATAGGTTCATTGGCATTCACCAAACTTTGTATTTTCGAATGATTTTGTTTTTGTGTTTCTTATTATGTGACTGCATGTCATGATTAGAAAATCCTACAATTGTGACCCATGTGCATCTGTTCCTTATTAGTCAAAATCTTCTTTCACTCATTGGTTCTTTTATTTTTATTAGAAATTTACATGCTTATACATCTTCATCTATGATAAGTAAGAAACACATATAAGTATGTCTTGGTTATATTTTAGATATCCGAATTCCCTACTTCGATGGGATGCATTGGAGACCCAAAATCTTCAATGAGATCAAAATGGCATTGTGATTTGTGAATAAGGTACTTGCAAGTCCAAGGAAAAATCAAACGCTAAATTTTCATTATTGACGAGTTTGATTTTTAACTTTTGCATTTGATTCATTGTTTCTAGATTAATAGATGTTCATTTAGGTGATTTTTGTTTAGTTAGTTCAGTTTATAGTTATAGTAAATTTTGAAAATATTTCTCTCTTATGTTTGGTTAGAATGGTTTAGATAATCCCAACTAAAAAGTGAAGGGTTGAGATTTTTTTCACTCTCTCACTGTTCCCATTTCTTCTTTCTCACCATACCTCTTCTATCTTCTATCAAGACTCTCATTTTTCCCTACACCTACAACACCGCTATTCACCCCTAAGCCATCACCAACTTTGTCCACCTTACAAGTGCCTCCTCTGTGTCCCAACTACCGCTGCAACCCCTTCCTTACCTGCTATTGCTGTTGCCACCAGTGGCAATGGATGCCTCCCAAACCTTTTTTTATCTTTATCTAAATAGTAGTATCCTTTTTCCCTGGATAGTCTGAATCAGATCACATAGTCTAAATTAGATTTTTCAGCACCAGACTTTCGTATGTTCAAATTTTCCCATTTGTTTGAGTTTGAAACTCTGAATGAGACCATGCTTCTTCTTTTTTCTTCCCCTTTTTGGGTGCTGCAGCATTTCTTCTTTTTTATGATATGATGTTCTCTTAGCAACCAATCATTTTTAAATTATTTATTATGATGTTTATTAATTGATTAGATAATGGGGAAGACTAAAAAAAATGACGGCTTACTGTTTTTTGCTTGCATTGCTTCTAAATAGTTTGATTGTTCCCTACTCAAAAATAAATGATACACTATATATGGGTTAAATAGGGATCACATTGCTTCTAAACCCTTTTCCATACTTGCATTCTATAGGTTCATCTGCTAAACAAGACAAATACCCAACTTGCAGGAATGGTTTGATTTTCTTTTATATGCTTTATTTGCTTGATTTGGATCTTCTAACGTGTTTTGTAATTATGTGGTTCGGGGAAACTGAGTTGATGTCGAACCTTCACTCATTTGTCCCAATCCCTCAAACTTTTGATTAGAGTGGTTGCATATCCAAAGCATTTGCTCCTTGCCTTACTGTAATTCTTCCACTCTCCCATTCATTTGGTTTACTGGAAAGTTTGAGAAAATAAAACTACCCTTTCCTGCAATGCATAATCATGTATAAAATGTAAGGCAAATTTGAGGGAAAATCTTTCCTTCAAAATAGTACTTATGGCAGGACCCACTTTCTTTTGTCAACAACCACTTGTGCATTTTGTGAATGAATTTTTTTTTTCTTTGTCAATCAAACTCAGCTTAAGTGTACTTGTGTTTAGAATCCTTTTGTTTTACTTTGAATCTTTGATGAATCTGCTCCTGTTATATTAGTTTGCTGCATTTTTTTTCTTGCAAACTGTCATTTTTGTTCTGTCCATTTTTTTTTCCTGTTTTGATTCTATCATATCCATTTTATGCGTTATCAAGTCTGACTAGTGTATCTGTAGGTTATATTGGTTCAGTCCCCTTTTTGAACACTGTATTAGAAGTCATTAGCAAGCTTCGGTCTGTCAACCCCAAACCTTACTTATGGTGAGTTAGATATTGAACACTGAAAAGTTCTTGCTATGAAGGTAACGTCTTCCCAACTAAACTATGTAATTATGTCCTTACATAAGAACTATTTTATAGCATATGTCGAAATCAATTTATTTCATTCCGTTTCATATGTATGGTTGCTTAACATCTTATTTTCTTTATTTTCTTTATTAGTTTTTTTTAATATATATATTTTTAGTTTGTAATGATTTTAATGATTCTTGATTCAATTCAATTCACGATTCACAAAATTACAATCTGATTTATTTATTTATTTTTGAAATAAATATAAAATGTTTTACATTTTCTGTAAGCTTGAAATTAATTATATTGTAAATGATTTTTTTTATTTATTTTTTATTTTTTTCAGATGCAACCTTTTTGAGTACGTGGTGATATTTTCACATATTGATATTGGAGCTTACTGTTGATATTAAAACAAGCTATAATATATATGTTTTTTTTATTTGTATTATCGATATTTTTGTTTTGTTTTAGATACAAAAATTTGAGTTCTTGAATTATTAAAAATTATTAGTATTGATGGAGGATGTTTTATATATTTTTGTAAAGAATATTTGTTTGACAATTGTTACAGGGTACATATATGTTGTTATTTGAATGATTTTGTGAATGTAAATGTAAATGTGGATGTGGATGTATTTTATTTTAGAAAATATTAATAACTTGTACATGGAATGAATTAATAAAATATATATTTATTTTATGAAAATAATTTTAGTGTGACAATAATAAACTGTTACTAATGTAATCATTATTTCCTTGCATTTTATTAGCGATGGGTTAACCTATCACATATACATATTAGTTCAAATCTTTAGCGACGGTTTAAACTGTTGCAAATAAGGTATTAATATAATTCTAATTTTTTGGCGACGTTTTAGACTGTAACGCCCTCAAAAATAATACATAACTCAATCATACATAAGATCCACAATCATAAAAAAATAATACATTTTCATTCATCAGAGTCTTCTTACAAAAGATGTGACATGTTGACAACAAAAGTAGATGCCCTACGGGCTTACAACTTTCCAAGTCAACACTTGGTTACAACAAAAGAGGGTCAGAAGCCCTTTACAATTTAAGCCCTCGGCTTGGAAATAAAGCATATAACATAAAAGAAGATCAACAAGCGAAGCCTGCTGCCTTTAAACCACCCAAGCTAGGTCCTTGGAGGCAGCATGTCTCCTGTACTTGAAAATGATGTCCCATATAGGGTGAGTCAAAGCCCAGTAGAGATATGCTAAACCAAGTAGAAGAAATAACTAAAACATTAAAATCTGATAAATATTCAACACATGTACATCGATTTATACCATTATTATAATCCATCAACATTAATATTCATCTTTCAACACGATTTCATTTCTATTTCCAATGCACTTGATAGACATGGTTCGTTTATTCAAGTAATTCAAATGAGATTACAACTCATAAAAGCAATACTTCAATTCATCAACACTTCAAATGAGACTACAATTCATATAATCAACACTTCAATCATCAACATCATTCAGATGTATGTGAGGTTTCGGGACTTTCACCTTGGACACTCCGGCCAACTTAATTTTTAATGGAGTACATCCCCTATCTCCTCCCATGCAAGATACATATGCAATGTATTTAAACACTTTATCATATGCAATGATCAATTAAAGCACATATTCAATGTGTTAATCCAACTGTTATATTCAATGACATAATTCAAGTAATTAGTTTCAATTTACCTAATCATCATGCAATGTCTACAATAATCAAGACAATCCTTCACCGATAGCCCAAAGCAGTTATCTCTAAACAGATAAATAATTCTATCAACAGATAATTTATTACATTTTCCATTGGTGAGTGATTCATCAATCCAACTATACCAACTAGTCCCAATTCCATCCAATTTCATGATTTTCAAATCAATTTCATATTCCTCACCATTACCAAATTAATTATACAAATTAATTATTTAAATTTAATTAGGGCATTTTCCCATTTTCTCAAACTTTGATCGTAAGACCAATTTCACCTATCAAACCCACAAAACCTCATCTTCAAGACCTCATATACATATGGAGCTTAAAAACACAAAACCCCTCTTTTAAATATTACAAATCTCAAACCCTAACTTCCCAAATTTCCAACATCACACCATTTATACAAAATGACTAACATTTAGGTTAAAGCTTATAAAGAGGAGTAGATTATCCCCTACCTCAAATGAAGAGATTCAAAGGAGATGATGAAGAAAACTCAAAATGCTCCAAATCCAAGGATTTTCGGATCAAAATGTAGCCCACGTAAAGCTCCAACTTTCTTACAAAGAGACTAGGGTAGAGAGACCCAAGAACAAGTCGTATTTGTAGAGAGAGAGTAGAAAGAGGCGGCGAAATTAGGGTTTGGAGATAAAAAGATATCAAAAAGTGAATGAGGGCACCTTCTTCTGCGATCGATATATCTGGCTTCGCTCGGCGAAGAGGTGGACGCTCCAGCGACCAGACACAACAAACACCTCGCTCGAGCGCACAATTCAAAGTTTCAGGTCTGCAACCCAGACGCACGCTCGAGCGCAAGAGTGCTCGCTTGAGCAAAGGAACACAAAACATAAAGCTCGTTCGCTCGAGCGACAAAAACCTCGCTCGAGCAAAGAATACCAACCTTCAGGTTTTTCCAAGACATAGACGCATGCTCGAGCGCAAAAATGCTCGCTCGAGCGAAGAGACACACCACATAAATCTCGCTCGAGCGAAGGAACCCTGGCTCGAGCAAAGGAACTAAAACCCAAAGCTCGCTCGAGCGACAAAAGCCTCGTTCGAGCAAAGAGACCAAAATCTGGACAGCCACCATTTATTTCAACTCACAACCAACCTGTACCAAACTCACCCAACATGTCCTAAAACTCAAATACAAAGGATTTAAAGGACGGAAACAAGATATAGACTACAACAACCACCCACAGAACCGAGTCCGGGATACAATACATGACAGGGAAAACCGGAATCGTTACAACCTCCCCCCCTTAAAGAATTTCGTCCCTGAAATTAGATATATAAGTTTCAAAATCTTGATTGTTTCAATTTTCAACATGTTTCCAAAACAATACTTACCATCATGACCCACTACCGGTCATTCCGTCTCTTCACAAGAGAACAAATCACAATATAATTCAACATGCACTATCAACATGCATTCTATTGAAATTCAACAACTTCAACACAATTAACTCATATTTTCCAAAACATATTCAATGTTCTTTTCAAGTTTGTATTTTCTCCAACATTTAAGCAACATATACAATGCTCTCACTAATTTAAAACATACATAATGTTCATATTAAACTTGCATTTCCGGAATACATCCGACATTTACAATGCCTTCATAACAAATAGTTCCCAACATATACAATGTTTACATAGTTCTTAAATAAAACCAAGATCTCAATTCATACTTAAACATCAACAAATAGGTTCGGATACTTTTCTCGAACCTCCAATTCATGTTCCCAAGTCGCTTCCTCAACTCCGTGAGGTTTCCACAAGACCTTTACCAGGGGAATCGTCTTGCCTCGCAAGACTTGATCCCGTCTATCTAAGACCCTCACCGGTCTTTCCTCATATGAAGCATCCTCGTCTACTTCTAAGTCGGTCCAATCCAATACATGAGATGGATCCAGCTCGTATTTCCGAAGCATACTAACATGAAGCACGTCATGCACTCCGGATAACTGCGGCAGTAAAGCTAAACGGTATGCAACCTCCCCAATCCGCTCAAGGATCTCAAAAGGGCCTATAAACCGATGGGACAACTTCCCATTCTTCCCCAACCTCGTCAAACCCCGCCTAGGTGATATTTTCAGAAAGACATGATCACCCACCTCAAATGACAAAGGTTTCTTCCTACGGTCGACATAACTCTTTTGGCGACTCTGGGCTGTAACTAGCCTCTTATGAATAAGTTCTACTTTCTCCGTCGTTTCGCGCACCAACTCCGGGCCCAACAAAGGTGCATTACCCACCTCGGCCCAACATACCAGGGATCTACACGGTCGGCCATACAAGGCCTCAAATGGTGCAATACCAATACTCGATTGGAAACTGTTATTGTAGACAAACTCCACTAAGGGTAAGAGTCTCTCCCACGACCCCTTAAAGTCAAGGACACAGCCTCGAAGCATATCCTCAAGGATCTGAATGGTACGATCGGACTGCCCGTCAGTCGGAGGATGGTAAGCCGTGTTACAAGTCAATCTAGTAGTAAAGTGCGGATCTGAATGGCACTCTGCAAACTCTGCCACAACCTAGTAGTAAAGTGCGGATCTCTATCTAAGACAATCAATACTAGGACCCCATGCAACCTCACTATGTCCTGAATATATAAGTCGGCAAGATGATCTACTGAATCTCTTACGCGCATAAGAATAAAGTGCGCCAACTTAGTTAACCGGTCTACTGCCACCCAAATAGCATCACTACTCCATTGAGTCCTCAGAAGACCCACAACGAAGTCCATCGTAACATGCTCCCATTTCCACTCGGCGATAGGCAAGGGTTGCAACAAACTCGCTGGCCTCTGATGCTCGGCCTTCACTTGCTGACAAGTAAGGCACTTTGACATAAACACTGCCACATCCTTCTTCATACCCCTCCACCAAAACTGGCGACTCAGATCATGATATATCTTCGTGTCTCCCGGATACACTACAAGGCGTGAATGGTGAAACTCTCGGAGTACTTCCTCTCGGCAAGACTCCAGTACAAACAAACGGTCTCGGTATCTCACACTCAAGTCGGGATACACGATCAAACCCTTCTCTACCTTCCCACTGGATATCTTCTCCCGGAGAGATTCTACCTCAAGGTCATCATTTTGTGCCTCTAACACTCGATTCACAAGTATAGGTTGTACGACTACAGAAAACAAAGCTACAGACTCAACAGACTCGCCTAGATGCAAGTTAAATTCCCCAAGGGCACCCAACATCTCCCATTCCCGGATAGCAATACAAGCTACATCCCCAATGGATTTCCTACTTAGGGCATCGACCACAACATTGGTCTTCCCCGGATGATAATGTAATTCGAAGTCATAATCCTCAATCAATTCCATCCACCTCCTCTGCCTCAAATTTAAGTCCTTTTGTGTAGCAGATACTTGAGACTCTTATGATCGAGAATACCTCGAATCTCTCACCATAAAGGTAGTGCCTCTAAATCTTTAAAGCAAATATCACAGCTGCTAACTCTAAGTCGTGAGTAGGGTAATTCCTCTCGTGTGTTTTCAACTGTCACGAGCCATAGGCTACTACTTTACCCTCTTGCATCAATACACAGCCCAAACCCTTTCGTGAGGTATCACAATATACTGCATAACCCAAACCTCTCTCCGGAATAATCAAGACTGGAGCAGTGGTAAGTCTAACTTTAAGCTCTTGGAACGACATTTCACAAGTTTCACTCCATACAAATTTGACCCCTTTCCGCGTCAATCTAGTCAAAGGCGAAGCTAGCTTGGAGAAATCGTTTACGAATTGATAATAATACCCGGCCAATCCCAGAAAACTACGGATTTTAAAAACACTCTTAGGTTGTGCCCAATCCTGCACTGCTTCTATCTTTGATGAATCAACAATCACCCCTTCTCCGGATATCACGTGGCCTAAGAATTTAACATCTCTTAGCTAGAACTCACACTTCCCAAATTTAGCATACAGTTTATGGGCTCTAAGCAACTCAAGCACCACTCTCAAGTGTTCCTCGTGCTCTTCCTTAGAAGGTGAATAAATCAGAATGTCGTCCACGAAAACGACCACAAAGTGATTTAAGAACTCCCGAAAAATCCGGTTCATCAAGTCCATAAACACAGCCGGTGCATTGGTAAGCCCAAAAGGTATCACCAGAAACTCGTAATGGCCATACCGCGTACAGAATGCCGTCTTTGGGATATCCTCCTCCCTAACCCTCAACTGATAGTAACTCGATCTCAAATCTATCTTAGAGAAATAACGGGATCCTTTCAACTGATCAAATAGATCATCTATACGAGGCATAGGGTACTTGTTCTTAAACATAGCCCGGTTCAGTTTTCGGTAATCAATACAAAGTCTCAAAGCCCCATCTTTCTTTTTAGCAAAGATTTGGTGCTCCCAAGGTGAAGTACTAGGGCGGATAAAACCCTTATCTAGCAACTCCTGGAGTTGAATCTTCAATTCACTCAACTCGGCTGGGGCAAAACGATATAGTGCCATGGAAATTTGTGTCGTGCCAGGCACTAAGTCAATAGAGAACTTAATCTCTCGATGGGATGGTAAACTGATAAGATCCTCAGGAAAGACATCTGAGTACTCACAAACCACTCTAGGAAACTCAGTCTGGGTCTCATCACACTCACTACTCATACAGCTAGCGAGAAGACAACTAAGCTCACTCTACCCTCGCAAATCATACACCGGTGGCAAGACTCTACCAACCCGATCCCCCAAGAAATGAAAACAATCCCCGCTCAAGGTACATACAGTAACCATCTGGCGGTAACAGTCTATAATAACCCGGTATGATGATAGCCAGTCCATATTCAAAATCATATCAAAACCCGACATATCTATTACTACAAAAGAAAATGGGAGCCGACGATCAGTGACCTCTATATCACAGCTCCGACACCCCTGTTTCAAAATCAACTCACCCCCAACAGGTGATACTACACAAATAGGAGATGCTAACTATGCCAATTTCAATCCTAAAACAGATACAAATGTAGCAGATATAAAAGAATGGGATGCACCCGTATCAATCAACACACTAGCAACCGAGTTGCAAAACAAAAAGGTACCTCTCACTACTGATGAAGCAGGTACAAAATCGGTATTTGTAACGACATACAGCGCCTTGTAGGTCTCGATCTACTGCTCACCTCTCGAACATCTGGCTTTGCATAAATCGAGCCAAAGGGGCTCCCTGATTGGCCTTCGATGCCTGAATTGACTGAGCTGGCTAATGACTCTGTGTCTGCCTCGAACCAGACGCACCAGATGTGCCACTCAACTGGGGGCAAAACCTCTTCAGGTGCCTCGCCTGCCCACACTGATAACAAGTGAGCGGCTGGCCTCTGCCCTGACTCTGGCTCTGAGGACGAGCCGAAGATGAAGCTGCTCTTTACCCTCCTCCCCTTTGCCAGTAAGATGGAGACTTGTGGCCCAACTGACCACATTTGTAACAAGTGATGTCTCCCTGACTGCCTCTCCCAGAACCTGAACTCGGTACTAGAAATGTAGATCTAGAATATGCTCCTTGGGACTGCTGAGGGTTAGAACCCCTCTGCTTCTTACCGTCTCCCTAACCTTCCTGACTTCTCCTGGAGCCCCTCATCCTCTCCTCCTAAACCTGCATAATGGTCTCAAGATGGGCTGCAGCCTGCACAAGGCGCCCATACTCCCTAATCATGGACCCCACCACTCGAAACATAAGTCCGGTCCTCAATTTCTTCTCAAACTCTAAGCATCTACACTCCTCGGTCGCCACCAACTCTAGTGCAAACCTCGACAAATTGGTGAATGTAGCCTCAAACTCAGCCACTAGTGTAAGCTGCTTAAGCCGACAAAACTGGTCTCTCAACTTCTCCCTAACAGTCGAAGGCAAAAACTTCTCCTGGAAGGCGTCAACAAAAGCCTCCCAAGTTCCTTCCATACGCCCCCGAACAAACTTCCACCACTGACCCATGTCTCCCTTCAACTGGAAGGACGCCAAGGTCATTCGTAAACCTCCATCTTCGATGCCAAGCATCTCAAACGTCTTCGTCATCTGCTCTAGCCACTCATCAGCCTTCAGTGGCTCTTTTGGATCACCCAAAAACTCGTCTGGATTCGACCGAAAAAACTCTCTTTAGAAAAGACGGCCCTGCCTTAGCTACATGGGCCTGGACTTGATTCACAGCCCTGAGAATGTCCATGGATTCCCTCAAAGCTCCTGCCATCTCACGGGCTAAAGCGCCTATGGCCTGCTGTCCTACTGGCTTAGCCACATTGGCCTGACCAATCCCTTCCTCCTGCGCCAGAATTTCATCAGGTATAGGCATCTCCTGCCTCCTAGGCCTACCACGCCTACCACCACGTCCTCGTCCTGACATCCTAATAAAGGAAACAAAGACATTAGCACATTCACAAATGTGCCGAAGCTGTTTCACTTGCGTCCTAATACGATAGACAACTATAATTCACTCCACGTAAGCACATAATCACATAAGTATTTACGAATTTCATTTCCGGATAATGACCGTCCCGTGGCGTCACTAGAGTTCCAGTTAGAAAAGGCAGTGATCAAGTGGCTTTCCAACAGGACTCCCAGAAACCCAAGGATCCAATCAGCATCCTAGAAACTAAATCCCATACCCATATAGTCACATAAACATGTTATCACATAAGCACATAACATCATACATAAGTCTCTAACAAGCGAGACAAACCCATTGTGGTACTAACCACTTCCCACGTACCCAAAGTATTCAAACTCGGTACGCTTTGATACCAAGTTGTAACGCCCTAAAAAATAATACATAACTCAATCATATATAAGATCCACAATCATAAAGAAATAATACATTTTCATTCATCAGAGTCTTCTTACAAAAGATGTGACATGTTGACAACAAAAGTAGATGCCCTATGGGCTTATAACTTTCTAAGTCAATAATTGGTTACAACAAAAGAATTGAAACCCTTTACAATTTAAGCCCTCGGCTTGGAAATAAAGCTTATAACATAAAAAGATCAACAAGCGAAGCATCTTTTCTAAACCACCCAAGCTAGGTTCTTGGAGGCATGTCTCTTATACCTGAAAATGATGTCCCATATAGGGTGAGCCAAAACCCAGTAGAGATATGCTAAACCAAGTATGAGAAATAACTAAAACATTAGCATCTGATAAATGTTCAATATATGTACATCGATTTACACCATTACTATAATCCATCAACATTGATATTCATCTTTCAACCTGGTTTCATTTCTATTTCCAATGCACTTGATAGACATGGTTCATTTATTCAAGTAATTCAAATGAGATTACAACTCATAAAAGCAATACTTCAATTCATCAACACTTCAAATGAGACTACAACTCATATAATCAACACTTCAATCATTAACATCATTCAGATGTATATGAGGTTTTGGGACTTTCACCTTGGACACTCCGGCCAACTTAATTTTTAATGGAGTACATCCCCTATCTCCTCCCAAACAATGGAGTACATCCCCTCTCTCCTCCCAAACCATAGAGTAAATCCCCTATCTCCTCCCATACAAGATACATATGCAATGTATTTAAACACTTTATCATATGCAATGATCAATTAAAGCACATATTCAATGTGTTAATCCAACTGTCATATTCAATGACATAATTTAAGTGATTAGTTTCAATTTACCTAATCATCATGTAATGTCTACAACAATTAAGACAATCCTCCACCGATAGCCCAAAGCAGTTATCTCTAAACAGATAAATAGTTCTATCAACAGATAATTTATTACATTTTCCATCGGTGAGTGATTCATCAATCCAACTACACCAATTAGTCCCAATTCCATCCAATTTCATGATTTTCAAATCAATTTCATATTCCTCACCATTACCAAATTAATTATTTAAATTTAATTAGGGCATTTTCCCATTTTCTCAAATTTTGATCCTAAAACCAATTTCACCTATCAAACCCACAAAACCTCATCTTCAAGACCTCATACACATATGGAGCTTAAAAACACAAAACCCCTCTTTTAAATATTACAAATCTCAAACCCTAACTTCCCAAATTTCTAACCTCACACCATTTATACAAAATGACTAACATTTAGGTTAAAGCTCATAAAGAGGAGTAGATTATCCCTATCTCAAATGAAGAGACTCAAAGGAGATGATGAAGAAAACTCAAGATGCTCCAAATCCAAGGATTTTCGGATCAAAATGTAGCCTACGTAAAGCTCCAACTTTCTTACAAAGAGACTAGGGTAGAGAGACCCAAGAACAAGGCGTATTTGTAGAGAGAGAGAGAGTAGAGAGAGAGAGGTAGCCGAAATTAGGGTTTGGAGATAAAAAGATATCAAAAAGTAAAGGAGGTAATTGTTATTGCGATCTGATATATGCGAAGCTCGCTCGAGTGAAGAAGTGGTCGCTCGAGCGACCAGTCACAACAAACACCTCGCTCAAGCGCAAGAAGCCTCGCTCGAGGGCATAATTCAAAGCTTTAGGTCTGCAACCCATACGCACGCTAGAGCGCAAGAGTGCTCGCTTGAGCGAAAGAACACAAAACATAGAGCTCGTTCACTCGAGCGACAAAAACCTCGCTCGAGCAAAGAATACCAACCTTCAGGTTTTTCCAAGACGCAGACGCACGCTCAAGTGCAAAAATGCTCGCTCGAGCGAAAAGACACACCACATAAATCTCGCTCGAGCGAAGGAACTAAAACCTAAAGCTCGCTCGAGCGACAAAAGCCTCGCTCGAGCGAAGAGACCAAAATCTGGACAGCCATCATTTATTTCAACTCACAACCAACCTGTACCAAACTCACCCAACACGTCCCAAAACTCAAATACAAAGGATTTAAAGGACGGAAACAAGACATAGACAACAACAACCACCCACGGAACCGAGTCCGGGATACAATACATGATAGGGAAAACCGGGATCGTTATATAGACTGTCGCTAATAATACTTTTCACAACATCAAATACCATCGTTACAAAAGTTTTTGGCGACAGCAACCAAAAGCGTCGCTAAAAGTGAAGTTTTTTCCCATTTTTTGTGTTAGTTTAAACCATTGATTTACTGTCGCTACAAGAAAGCGACGGTTTGTAACAGTCGCAAATACTTTTTGTCACGCCATCTTTTGTGACCCCTCATTTCCTGTCGCTACTCCGTCGCAAAAGCTCCGATTTTTAGTAGTGTGGGTGCTCTCATAAACCCTACCTCATGACTTAGTGGGTGTGTGGATTTAATTGTAAGATAGAGTGTCCCAAAATTATTAATGTCCTCTTTAGTAATTTCATTTAGGGTTATTATAAAAAAATAAAAAATGAAAGGCCCAAAATAATAAATAGGATGCTAATAGTAGAATTTTTCAACTCATATTTTAACAAAAAAAATTAAAAGGAAAATTCTACTTACACAACACATTTACCTCTTTACCCTCTTCATTTGATATGTATATATTCAATTTTACCCATGTGTGAAATTATATTTAAGGACAAAATAAAAATTAAATAGATTTGATTATTTCTTTACACCCATTATACTTCAATCCATATTTCTTTTCTCCTGTCTCATTTCTTCTTCTCCACTATACATCTACTTTTAAAAAGTATATAATGTTTTGATTAAAAAAATAAAAATAATAATGGACGAAGAAATGGCGATGAAGGACCAGGAAAAAAGTGAAAATGGTGAGTTTTTTTTTCTTTGTTTTTATGTTCTCGTTTTGTTTTTTCAAGAGGACTGTTTGACTTTTGTTCGGTGTACCAAAACCGAACAAAATCAAATAGCCTGGAATTACACTGCCGAACAAAAATACATATCTAGTAACCTATTGCCGAATAAAAAATACTTGTTCAGTAACCTATTGCCAAACAAAAAGTAAATGCCCGGTAACTCACTATTAAACATTTTTAGTTTTGTTTTTTGGACATTTATTTTCTTTTACTTTGAAGGATTATGTTTCTATTCATTACAGCAAGCTAGTAATGCATTGTTAATGGTTTGTTAGATTTATATGCTTTCTACTCATCCTGTACCTCCGAAAAATAGGTAATTGGATTTGTTTTCATTATTAGTGTGCTAATGGATGGAATAAAGCATGTACTATTTGTATTGATCAATTACGTACGCTTGTCAGCCCTAATGTAGTAATTACCAAAACTATCAACATAGATGGATTTTGATAACATCTCAGTGTGTTTTTATAGATATTTATATTGACAAATTTGAAGATATTTGTATTGACAAATTTTATAAATGTTTGTACATTTCATATTTTTATGGATGCTTGATGTTTTACGGAAAGAAAATTTGTAAATGTGCAGCAAAAGATGTCTGGACAAATACAATTTGTTTAGTAACATAACATCGAAATAATTTAAAAGGAATAGGTGTAATAAGAAAAATCTATAGGAGTTTTAAAAAGGGTTTAATTTAGGGTTAGTTTTGGTATTATAAAAGATGTAATGAGAATTTTAATTATTTTTTAACGGTGTAATGAGAAAATAGATGTAAAAAAATAAAATTGTGATATAAGTAAAATTTTCAAATTAAAAAATCACCAAAAAAAATCTTGTTCCCAAACCACTCGTAAATATAAATAAAAATCTTTGGAGTATGAGTTTGCCGGGCAACAAATGAATACAGACAGGTAGCTGTCTGGTTGTCTCTAATGTGATTAGGTAAGTATGTGGTTCAGCTTCGTCAGTCTTGGAGGTGTCACTCTCACGTTTCCAAGGTCTGTTTCAATTTCTATTTGTTTAGATTGATCATGCCCATATGTATAAGTTACTTGTTTTTGTCCTAAATTCAGATATTTTTGTAAATGGGTCTTTGAATTTTTTTGAGTTAATTATTTAAAAGTCATATTTACAAATATTATGGTAACTAAGATCCTATTTAAGATTTTTTAAATCAATAAGTCTTATTTAGTAAAACTGAAAATATTATCAGTTTTTCTCAATTTTTAAAACTAAGAATATTATCAATTTTACAAATGTTTCAAATAATTGTATGAAAAAAAACAGTGCATGATATTAAACGTTTTTATCCTTTTACTTATTGATTTGATTCAACTATCCAATAAAACTGAGAACATTAATAGTTTTTTCCAGTTTTAAAATTGATAACATAATCATTTTTTTTATTTTTAAAGTTTTTTTTTTTGCACATAATTTTTTTTTAGTTTTTTCAATTTGAAAGTTGATATTTTAAAATTTTGAAAATTAAAATAAATGTCAAATCATTATATTCTTTTATAAATAATTATAAATGATAAACAATAATTGTTTGAAGGGTAATTTCGACTACTAAAAATTTAATGGGACTTGAAGGTTCAAAAAATCTTCAATAAGACTTAATGAAGTATAAATTCATAAATTATGACTTATGTGTAAATGCCCAATTATTTTTATTTTTATTTTTTTGTTATTTTGTTATTTTTCATTTTAAAACCCTACAGCGGGACAAAAAGGATGATAGTGTGTTATTCTTGATAACAGTTTTTCCCAGTTAGGGTTTATGAATATTTTCGATGCAACCTTTTTATATGGCCATGATTCTATATTTGTTTGTTTCCTCCTGTTTCACATAGTGCTGCAATTCTTGCAATTTATGTGTTTTCTTGTTTGGATCATTGAATCTTTATTGGAATGCATATTGTATAGTGCATCCCAAATTAAGAAGTTTCTTTAGTGGGTTTTTAATATTGTGTTTGGATCACGGATTTGTGGATGGGAAAGAAAAGGGGAGGAAAATGTGAAATAAAATTGAGATTTGCTCCCCTTTTTTTTTTTTTCCCTTTTTTTTTTTTTTCCCTACAGCGGGACAAAAAGGATGATAATGTGTTATTCTTGATAACAGTTTTTCCCAGTTAGGGTTTATGAATATTTTCGATGCAACCTTTTTATATGGCCATGTTTCTATATTTATTTGTTTCCTCATGTTTCACATAGTGCTGCAATTCTTGCAATTTATGTGTTTTCTTGTTTGGATCATTGAATCTTTATTGGAATGCATATTGTATAGTTCATCTCAAATTAAGAAGTTTCTTTAGTGGGTTTTTAATACTGTGTTTAGATCACGGATTTGCGGATGAGAAAGAAAAGGGGAGGGAAATGTGAAATAAAATTGAGATTTGCTCCCCTTTATACATTCATTTCTTCATATTCATCTATACCCCTATTGTGGGCCCAAATTCGGACCCATTTGTACGACTCAAACTGTCTACCTTGTAGGTTTTGCAAAGGTCATTCATACAAAAAATTAATTTCATTGGACATTTGTAAACATAGGAGCAAATCACATTTTGTTTTATAAAATGAATAACGAAGATGATTGTAAAACATAAACCATCCATTTTATAAAATAAAATGTGATTGTTTCCGTATTTTTAGTTGTCTGATAAAGATATTTTTTGTATGGATAATCTTTATTGTGAGGCCTATGAAATAGACGGTTTGGATCATTTGTAAACCCCGTTCGAGCCTGCAAGATAGCTATGGATGGTTATGGAGAGATGAAGTATGGAAGGGAGTTTATCCCAATAAAATTAGTTTATACTTCATTCATAGTTTCCTCTCCATTTACTTTCCCTACACGAATCCCTATCCAAATTTATGATTCAAATATAGCTTAACGGTTTGTGGAAAATGTACACACCCAAAAGAATATGCAGAAAATAAAGTGTATGATGTAAATTCAAACTTAGAGTGGTGTGGGCCACATTGAGGGGCTTTTCCCAAATTAAGCCAAATTAGCAACCTATTTCCCAAACTAGGCCTCGTTTGGACGGAATTCCCAAACTAGGCTAAAGCGCTGTAACGCCCTCAAAATAAACCCATAATATCATACATTCACGATAAAGCAAAGAGATTTCATATTACAATCATTAGAGTATTCTTACAAAAGGTATTACATGTTGACAACAAAAGTAAATGCCCTATAGACTTACAACTTTCCAAGTCAACACTTGGTTACAAAAAGAGAGTATTAACTCTACACAAAATAAGCCATTGGCTTGATGTACATGTAATACAACAAAAACAACAAAAGAGTTTAAAAACCTCAAGCCTCTCAAGTTACGTCCTTGGAGGTGACATAACACCTGTACCTGAAAAGGATGTCTCATATAGAGTGAGCCAACACCTAGTAGAGATATGCTAAACATAATATGAGTAAGAACTAAAACATTACATTTGATAAATGTTTAACTCACATAAACCAATTCATAACCCAATTTAATTACATAACAAATATGTCTATGTTTCATTTCTCTTTCCTTTACTTAACCAATTTTCAATTTATAAATATAGCTCAGAACCTGGCCAATCAATTCCCATGAGACCACAATTCATATCAATAATACTACCATACTTCATAATGGATACACATATTTGTTGTATTAATATCACATAAAACACTTCCATACTTCACAATGGATACACATATTTGTTGTATCAACACTTCAATAGATACACATATTTGCTGTATCAATGGAGTCCATCCCCTATCTCCTCCCAAACAATATCCGGTTTAGGAGTCCATCCCCAATCTCTCCCTAAACCGTGGAGTACATCCCCTATCTCCTCCCACACAATACAATGTATATAAACACATATCATATACATAATCAATCAATACATAAATTTGATGTATTATTCCAATCGTCATATTCGATGACATATTCAATTGATTAGTTTTAGTTCGCCTAATCATCATGCATTGTCTACAACAATTAAGACTATCCTCCACCGATAGCTCAAAGCAGTTATTTCTAAACAGATAATAAATGCCTCAACAGATATATATTCAACATTTTCAAAGTGAGCAATTAATAAATCCAACTCCACCATTCTATCTCATATTATGCAAATTTCATCATTTCCACCTTAATCTCGTATTTCCATAACATTCCCAAATTAATTATATCAATTAATTCATAACAAAAATTAGGGCTTTCACTCTTTCTCAACTTTGACCCAAAGGCACCAATATCAACAACCAACAACAATACCATCACTTTAAGACCCAAAATACATATTTATGAGTCAAAATAACAAAACCCCTCTTTATACGTTTAGAAACCCTAACACCCAAAATCACCCAACTTCAACATTAAATCAAAATGACTAAAAATTTATGTCAAAGGTCATATAAATGAGCAGTTATCCCTATCTCAAATTCGGAGCTCAAAGGAAGAAGATGAAGAAATTCGAAGTGCTCCAAACCCCAATATTTTCGGATCAAAATGTAGCCCTTAACAAACTCTACACTTTTTATAAAGGCCCAAGGTTAGAAGATCACTCCTACTAGATCAAACCCTAGAGAGAAGTTAGAGTTTTAGAGTGAGGTGCTCTCCAATGGAGGTTTTAAAAAAGTAAGAGAGAGAGAAAATCAAAAAGTGATCCAAAAAGGTGAAACTCTGATTGATATAAAAGTCTCCCCGCTCGAGCGTGGAAACCCCCGCTCGAGCGTCAGACACAGACACACGCTCGAGTGTCAAAACGATCGCTCGAGCGTTGGATGCACACTCACAGAAGTTTTGCAGGCGATGGTCCCCGCTCGAGCGTCAAACTCCCTGCTTGAGCGGAAGAACAAAATCAAAGGATCACACTCGAGCGTCAAAACTCTCGCTCGAACGTACGAAGACCTGCAGAGAAAAATACTGGAAGAAGAAAATTCACCCTCGAGCGTCAAAAGCCCTGCTCGAGCGTGAAGGCTAAATTCTGGGCATCAACCTTTGGTTTCAAAGAACAACCAACCTGTTTCAAACCTGCCCAACACAACCCAAGACTCAAATACAAAGAGTAAAGGATGGAAATGAAAATGAGATAACAACACATCTACGGAACCGAGTCCGAAATACAATAAATAAAGAGAGGAAAAACCAGGATCGTTATAACTTACAAACCACGCTTTTACTGTTTTTAGGCCCCTCCCGCAAAAAATTTGTAAAATAATAAAAGCGTGATTACAAACCACGCTTTTAATTAAGAAGACATGGTTACAAACCAAGCTTTTAAGTAAAATAATTTTATTTTATTTTTTTTATTATTATTTTTTTTTTCAAAAAACATGGTTTCTAACCATGCTTTCTTAATTAAACTGTGTTGTAAAGAAAGCGTGGTTAGAAACCATGCTTTCAATACTTCACCAAACGCACGCACTCACAAACACACACACACACACGCGCTCTCTCTCTCTCTCTCTCTCTCTCTCTCTCTCTCTCTCTCTCTCTCTCTCTCTCTCTCTCTCTCTCTCATTGACACACACACACACATGACTCACACCCACACTCACACTCAATATATATATAAATTTTAATATATATTTATAATTTAATATATATATATATATAAATTTTATTTCATAAAATTGAAACCAATATTAAATATATATAATAATAATTTACAATAGCAAATAATAATCAACTATATAAAATGATTACTTTTTTATTTTAATTCTTAATTTTTTTTTTATTTTACTGTTTAGGGATAAAATTTATTTTTTTTATTTTAGGGTTTAGGATTTATAAAAATAAATAAATTTTAAGAATTAAACTATAAATTCTAAACCCTAAATCCTAAACTCTAAAATAAAAAAAAATAAATTTTAAGAATTAAACCCTAAACCCTAAAATAAATAAATAAAAAAATTTATCCCTAAACACTAAGGTAGCGTTTGGTAACATTTACGTTTTTGGTTTATATTTATAAAAATTTTATAAACTGGTTTCTGTTTATTTTTAGAAAAACATAAATTACAAACGTGTTTGGTTTGAACAAAATGTTTAAAAAAAATTTAAAACATAAATATAAAATATAAATATTTTAGGCTTGAACAAATATATTTTTTAGTTTATGTTTTAAATTTTTTTTAAACATTTTGTTCAAACCAAACACGTTTGTAATTTATGCTTTTCTAAAAATAAACAGAAACCAGTTTATAAAATTTTTATAAACATAAACCAAAAACGTAAATATTACCAGACGCTACCTTAATGTTTAGGGATAAAATTTTTTTTTTTTTTTATTTTAGGGTTTAGGGTTTAATTCTTAAAATTTATTTATTTTTATTTTAGGGTTTAGGATTTAGGGTTTAGAATTTATAGTTAATTCTTAAAATTTATTTTTTTTTTATAAATCCTAAATCCTAAAATAAAAATAATAAATTTTAAGAATTAAACCTTAAACCCTAAAATAAAAAAAATAAATTTTATCCCTAAACAGAAAAATAAAAAAAAAATTAAGAATTAAAATAAAAAAAGTAGTCATTTTATATAGTTGATTATTATTTGCTATTATAAATTATTATATATATATATATATTTAATATTGGTTTCAATTTTATGAAATAAAATTTATATATATATATATTAAAATTTATATATATATTGAATGTGAGTATGTGTGAGTCATGTGTGTGTTTGAGAGAGAGAGAGAGAGAGTGTGTGTGTTTGTGAGTGCGTGTGTTTGGTGCAGTATTGAAAGCGTGGTTTATAATCACGCTTTCTTTACAACACAGTTTAATTAAGAAAGCGTGGTTAGAAACCATGTTTTCTGGAAAAAAAAAATTTTTATTTTATTTAAAAACGTGATTTGAAACTACGTTTTATGATTAACTTAAAAACGTGGTTTGTAATCATGTCTTCTTAATTAAAAGCGTGGTTTGTAACCACGCTTTTACTATTTCACAAATTTTCCGCGAGAGGGGCTTAGAAATAGCGAAAGTGTGGTTTGTAATAGCGCTTTAGCCTAGTTTGAGAATTCCGTCCGAACTAGGCCTAGTTTGAGAAATAAGTTGCTAATTTGGCTTAATTTGGGAAAAGCCCCCCACGCTGAGGCTAAATCTTGTTAGCTTAGCACATTTCATTTTCGGGGTAGTTATTCTAGTTGCGTAGTATTACTGAAATGTTTGTTGTGATTCTTCTTTACTGATCGATGTTGTGCTGCAATTATTCGAGAACTGGATTGATCATGGAAAAGAAAATGAAACTGGCCAATGTAATCCTGAATGTGATGCTGTTGTGTTCTATGTTATTTTGGGAGAGAAGTGGCAGAATGTGGAATTCATTGAAAGGCCTTTATAAGAGAGAATAGCTTTGTTAATTACATTCGGTGACAAGGTGATAAATTTGAAGCTGCACATTTATTGTTACTGAGAAGGTATGCACCTTTATGGTTAATGAGATGTCATTGAAACTACAAGTCACATAACTAGTGGGATTTTGTGTCATATTGGTAAAGAGGCCAAAGTTTGGGCTTCTTATCTGTCAAAAAGAAAATTACTGGAGTATGTAATCAATACAAAAAGGTAATGTAAGTAAGAGTACAAAATATGTTCAAGAAAAAGAAGAAAAAGAAGAATTGAAGCATATAATCAATACGAAAAAAGACGCAAATCGGTATATATTATCTCACATCCCAAAAGAGGCCAAATTGACCCACTTTCAATTGTAATAAAAAATCACGGATCAAAGTTACAAAATAATCTACTAAGAAGACAATGGAATTACATTCAAGAACTCTCAACAACTTAGTGAATCCATGCCGAAATTGAACTAAACCCCTTGTGTCTCTTTCATTACCGTTTTTACCTCGAAATTACTTTGCTCAACGTTGAATCCATAATGTCAATGTCGAATCCATGATAATGAGACACTCTAGAATCCACCAAAACCTTAAGCTCAAATTCCCCAGAATCCACCAATGAATATCTCTATTTTGAATTATTTGAATGAAAGAAAACCCCTAAATGATTATCAACATAAAATCCGTTGATCCATTGATCACACTCAATTCATCAAGATAAACGGCATATAAACTCCATCCAATATAGGACACTTTTGCTAATCTCCTCTATGAGAATTCTGGAAGGGTTAGCTCTTAAAAACGCAACTAAGGCGGTTTAAAAATGTAGAGTCGTGAAGACCATTCGAGTGCAGGAATGACTGCTCGAGCAGTGTGTCTGAAAGGCGATGCTAACAAACTTCCACCTGTCACTTCGCTCGAGCGCAAGACTTACTGTTCGAGCAGTAAAACAAAATTTTTAGTTTCTCAGAGCTCAGACTGTGATACTTGATGCTCCAATACAGCGCTCAAGTGCACACTTGACTGCTCGAGCAATCCATGAAGTTTAACAAGCTCAAAAACTCTTCTGCTCAAGCACACTTTTCTTTCAGCACAAACTCCTCTACTCAAGCACAAATTAGGTTAGATTCACATCTAAATACTCACAACTCACAGAAACAAAAGAGTGAATGCAATTACATTTTAAAGGAATTTTATTTAATGGGATTGTCAATTATAAAAAACCTAACATCTTTAAACCTTAATGGAGTTTAGTATAATAATAATAATAATAATAATAATAATAATAATGTGTGGGTGATTTTCCGACCACACTGCCCGCTTAGTAACCAGCTGGAGAGCACTGGCAGAATAGATGGCACATGACTGACCTACAACAGAAATATAAGAATCCCGCGGTGGTTTCGACCACCCGGGGGCACTCCGACGATCAAGTCAGTATATCTCTCAAAGATAAATCAAGTGCTAAACTCACAAGCTTGAGTATCAAAAGCATACCTTAGACCCATGGGGGTGCCTCTCTTTTATAGCCAATACAATCCTAATCCCAATAGGAGCCTGGCCCTAATGGACTCAGGATTACTGCTAATCTGGGACTCTCAGTGGGATTAGGATAAACTCTCTAAGAGTCTTATCTTTACCCAAACTGAAGTCTTCTCCCAATCTAGGACTCTTGTCCATATCCAGGTTGAGTTCCCTCTTCATTCTAGGACTCTTGTCCCCTATCCGCTTATCTCGGATTCCGATATCTTCGGAGGTAACCTCGGCCTATCCGAGATGACCTCGGCACAACGGCGAAGACACGTGGCACCTCGGCTGACACGTCGGCGTCACCTTGCCACGTGTTGGTACTCAGAAAATATATCCCCACAACTGCCCCCTAGGTTCTATTACCTCGGCATTCTGAGGTGATGGAACCTACACTGTTCATTCATCTGTGCCCCTCTATTCGAGATCAAATTTGCCGACCTCAAAGTTCCCTGGACTTTACTGTCCACTAAGCTTCATGCCTTCCAAGCTGCTTGAGATCATACCTCCTAGCCGAGGTTCTGGTTCCATTAATTCGTAAACTCCAAAAGCTTTGCAACTGCTCCACTCACACTCTCTGGTGAGTTCCCGATTTCCAGTCATCTATTTGACTCCGGCGATCTTCATATCGACGTTCATTTCACTTGGTAGGTTCATAAACTCTTTACTTGCTATTAAGCTCAATCTTTCATAACTCTTCTGAATCCGTTTACTTGCCCTCTGTTGCCTTCTACTTTCGCCTGTTTTTAAGTTTTGAATTGTTTGAATGCCTGGCATTGTTCTTGTCATATCCGCTTTCTGTTGTTAGCATCGTGTTTGGGCCATTACTTTCTTGTTCTTCGCATACTCACTTAGTACCTGTGCACTTAACTTTATTCATGAACTTTGTCGTCTTCTTGACTCTGAATTTTCTCTTTTTTCATTCAATCCTCTGACTTTTTCTCTTTCTAGCTCTTTTGCTTACATCTGTCATTGTTCCAAGCTTTCAAGCTTCTGCAACTGTCTTCGTTCCTTTCCGCCGATGAAGCTTTCGTCATTTTGTCATTTTCGCATCCGTCGTCAGACTTCGGCAATTCTCATTCCGACTTCCCTCTTTCTGGTAAGCCACTGTTCCTCCTGGTTTTATTACTTGTTGCTTTCCAAGAAGCTCTGCTTCATTGTTAACCACCACTACTGTTTTACCCGTTGTTTCCAAATCATCTTCTTGAATACACACTGTTCACACATCTGTTGATTTTTGCCACTGTTCTTGGCTTGACACACCTGTGCAATATTTTTGTCTTGATTTCCTGATAGCTTTATCATCATTCTTGATTACGAATTGTTTTCTGTGTCTTTTTCCAGGTTTTTGCTTTCAATCCTGCCTTCAAAACTCCGAGGTGCCAATCGCCGAGAAGAGCGTTGATCAAACTCTTCAGGAGATTGATCTTTGAGCTAAATCGAGATGGCCGAGAAGTTCCTTTAAACTATCTTCTGGGGGTGAGACACAACCTGCCGCTGATGCCGAGTAATTTACTTTTTTCTTGATGCCGAGGTAACGGTAGAAAAGCTCCTCTAACTGATTGCCGAGGCTGAACCATCATCGTCTGTCGAAGCAGATCAATCCGACGTTCTTGCTTTTAGTCCCTAATTCTTTAAGGTCTTCGTTTCTGTACTTGCTAACCTTCTCAGCTCTTAACAAGCTAGTGGGTCATCTCGAATGATCATATCTCGGAAATGTCTTTCAGTGTTATCTCGGCTATACCAAACTTGTAAATTGCTTCAAATTTCAACAAGTGGTAGACTTCATAATCTTCGGTTAACTCATCTTGCAATTTTGCTCAAAAATTTCAACAAGTGTTATCATTCCTTGCTCCTGCATCTTCTCCCTGCCCCCTAATATGAACATAAGTTGCACTTAGGATCACATTAGGGAAGTTGGCTTCGTGCCGTAATCACAAACCTGATGTATTCTTCTTCCGCCGATGTATTAAAACTTCTGGTATTTAATTCGCCCCCTTTAGACCCTCTTTCTCTTGGCCTTTGCAAACTATTATCGCTGTTTTTTGAAGTATTTATTCCTTTCACAATTCTGGTCACCATTTCTGGCGTGCACTTAGTGGTTCTGTTCTAATCAAAACGACGTTTGACTCCGGCGAATCTTTTGCCGAACTTGTAAATTCTCTCAGAATTTCAACAAGTGTTTAAACCATTCTTCATTCTCGATTTTAACTCTGCTTGTAAACTTTTCTCGGGTTTTAACATCATCTTGGCTTAACTTCGGTTAAGCATCATCTCGGCTTAACTTCAGTTAAGCATCACCTCAGTTTAACTTCGGTTAAACATCATCTTGGCTTAACTTCGGTTAAGCATCATCTCGGCTTAACTTCGGTTAAGCATCATTCCTTCCTTGTCGTTTGTACACTTGTACCTTTAGACAATGTAAGCTCTGCATATGGCCGATGTGCCCCTTTGTTCTTAATTCAACTTTCCTTCTCTGAATGCTTGTGCTTTTGTCTTTTCTTGATTGCCTTCGTATGATTCTATACTTAGAATATTCTGCGTGCCTTTCATTCTTTGCCTTCTTTGTGCAATCTTCTCGGGGTTACATACCTCGGGTATAATAACTACAAACTTTACTTCGGCAAGATACTGACCTGCAAACTTTTCATGAATTTCAACAAGTATATATACTTATAAACTTTTCTCAAATTTCAACAAGTGTTTAAACAAATTTCTCTTTAACCTGTAAATTGCTACAAATTTTAACAGACGATTAAAATATCATATATCGGCTTAACTTCACCTTTGCTACAAATTTCAACATGTAAAAACATCACCTCGGCTTAACTTCGGTTAAGCATCATCTCGTTTTTAACCAACTTGTAAATTGTTACAAATTTCAACAAGCGCTAAGGAATCTTTGTCAGCTTAACAACTTGTAAATTGCTACAAATTTCAACAAGCGTTAAGGAATGGTTTCAGCTCAACAACTTGTAAATTGCTACAAATTTCAACAAGTGTTAAGGAATCTTTGTCAGCTTAACAACTTGTAAATTGCTACAAATTTCAACAAGCGCTAAGGAATCTTTGTCAGCTTAACAACTTGTAAATTGCTACAAATTTCAACAAGCGTTAAGGAATGGTTTCAGCTCAACAACTTGTAAATTGCTACAAATTTCAACAAGTGTTAAGGAATCTTTGTCAGCTTAACAACTTGTAAATTGCTACAAATTTCAACAAGCGTTAAGGAATGGTTTCAGCTTAACAACTTGTAAATTGCTACAAATTTCAACAAGCGTTAAGGAATCTTTGGTCTTAACTTCGGTTAAGAATCTTCTCGGCTTAACTACGGTTACATCTTCTACTAACCATCATTAAGCATCTTCTTGGCTTAACTTGGTTAAGATTCTTCTCGCTTAACTACGATTAAGCATCTTCTACCTAACTCTGTAAGCATCACCTTGGCTTAACTTCGGTTAAGATTCTTCTCGCTTAACTACGTTAAGCATCTTCTCGCCTAACCATTAAGCATCACCTTGGCTTAACCGGTTAAGATTCTTCTCGGCAACTACGGTTAAGCATCTTCTACCTAACCATCGTTAAGCATCTTCTTGGCTTAACTACGTTACATCTTCTTGGTCTTAACTACGGTTAAGCATCTTTTTGGTCTTAACCGGGTTAAGAATCTTCTCGGCTTAACTACGGTTAAGCATCTTCTTGATTCAAGCGGGTTTTCAACCCGCCAACTTTAGTCGATCTTACGTGTTTCCTTTTTATCCTCTGGGGATCTTAGATCTGCTCATGTGCTCTTCTCTTCTCGGACTTAAGCAATGAGATTTTATCTTCTTAGTTCTCGCTTTCGGTTTGAGCTCTTCTTTTCTCGGGCCTACTCATCTAGGCCGAGATCATGTTTTCTAGGATCCGGGATCTGCTCACTTAGGCTGAGCTCTTGTCTTTTCGGGCCTACTCATCTTAGGCTGAGTTGATGTCTTCTCGGATCCGGGATCTGGAATCCAGGATCTGCTCACTTAGGCTGAGCTCTTGTCTTTTCGGGCCTACTCATTTAGGCCGAGATGATGTCTTCTCGGATCCGGGATCTGGACTCCAGGATCTGGAATCCAGGATCTGCTCACTTAGGCTGAGCTCTTGTCTTTTCGGGCCTACTCATTTAGGCCAAGATGATGTCTTCTCGGATCCGGGATCTGGAATCCAGGATCTGCTCACTTAGGTTGAGCTCTTCTATACTTGAATGTCATCTCCTTGGGAACGCTCATGCCCCCTGTTTTTGCATCCCTTCTGAAAGGGTCTTCGTTCATCCGCAGGTATTTATCCTTCCATACCTGGAGGTCATCTTTGTTGTAGTATCCGCTTCGATCTGTTGTCTTTGATGCGTCACCTTCCTGGCCGGCGTCTTTCACTCCGTGACTCTGGTCACGAGTTTACGTTGATCGTCCCCCTTCAAAGGTCGAGGTCGATAGGTCTCCCACTCCCAGCAGGTGTGTTTGTCTTCAATCCGATCCTTCTGTCTGTCACTGGCCATCTATTATTCTTTCTTTCCCACAGACGGCGCCAAATTGTGTGAGTGAATTTCCGATCACACTGCCCTCCTTAGTGATTCAGCAGAAGAACACAGGCAGAGTAGACGGCTCCTTGTAACCTGCACAGAAGGAAAAGACTCCGGCGGTGGTTTCGACCACCCGGGGGAACTCCGACGATCAAGTCAGTATATCTCTCAAGGATAATCAAGTGCTAAACTCACAAGCTTGAGTATCAAAAGCATACCTTAGACCCATGGGGGTGCCTCTCTTTTATAGCCAATACAATCCTAATCCCAATAGGAGCCTGGCCCTAATGGACTCAGGATTACTGCTAATCTGGGACTCTCAGTGGGATTAGGATAAACTCTCTAAGAGTCTTATCTTTACCCAAACTGAAGTCTTCTCCCAATCTAGGACTCTTGTCCATATCCAGGTTGAGTTCCCTCTTCATTCTAGGACTCTTGTCCCCTATCCGCTTATCTCGGATTCCGATATCTTCGGAGGTAACCTCGGCCTATCCGAGATGACCTCGGCACAACGGCGAAGACACGTGGCACCTCGGCTGACACGTCGGCGTCACCTTGCCACGTGTTGGTACTCAGAAAATATATCCCCACAAATAATAACAATAATAGGGCCATTTGGGAACTTTATAAAATAATTTAAAAGTCAAAAAGTTATTAAAAAAATTAAAAAATTAACATATACAAAAAAATCAAAGATTCTTTTCAATTCACTATACCTTTTACATGTATTTTTGTAAAAAATTAAAAAATTGTAAAAATTTAAAAATCATTCTACACATATTAATTTTTTTTGACTCATATTTTAACAAAAAGATCAAAAAAATCACTAAAAAATTTTATTCACAAACCACCCCTAAATATAAATAAAAATTTTTGGAGTATGCATTTGCCTGTGACAAGGGGTGATAGCAACAGTTTAGCGGTGGACAAACGTGGAGTCAGGGTCAGGCTAGGCCGACATTGTATAATAAGTGTGTTTATCTATTTGTCTAAGTTCAGTCTAAAAAATAATTATAAATCCTAAGCCCATCCCATTGGATTATATTAAAAAAAATTAAATCATTCTATAATTAAATTTAATCACACATTAGACTTCTTAAATAAATATATTAATATAATTATAAATTAAAAATTTTATTAAATAAATTTAATCACATATCATCATGATTTTTAATAAAATCAATAAAAATAAAGTTTAAATTAATATATATATATATATTAATATATTTTAAATAAATAATTAATTAATTTAATAACGAACCAATCAAACTGAGTTAAAATATAAACTTCAAATTCAATCTATTAATATTTTCAATAAAAAATATTAGGCCAAGTTTGGCTATACGAAATAAATCCATACTTTTTATCTTTTGATCTTTTTTAAATCACATCAATCAATATCTCCTCTCTACTTTTTTTTTACACATAATTCAATAAAATCCAAACTTAGCCTTAGGCCTCGTTTGGGAACAGGCTAATTTAGTAACTTTTTGGCTAATTGGCTAAAAAGGTTGGTAAGAAAAACCTGTATGTTTAGGCCAACTTTTTGGCTAATTAAACGCTTGACAAAAAAGTAGAGAAAAGGAAATCTTTGACTTTTTGGTATGGGTTGTTAACTTTTTGGCTAAAAAAGTAACTTTTTGGCTAATTGACTATTTTAACCTCTTGCCAAACGAGGCCTAAGTCTAATTAGAAGCTAAAAGCACCTTTCCAACTCCTAAAAGATAGGATCGGGCTGGGCGGGCCACTGCCGATGTGCACCCTGAGCAGGACTTGTCAAGGGAGGAAATGAATACAGGCAGGTTTCTATCGAGTCTGGATCCTCTGTAATGATTCACTGCCAAGGTTCCTGCAGTATCCAAAACGACGTCGATTTGGGGGTAAAATTTATCAAAAAAATAAAAATTAGGGAAGAAGAAGAAGACAGAGAGAGAGGAGAAGAAACTTCTCCGGCACACTCTCCGGCAACTCACACCACCGTGACCCCTACTCTTCGACGCCCCTCTCTGACCCCCACAGCACCACTGTGACAAACCCACTCATCCTCCTCCTTCTTGTGTTCTTCTTTCTCTTCCGATTGAGGAGGTTGGTTGCGGTGGCGGTCGCTAGGTTGGTTTGGATCTGAGTCTGTTGAGGGAAGGGTTGAGTTCGTGGAGGTGGACTGCGGATAAGGGTGGGCGGAGATGGGTTGCGGCGGTGAGGTGGTGGCGCGCCGGTGGATGTATGGGGGGAGGGATCATATGGCCTTTCAGTTTATTCTTCTTCTTTTTTTGTGTGTGTAAATTTTACCCCAAAACCACGTTTTTATTTTTTGTGTGTAAATTTTGCCCTAAAGCGACGTTGTTTTAGACATTGCAGAAACAATGGCAGGAAACCATTGCAGAGGATCGGACTCGGTTGCTATCTGGTTGTCTTTAATGTGATTAGGTGAGTATGTGGTTCAGCTTGGAGGTGTCACTATCAGGTGTCCAAGGTCTGTTTCAATCTCTACTTGTTCAGATTGATCGTGCAGATATGTATGCTTTTACTTGTTTTGTCCAAAATTCCGATATTTTTGTAAATGGGTCTTTGAATTTTTTTCATTGTAAAACCCTACAGGGGGACAAAAGGATGATAGTGTGTTCTTCTTAATTAGAGTGTTTCTGAATTAGGGTTTATGAATATTTTGGATGCATCCTTTTTATATGGCAATGTTTCTATATTTATTTGTTTCCCCCTGTTTCACATACTGCAATTCTGGCAATTGATGGATTTTCTTGGTTGGTGGTATTACATGCACCAATTAGTATACCAATATATGCTATTCTCATTTTAAAATTACGACCCCACCTATTATATAAATTACAAAGATTCAAAATTTCTAAAATTATGCCACATCATCCGTTAATATACTAATTGGTATACTAATTAGTGCATATGGCATTATACTTTGGATCATTGAATCTTTATTGGAATGTATATTGTATAGTTCATCCCAAATTAAGAAGTTTCTTTACTAGGTTCTCAATGCTGTGTTTGGATCGCAGATTTGATTTGCGGATGAGAAAGAAAAGGGAAGAAAAATGTGAAATAAAATTGAGATGATCTCCTCTCCATACTCATATATACCCCTATTGTGGGCCCAAGTTCATACCCATATGTATGTTCTGAACCGTCTACCTTGTAGATCCTGCAAAGGTCATCTAAGCAAAAAATTAATTTTATCAGACATTTATAAACACACGAACAAATCACATTTTGTTTTATAAAATGAAGGACAAATATAATTGTAAACTTAAACTATCCATTTTATAAAACAAAATGCGATTGTTCCTATATTTAAAGTTGTCTGATAAAGCTGATTTTTTGCATGGATAATCTTTATTACGAGGCCTATGAAGTAGACGGTTCAAATCACCAGTGTCTGCTTGGTTAGAGCCCGCAAGAGGGATATGGATAGGGATGAAGAGAGGAAGCATGGAGGGGAGCTTATCCAAATAAAATTAGTTTAGATTTCATTCATAATTTTCTCTCCATTTACTTTCCCTACACAAATCACTATCTAAATTCATGATTCAAATACAGCCTAAAGGTTTGTGGATAATGTACGCACCCAAAAGAATATGCAGAAAATAAAGTGTATGATGTAGATTCAAACTTAGAGTGGTGTGGTCCACACTGAGACTGAATCTTGTTGCACATTTCATTTTCGGGTAGTTATTCTAGGTGCATGGTATTACTGAATGTGATGCTGTTGTGTTCTATGTTATTTTGGGAGAGAAGTGGCAGAATGTGGACATTAATTCAAAGACCTTTATAAGAGAGAATAGGTTTGAAGCTAATTAAAATTGCTTAATTACATAAGGTGATAAATTTGAAGCCGCACATTTATTTTTACTGAGAAGGTATGCACCTTTATGGTTACTGAGATGTCATTGAAACTACAAACCACATAGCTAGTGGGATTTTGTGTCATGTTGGCAAAGAGGCCAAAGTTTGGGCTTCTTATCAGTCAAAAAGAAAATTACTGGAGTATGTAATCAATACAAAAGGTTAATGTAGGTAAGAGTACAAAATATGTTCAAGATGAAGAAGAAAAAGAAGAATTGAAGTATATAATCAATACGAAAAAAGACGCAAATTGGTATATAATATATGGTCTAAGAGGTATATTATGTCTATATAACTATCTTGATATATACACTTCACCTCTCATTTACCAACTCACTTTACATTTACGATCCCTTAAAATGTCTTTAGCATGTTGTGATTATCAGAATGTACAGTTGGCAACTTGTTTGAATGCTTGAAAGCACACGACCCAAGAGTAAAATAATTCCTTGGAAATAAATTCCTTAAAAGAAGGGCTTAATGACTAATCTAATAAAAAATCAACTTGTGCAAGCATGGCCCGTTGAATTGCAAACAATGCCTTAAAATCTTTTATTTTCTTGAAAAAGACTCATATATCTAAAGCATACCAAGAATAGTAGATTCCTCTTGCTAAATCTTTATATTTAAAAGTAGTTCATGTTGAGTCAACAATTAAACCAATAAGCCCACCTGGCTGTTTTTGTTTCCTTTCTTTTTTTTGTTGTCTTCTTCTCCTTATATGGTCAAAAATAGGCCTGGTGTATAGGAGTTGCATTGTAATTAATTTGAACCACTAAATGTATATCTATCGGCTTTCATAGTGTTTTTGGGATATATTAGATATATTTAGTTGGAAAATTTGAGGATGAGCGACATGCTATTGTATTGTAGCCATGTGCATGTTGAATACATTTAGTGAGTATATGGGTATCATGGAAAAAACTCTCTTGAAGAGTTCTAATAATGAATGAAAGAAGAGTGGTTTCGAAGTAGTTCAATGTAATTCAGTTAGTTCAAGAGTCTGTATGGTTCTCTATTGAATAATGGGATCAAGAATTCAGGTCTATTTGCTGGTTATTTCCGTCCAAATTTTACTCGTGGCAGCGCAGATGAATAATCTGGACTGTAAGTTCAACTCTTGTGTCCAAGTTTTTAGTTTATTGATGTCACTAGTTATATAAGTTTTTAGTTTTTTGTGCTTTGATTAATACAAACAAGAATACAGACCAGCTTGTTAGATATGCATACTCCAGAAACACATAAATAATTTGTGCACTGAATTTGTGATGGCATATGCTAGACCTCTTTCTAGTTTCTTTCTCTTCACACCATACTTTATTTACTCTTGGGGTGATTGCTGATAAAAGGCGAAGAAAGAAAATGGATATATATGTATATATATATATATTTGTCTTTTGTTCCGAGTGATTTTCACTTTAGATTCCAAATGACAGTATATTTGAGATTCAAAGTTTAAGTACGGTTTTTCCCGTAAGGCTTTTAGCATGCAAAGGACTAGATCTTTGTATATTCCAGGAAAAATTTCCACAATATAAAGCTGTAGATCAAATCTCTAGAATACATAGTTGCATATCTGCTATGTGTTGACTGCTTTCCAAAGTGAATTTTGTTTGATCAACTACCATGTTTATCTGGTTTAGCAACAAGTTCTCAGTCTGTATACTATTTTGTGGTCACTCAAAAGCAAGCCTGGGATGTTTGAGTTCTTTAACTGAAGTATCAAATGGTCTTGATTATTCAAAAATGGCCAAGATAGTACCTTGAACTAGAAAGTACTTAGTCAAACAAAATATGAGAAGACGCGTACTTTTAGCTGTTCCGTTTGTTTTTGGATTATTGGCCACTGTTGGGTTATCATGTTCCATGCATTGGTTTTCCTTAATCCTCATCAAAATTTCGGGTAAAGTTAATTTATGTCCGTTGCAGTTGCTGCTCTAAATGCTCTCAAAGAAATTTGGAAGAACACACCACTCAATTGGGTTGGATCGGATCCATGTGGCAACAGTTGGGAAGGAATTCATTGCACCAATTCACGTGTGACATCTATGTAAGTCCCTATTGTGTTTTGCCTTTAATGCTTATGGAGAGTTGCTTATTCTACTTTTTGAGAATTAAGAGGTTAACTATAAGTTTCAATTCCAGAACATTAGCCAGCATGGGATTGACTGGTCAGCTGTCCGGAGACATTCAAGGGTTGTCTGAATTACAGACTTTGTAGGTCTTCTATTTGCTCTATCCCTATTCTCTCATGAATAGATCCAATTCCAATTAACTTTGCGGACCATCATTCAGTTAGTGTTATTCAGGACTAATGGGAAAACCTTCATTCCGTGTGAGGTGCTAATGGGAAATTTTCCCTTTGCTCAGTTCTCCTCATAGGCTCTATCTAATACATATTGAGTAATGGACTACTATGGTTGTTTGTTAACACTTTCGTTTCCTGTTTTCTGCAATTGTTTTCATTTTTTTTGGAAACTCGAAATGAAAACTTGTTTGGTATATGGTTTTCGTTTTCAGAAAAATGGAAATGATTCCAAAATTTTTGGAAACAGAAAAAAGGTGTTTTTACTTATTTCAAAACAAGTTTTCATTTTCTTTTTTCTGCCCCACCACTTCGGGCCACCACCCACTGCTGGGCGGCTTGCTGCTAGAGAGCTCCAGCAACCTTTCAGTGACTCTACAGAGACCACCCAATCACCACCGTGACCTCTGGCAACCTTTCGGTGGCCCTCTAGCCACCCCATGACCTTTGGCCACACTCCAGCCGTCAAGCCCAGCCACCCCCCACGACCAGGCACCACATCCATTCACCCTCCACCATCGGCCACCACCTCCGGCAACTCGCCAAACATGTTTCTCTATTTTGTTTTTATTTGTATTCAAAACATTTTTGTATACCAAACAAGTTTTTTTGTTTTTCTTTCTTACCAAAAAAAAAAAGAAAGAAAAATTTTGTAAACAAAAAACAGGAAAATAACAACGTTAACAAATGACTCCAATATTTCATTTTCATTCTTTAGGAGCTTCTTGCCCATAATGGAATTCATTTTCAGGTCTTCACAAATGTTTGTTAGGACCTAAATTATTTTGTATCACAACAAAAACATCACAACATCATATATGTAGGATATGGCACCACAGATAATAACATGGTAATTATATGTCTTCTTGCTTTGTTGTAATGCCTACTCTGTCTCTCTCTCGCACACACACTCACACACACAAACAATTGCTTGGTGACACTCAATGGTGTCACGGTTCATATTTCACTTGAATGCCTGATTGATGTGGTATAAAACACTACCCAGACAGTGTTCCCTACTTTATTAATAATAGCTGTTTGGAATTGTCTTTGTTTATTCTCCTCTTTACTTCCATATAAGAATTGTTAAGAGTAACTTCTGATTATCAGCTTGTGCATGTAGGGATCTATCATACAACAGCGGTTTGATAGGATCTCTTCCTCAATCAATTGGAAATTTGACTAAGTTATCAATCCTGTAAGAAATTTTTTCATTGTTGTTATACTATGCTTAATCTGTTGATTACTAAGGTTAGTACCCTGTTACAAACCAATTACATCTCCTTGCTTCTCAGAATCCTGGTTAGTTGCGGTTTCAGTGGTCCAATTCCAGAGACAATAGGATCTCTGCAGCAACTGAGCATTTTGTAAGGATTTGGACTTTGTTATTTCTGTTTACTGTGAGAATCAGTATGTGTGAAAGCTTAATATGGAAGTATCAGCAATTATTAGGCTCACATTCCTTGTGACATGATTCCATTCTTTGACATAATGATGGAATGACAGAAATATAAATTAACTTGGTATAAGTTCAAGTTATCAGATAAATTGTTTTGTCCATGGTTGTTAGAATTTTACAATTCATGATTTCATTCGTGTAGTTGAATCTCAAATTGAGTAAATCTTATGATTCAATTGTGATTCACTGCCATTCAAGCGATTCAGTTCTGCTTGCATAATGCATGAAACGACATCGTTTTCACAAAATAAAAAAAGAGATCAACAAATTATATTGATATATGTGATTTTACATGTATATACATATATACTATTTAGTTATGTTGATATTTATTTCATTTTAAACACTATATGTGTATTTTTATATGTGTATACATATCTAAAATTATATATTATGCTAAATAAAGTGAATCTTACAATTCACGATTCACTATTTTAGCAAAACATTCACGATTCGATTCGCGATTTGACAACAATGCTCTCAAGTGATTGACATGATCAGTAAAATGAGATGGACATTAACTACAGTCTACAACCTTTTACATACTATTGACACAATGATTGACTGCTCTTTACGTAATTTGATCTTAAATATTTCATTTACAAAATTTTCGATTGATAATTTGATAGTATTGCAAACTGTCATATTCCTTTCCACAAATTATTTAGGTCATATGTATTATTTGGGCTTCCTATAAAATCCTAATAATTGCACCTCTCAAGAACAAATGCTCCCACCCTCTGACTTCTCTAGGTGAACCTACTTACTCCCTCATTATGCTTTTAAAAGATGAGAAAAATTTGAGCTTGGAACCATTTTTTGGTCCTTTAAATCTTGCATGCCTTGGCCTATATTTCAATTATTTCATTATGTATTCTACAGGTCTCTGACTTCCAACAGCTTCAGTGGACCAATTCCACCTTCAATTGGTAATCTCTCTAAGCTTTATTGGCTGGATCTGAGTGTCAATAAGCTTTCTGGAACTATCCCTGTCTCACCTGGTCTGGATATGCTGGTTAATGCAAAACACTTGTATGTCTAATCTCTCTCTCTCTCTCTCTCTCTCTCTCTCTCTGTATTTAAGCTAACTAGTTTGATCAATTTGTTGTTTATTTCCATACACTAATGACCTGAGATTCTTTATACTATTCACAGTCATTGTGGAAGCAATCAGTTCTCTGGTGAAATCCCATCTCAACTTTTCAATGCAAATATGTCTCTGATACATGTGTGAGTTCCTTTGAACCGGCTACTTATTCATGAGTCTCTGGTATGCACTTGAATGACAGTACAATAGGTTATGCATATATGCAGTTTGCTTACCCATATGGCAAGTATAAGCAACAAGCTTTCATGGTGAAAAGGAGAACAACTTATGTTACGAGCATAATATGATGAGTCTCCCTCTGAAATTTGCTTACCCTCATGGCAAGTATAACTGTTGAGGGCTTGTTTGTTGGAAATCATCCTTTGATATGGGCAGACCTTTGGCCCCTTGATGTGGCTTCGTAGTGCCGAGCTTCAAATCTTAATCTGGGATTTTTTTTCTCCTTCTTCCCAAATATATATATATATATTTCAAAGAGAGAGAAATGGGGCTCTTTCTTATTTTTTCTTTTTTATTAATATGATGAGGAATGTTGGATTTAAATTTCTTGGCAGCCCGTTTCTCTCAATCTGGGTACTAATTTAAATGTCATCTTGTGAATTAATTTGAGCAGGCTTTTTGATCACAACAAACTCAGTGGCAAGATTCCTTCAACGCTAGGACTAGTGAAGACTTTGGAGATATTGTGAGTATCTCTATCACATACCCAATCAAAATCATAATAAGATGCTGGCTGTTAATACCCATTAAAATTTTTGATTTTGAGTATATAGTGTTGGCAACGGATGCCTGGATAGGAACTCATTGGTGGACCTATCCCATTGAACTTCAACACCTAATGAGCTGTAGGCAGACAAAAAGAAAAACTTTTCCGTATTAAGCTTAGTAAAAAAAAAAAACTTCTATACTTGTTTCCAAGAAGTTAGCTTATCCTGCATTAGGTTTTCAGTTTTACAGCCTTTACTATGAGAGGCTTTTGATTTTCACTTTCAGGTTCTTGTCAAACAATCAACTGACTGGCCCCTTTCCCGATCTTACTGGCTTGAATTCTCTCAACCACATGTAAGTAGTAACAATCTTGCTTAGGAAAAAAGGCCATCATGGTTCTCAAGCATTTTATTAATGGATGTCTTGTTAATTCCTTGTTTTCCTCCTCATCATCTTGTTTTCATAATTATGTTCAATACATGCTACATTGACCAAAATATTACTTGCAGGGATTTAAGCAATAATACTTTTGACAAGTCAGATTTCCCTCCATGGGTTGAAACCTTACGGTCTTTGGAAACATTGTACGTCTCTCTCTCTCTCTCTCTCTCTCAACAAACGCACATGCAACTTGAAATATCTCATTCCTTTCTGGTGTTTCCTTGGTCTTTGCTGCAGACAACTGAAACATTGCAGTCAATTATCATATAATGTTCTCAATTTTGGATGAATGAAATTGTTTCTGTTAAAGCATCCAGCTCAAAACCAATTGGCAATGAGTATAGGGGCCTCTCAAGTATGTTAACTAAGCTTGGGTGGTTTAGAGAGAGATGATGTGTGATAAGTCTAACACTTCCCCTCTCATGCAACCCGGATAGCATGTGGAGGTGATAGAGAGATGAGAGGGGAGAGATTAGACTTTGGGCCAAGACTTGACCCACCAAAGACCACCCATGACTCATCTCTGATACCATGTTAAAGCGTCCAACTCAAAATTAATTGGCAATGAGTGGAGGGGTCTCTCTAGTATATTAACCAAGCTTGGGTGATTTAGAGAGACAATGTGGGACAAGTCTAACAGTTTCAATCAATCTTTTTTTCTCTACCACTTATTCGTCGAAGCACATTGCATTTCAGCTAAGAAAATTACAGAAAATGTGCTTTGGATAGCCTACATTATTGTTAAGTCAGCAATTTTCCCAAAAGCCTAAGCTTTTAGGAAATGGCGTCACCCTCTCTCATGCGCAACCCTGTCTTGCACATGGAGAGACAAACAAAGAACCAAACAAAAGGAGAAGCAAACAGCCAAACAGAGAGGAAGAAACCAAATGTGGACATAATACCAAATGCTAATAGAGAGACTTGAACCCAAAACCTCTTTCAACTAGAGCTCTGATACCATGTTAATTCACCAATTTTCCCAAAAACCTAAGTTGCCAGGAAATGGGCCAAACAATGTATATCAAGCTATCTAACAATTATATAACCATAATGCATGGCTACCCCGATAACCTTATAACCTTCTAATTTAGTTTTATATGCATATGGTGAATACAATAGAGAACATGAAGAACATTTGTCTTTTGCTTTACTCCAAGTTGCACAACATCCTCTTAAAAGAAATAAAGGGAAGAAGAACATGGGTTGAGGTGTTATGAAAGGATGATTTTCATAAACTTAACTGATGATATGACTTCAAATGGAGCCAACTAGTGGAAATTAATTCATGTAGCTAACGCCAAGTAATTGGAACAACAGCTTGTTGAGTTAAGCTGGAGTCAGTATGACTTCTGACAAGACTTAGGATAACTCAATATTGTACATAGAAAAAATTTCAAGTATTTATTATTTTCTTCTGTTTACTTCACTTATTTTCTTTGTTGATGTCAGCTTCCTGAAAGTTAAAATTGATGTAGACGTTACTCTTTCAATTTTGTGCTTGCAATTTTGCAAACAGCTTGTCAGCTAAAATGAGAAGTTTCAATGCACTACAATTATGTTTCCGCTAACATTGTACTTGTAGAATGATGGAAGACACAGGACTTCAAGGTCAAATTCCAAATGTCTTCTTCAGCCTTCCACTGTTAAGAAAAGTGTGAGTATCAGTTTAATCTCATATATTGCATTTCATATAATCATCTAGAATACAAAGTAAAAAATAAAAAAATAAAAAAAATGGAACCTCCATGGGTACTAATATGATTGATTCTAGTTGTTTATCTTATGTCATGCCCATTATAATCAAAGCAATTTGTTTTGGCATGCCGTGTCAGTGTATTGAGGAACAACAAGCTTAATGGCACTTTGGTTGTCAACTCCAACAGTAGCGACCACCTGCAACTTATAGATTTGCAGAACAATTACATAACTGACTATATGGTGGGAACGCGATTTAACTCTGAGTTAATGTAAGTAGTAAGACTGTTTTGGCTTACTCTATCAGTAAGATGGTGTTAAAAAACTAAAACTAGTTCCGTTTCTGGACATGCAATCTATTTACCATTCTTTGGTTTATCATTCTATAACCTCATTTGTGTACTTTTCTATTATTTTCTGTAGACTTGTAGGAAATCCTGTTTGCGAGGGAGCACGAGGGACAGAATCACATTGCATCATTCAGCAGTCAAATTCCTCATATTCAACAGAACCAAAGACTTGTATGCAAGTTACATGCAAGTCACATCAAATATCCAGCCCCAACTGTAGATGTGCTTATCCATATATGGGTTTGCTAATTCTCGGAGCTCCTTCCTTTAACGTTACAAACTCAAATATCTACACATCTCTCGAGAATTATCTGATGCGTTCTTTTCAGTCCTATCAACTCCCTGTGGATTCAGTTTCTCTGAGTAAAAATCCAGATGATTCTCTCATCATTCTAAGCTTAGAAGTTTTTCCATATGGCGTAGAGCATTTTGATCGAACTGGAATTTCTGGGATTGCGTTTGTGCTATCCAACATGACTTTCTATCCTATGAAGCCTTTTGGGCCCTTGTTTTTCATTGCACAACCATATTCATATTTGGCAGGTATAAAGTATATATATACATGTGATTTCCCATTCTAATCTCTCTCTCTCTCTCTCTCTCTCTCTCTCTCTCTCATGTAAAAGAATCTACAGGAACTAAGAAGTCATCAAGAGCTGGCATTATCGGAGTGGCAGTTGGTTGTTCTTTGCTTGTGTTATTGTGTCTCCTTGCAGGAATTTATGCTTTCCATCAAAAGAGAAGAGCTGAAATTTCTGATAAGCAGAACAATCCTTTTGGTAAAATTACGAGTTAATCTTGACAATGTATTTCCTGGTAATCATGTCTTATCTTGGGTGTTAGTTATAGCTTTGATGTCATACCAATGCAGCTTCTTGGCACCGAAATGAAAGCAATGGTGGTGCTCCTCAATTAAAAGGAGCTAGGTGTTTCTCATTTGAAGAGCTTAAGAAATACACAAACACTTTCTCAGATGCCAACTGTATTGGAGTTGGTGGCTACGGAAAGGTTAACTTCTGTATTCTTATAGCTAGAGAATAGATTGTTGAAAGGTTAATTGTTACATTCTTTTTGCTAGAGAATAGATTGTTTGTGATTCTTTTCTCTTCTTGGTACAACATAGCTCATATATTACTAGTAGTTTTGGACCTTTCAACTGTGACAGAAGTCTCTGAACTTTTTTTAAGAGTACAATTACAAGCAGTTTTTTTTTTTTTTGTTGAAATGAGAAGTAGGTGACTGATCTTTGAAATTGTATGAACTATTTCCGGAATATCATTGATAAATTTAGTAATTATTAAACTTTTGTGTGCTTGCAAACTCGTTTTGAAAATTCCTAGAAAACAACCCTATGTTTTTTCTTTCCAATAAATATTGATTTAGTTTAAATTTGGAGCATTGTTCCTCCATTTTTTTTTTAATCTTTTTTCTTCAACATGTTTCTTATCCATCCTAGAATATTTTTGCAATGTATTTCTTTGTGCTGTGCAACTTGCATATTCACAGTTCTTTGTTTTATTTACAGGTATATAGAGGAACTCTTCCCAGTGAGCAACTGGTTGCCATCAAAAGGGCTAAACAAGGATCTACGCAGGGTGATCTTGAATTTAAAAGTGAGCTTGAGCTTCTATCCAGGGTTCATCATAAGAATGTTGTGAGCCTTGTGGGTTTCTGTTTTGAGCAAGACGAACAAATGTTGGTGTATGAGTATATTGCAAATGGTACACTGAAGGAGTCTCTTTCAGGTACTTGACACTTATTTCCTATTCCACCACCAATATGGATATTGATACTTGTTCTTCAGTTGCTTACTTTATAATGATGCATATAGTGGCAATTTTTAACGTGTGCGTATTCTTGTTCGTCGTAACTATTTGTTCAAGCAAATACCTTGTCTGATTTGAATGTAGCTGAAAATAAGTAAAGAAATCAAGAAAGTAAAATGCATTTTACCTTCCTGCTGTCACTAATTACATCCAAATTAACAAAAACTGTGTCGCACAGATTTTGAAAGTTGCATGAAAAAAATAAAATGTCAATCAAATTTTATTACAAAAAGACAGTTTTTCCATTCATAATCTTCTTCCCCAATTGAAAATCTTAACTTAAAAATCCTAATATTAACTCAACCACCCCCTGCCACCACTACCTCTTTCTCCACCACCACCACCTCCATAGTCTGCAATTCCTACCACCCCACCACCACCGACTTGACTTGCGTTCCCTCCACCTCCCCACCTCCACCCACCTGCTTTGCCAGTCACCTGCCACCATCCCCGCCACCTCTACCACCTGTCTCGCCTCCTTCCTGTTGCCCTATGACCCCTCTTTCCACCTCATACTTCCCTTCTGATTGTATCTATGGGTGTGTTGTTGAATCAATGCAAGATTTAAAAAATAAAAAATAAAATAAATAAATAAAACAAAAAAGATCGATGCAAAACACATGGTGGGTTTGTTGGCAAGGTCATGTAGAACAGATCTATGGTGAAGTGGGTGGGTTGATGTGCCGAGGTAGTGCACAAGTGGGTTATGACATTGTAGTACATATACATATGCACTAAGAAGCACGAATACTTCTAAGAAGATGACGTATCCGTGTCATATCCATGTCGGACACTAACACTCTTTGGACACTTTCCAGGCACGTTTCCGACACTCATCAAAACGTGTCCTATTTTTAAAATTTTTTTTTCAAAACCCGGATAATCTTTGGACACTTGGAGGACACAAATGTCTATCGCTTAAACACACGTGTCTATTGATTAGACATAGGTAAAACTAATTATAAGTTTGAACAAAACAGCTTAAGATACAATAATAAAATAAAAATCATATATATATTTATAGAAATTAGTGTCATATTACATTTTTTATTATTATTTTTGAATGATATATTCATATACATAACATATAATAAATATGTAAAATTATATATTTTATGTGTGTCCCCTACGTGTTGTGTCTTGCATTTTTTAAAAATTGGCGTGTCTGGTCATGTCGCGTGTTCGTGTCCATGCTTCTTAGCATATGCATATACTTATATACATATGTCAGTGTGTAATTTAATATGTGATTATATATGGATTAAAAATTAAATTAGCAATTAAGTAAAAGCAAGAAAATTTGTGTTAATATGCGGTTTGATTTATGCTAATATGGTTTGATTTGTTTAAAATGTGATTCAAGTTAGGTAAGGGTGAAAGAGAAGATAAGTAAAAGAAAACAATGAGGGCATAAGGTCATCCTGTACATTCTGTTAACAAAGTTAACTTTGCATTTTAGTCCAAAATCTCGTGAGAGTTATTTGCATATATTTAAATGTTAGAGAGGTAAAGTTCTCTGGGGTTAAAACCACAAGAGGGTAAAGTAGAAAAAAAAATGTTTCTGTAGTTTTATCTTTCTCTAACCTCAGTCAAAACTTGAATGTTTCACATATCTCCTCTAGCCAAAAGAATAGGAAAAAAGTATAATAAAAAAAGGGATCCCCAGAGTTTGTAAACTGCACTACCAGACCTATGTTTTTAGGCAATACATGTATTTGACTAAACAGTAACAATTAAAGTGCATATTACCTATGCAGGGAAATCTGGAATCAGGCTGGATTGGATGAGGAGACTTCGAATAGCCCTTGGAGCAGCAAGAGGTTTGCAATATCTACATGAGCTTGCCAACCCTCCAATCATACATAGGGACATCAAATCAAACAATATCTTACTGGATGACTACTTGAATGCAAAAGTTTCTGATTTTGGTCTGGCCAAGAGTATTGGTGACCCCGAAAACTGTCATATTACCACTCAAGTCAAGGGGACAATGGTCAGTAAATTTTCCTCTGAACCCTGGTTTTGAAATATCAGCAAACTACTATAAATTAGAAGTTGGTTAAAGTATTTACAAAGCATCTTATTCATAGTTAAAATCTATTTGTTCTTGAAGTTCTCAGTTCTCAGTTATGAGAAAAGTTCTCATGAAACTGGTGTCAAGTATTCATAGACCTCCATTGCTAAAAGAACATCAAATAAATAAAACCCTCTATTTTGTTTTGATGAGAAGATAATTAAAACAGGTTGTGTAATTTTTTCCCCATTATATTATGGGTGGTAGCTGGTTGAGGTAGAAAAAAAAAATAAAAAAAAGAAGAAATCGCATGGGATGGTATAAACCAAACCAAACCAAACCAAGCCTTAAGTCTTGGCTGCATGAATTCTTTTTCTCTACTCAACTCTATTCATCCAAGGTCATTTTGTTAGTCAAATTAAGAAGATTCATATTTTTATTTACTACACTAGTCCACGTCAATCTAGGTCTAGGTCTACCCCTTCTCCTAATACTACCATCTACCGTCACTGTATTGCATCTCTTACCGCATGGAATGGTATCTTGAAGAAAAATAGCTGTAGGACAATAGAGAATGAGGATTTTTCTCATTATGAAATGACACTTTGGTAGGTCTTCAAGGAAAAAAAATATTGCTCAATATGACTTGAAAATTTGTACATATATATATATATTTTTAACTATCAGTAATCCTATTTCGGGCAAGGTTGTAGAGATCCAATAAATTTTATAAGACCTACCTAGTACCTGCTATCTACATGCTACTGGTGTGTGGGATGTCTCTTTATTTATTTATTTTGTTGGATCATGTGATGTCTCATTCATTGTCAAAAAGGATGCACACCATTTTATCTTTGCTGAAAAGAATATATTAAACAAATTTCTGTAGTGAACCACGGAGGTAATATTTTGAATTCTTTGAAGAAGCTTGATATTGCTTAGTATTTTCGACTAAAAGCGGGATTTTTTATTGGTGTAGGGCTACTTGGATCCTGAATATTGCATGACCCAACAGTTGACTGAGAAGAGTGATGTTTATGGCTTTGGAGTGCTAATGATTGAGCTGATAACTGCGAAACAGCCGATCGAGAAAGGCAAATACATTGTAAGAGAGGTGAGGCAGAAAATAGACAAGTCAAAGGATCTATACGATCTTCATGAGATTATCGATCCAAACATTTTGGGCACCACACTGAAAGGTTTAGAGAAATTTGTGGATTTGGCAATGAGGTGTGTCGAAGAAGAAGGAGCTGCGAGGCCTACAATGGGTGAGGTGGTAAAAGAGATTGAGAACATCATGCAAATTGCCGGTTGGAACCCTAATGCTGACTCAGTGTCCACTTCAGTCTGTTATGAAGAGACTAGCAACTATCCTTGCATCGAAGAAAGCCTCATTATGTATAGCAGGACCTTGGCACGTTAAATGTTAGTGCCCCGGTAAGTATTATTAAACATTTTCGTGTAGAACATGTGATGAATTCTTGGCTTTTCTTTCTTTTGTTGGACGGTCCTAGGTGTGTTGCTTGCTGGTAGACTATGAAGAAAGGAAGAGAAAAGTGGAACGAAATCAAAATATTGATGCACATATTGTGTGTATATTAGGCTAAGTCTTGTGATTTTTCTATAAATAAGCTACTATTCTCTATTCCAAGTAATCATCCCTCAATTTTCTGTTGTATTGGGAAAAGAAAATGTGATTTACTAATTCATTTCTGATGAAAATTCTATATATGCAACAATTAGTAGATTTCAAGAGAGGCATGGATTCTCACCCATGTCCTTGGTTGAAAGTTTCTTGGGAATGTTTGTTAGTTTACATGATGACAATATTGGAGTTTCTTACCATGGATATGGTTATAAATTATGTGTCCTTATCATAGATTTAGTTTGTTAGTTTGCAAGGAAATTCTATAATAATGGGTGTATCATATGCCCAAGTTACGACTTTTGTAGTCTTTGGTTATGACTCATTATGTGTTGATTATGATCTGATTATAACTCATTATAACATTAATTAACTCAACAACAACAACAAAGTACAAACCAGCATACCAAAATATTCTTAATTTATTTTAAACTTTCAATCTGGTATTGTTTGATGTAAATGTCGGTTTCAAATGGATTTGGTTAGAATTCTTTTATCGAAATCTATTAAAATTACTTAGAAATTCTAAATAAAACATATTGAAATTTTACTGTACAAATTAAGAAATCTAAAAATAATAATAATTAAGATTAACATAGTACAATACAATTTTACAGGTAATATTTTCAAAAAGCGAAATTTCACAACCACCACTTAACTCACAATCATCATTATTGTTACCAAGCAAAATTTATGAAAATAGTGAAAGCACTAAAATTTCACATTAAAGTGGGACACGACGTATGTTCTGACTTTCTCAGAGACTATTGAGTGGCAAAACTCTACTACCATTTACTTCAAACTCTACATCAACATCTCTTTCGCATTCTGTGTATGATTCTCTGTTATAATTATTGGGGTTTTCTTAGGTGTGCAACCCACAAAAGGTGTAAGTGGGTTGCACACTATGTGTCACTCACACAAAAGGTGTAAGGTGTAAGTGGAAGGTATAAATGAAATGTATAAGTTGCACACCATGTGCCACTTACACAAAAGGTGTAAGTGCAAGGTAAAAAAGGTGTAAGTGAACACAAAAAGGTGTAAGGTGTAAGTTGCACACTATAGCATTACCCATAATTATTTAGGGACAAGACTAAGATTTTAACTAAGGAGGGACAAGACTAAAACTAATTATTGAGTCTTATTAATTTGAGAGACGTGACTTAGTTTAATTTGATTTGGTATAAAAATTAATTATCAAAATTTAAAAATTATTTTAACATCATACATATGATTTATAATAGAAACCATCCTAACATTTAAATCAATAAAATCTCAAGCTATAAGAAATGAACATAAAATTGAAAAATGATAACGAAGTATATAATAAAAGGAAGAGAAAGTATCATTTTGCTCTTCAAACTTTCACGCATTTTTCAATTTGACCCTCAGACTTCGATTAATATCAATTTTATACCCAAACTTTCGAAAATTTGACCAATTTGGCCCCTGTCGTCACATTTCATCAATAATTGGACGGAATATGCTGACGTGAGGGCAAATTGATTTTTAAGATATAGTTTGGGGGACAAATTGATTTTTAATTTGGGGGGCAAATTGATTTTAAAGGTATAATTTGAGGGGTAAAATAAAATTTCCAATGAATTTTGATACCACGTCAGTACATTCCATCAATTGTAGACGGAATGTGACAACAAGAGTCAAATTGATCAAAGTTTCGAAAGTTCAGGTGTAAAATTGATATTAATCGAAGTTTGGAGGTTAAATTGAAAAATGCATGAAAGTTTGGGAGGTAAAATGATATTTCCTTTTAAAGGAATTGCTTTCTTAAATTTGTTTGTAAAGCAAATAAATAATAAATTTGATGTGCTTGATCCAATCAATAGTGTCAAATTTATTTTTTTTAAAAAAGAAATAATAAAAATGACATATATATAATTGAGAAAATTGTTGAAAATTCCAATTTAAGGAGAATATAAGGCATTAGGTCTCATGAGTATTTTTCTTTGGTGAAAAATTCACCCATGGAAGGAATGTTATGACCGGGTCGTTCCTACCAGAACATGGGACCTCCAAGAGCTCTGCCTCCTTGACGCCCTTCGACTATCAAGGTTCACTATTCCAGAAGATCTTTTCCTAATACCTGTTGCACTTCGGTTTTGGAATTTAGCCTTTAATTTTTTTTTGAATTTCGGTGTGGCATGATAGCCCCCACTATTCTTGACATGTGCCATCTCTTAGGGTTATCACCCATTGGTACCCCGTTCGGTCCAGACTATCCTGACCTTAAGATTCCTTTCTCCATTCCCCCTTTGAACTCTTCCTTCCATGATTTTGTAAGTTCTGAGAATAAAAAAGAAGGTTCTATGACCGACCGAGAGTTCTTTTCTTTTATCCTCTATTGGCTCTGCAAATTTCTTTTCTGTATCTTTTCTCTGAGGATTATGGCTGAATTTGCCCTTCTTGCCAAGGCTCTTGCTTCGAAGAAGAAGATAACATTGGCTCCTTATGTCTTAGGTCATGTCTATAGAATTTGTTCCCAATTTTGTGAGAGGCCCATGGATGTTAACCAATGATGCCCATTCTGAGTACTCCAACTCTATTTTTTGCATATTTCACAGACTTACACCCCAAGTGTTTGAAATTCTTGGTGTAAGACCTTACCACTTATAGAGTGAAATATGCTAAAGTTTCCCTCTATCCCTCTATCCCTCTAGATTTTCCTTCTACTTTTCTTTTTTCCATCAACTCCCAACTTCTTATCTCTCTACTTTTTCTCCCTCTTCGAAACCAACAAAGGCCTAGCATGGTTGAGAACATTTCTAGCAGACACCAACTGCTCCAGGCCTATTCATAAAGACATGTGGGCGTCACTACTTGTTCCAAGGGAGATCTTTATTGGCACTTTTTCCCCTCGATCTTACAAGTGCATTTCTGAGGCTTATTGTCTTGCTCAATTTGCTAGACAATTTGGACTTACTAAGGGAATCCCTGCCCCCCTCTGCAGACGTTTGAATTCAGATCTCGCAACCAGAGAGTTAAAAGCGCCAAAATCTAGGTTGGATAAAGTAATCCTCAATCTGGTAAAAGACTTGACTGATTTTGAATTCATATCCTTCATCCATCATGGCAGAGCTCTGAAAAGGCTCCAGGATTGATGGACAGCCAATATGGAAGTGCACCTAGCCATTTCTCAAACCTAAATAGTGGTATCCCTTCCTTCTCCGCTCACATTTTTTCACTCCGGCGGTTTTTCAGATTCGCACCTGTTCAGAGGGCTTCTAAACCCTTTTGAACAGTCATCTTATTGCCTATAAATTTAAGCCTTCTCCAACCAATTCTCTCATTCGTTTTTCCCTCCATTGTTCAGTATTACTCTTCTATATATTATTCTTATATTTTTTGTAAAAAAGAGATACAACTCAACTTATTTGCCAGACCCAGATTATGTTGAAACAATCTTCTGTGTAAAATAAATAACTTGAAACAAATCAAACAAATAAAAATAAATTACTTACAAATTTTTTTTTACCGAACTGTAAAAGTACAAAAAGATCAAGTTGAGTGTGTGATAATCTGTCCTTAAGACAGATTCGCCCCGCTATGGTGCTTATGAATAAAAGGTGTCTGTCTTCCAAGATACAATGATCTTCACAAATTGTAGTAGCACTCCAAACAATTTGTACGGCAAACCAAACCTGTGTTCTATACTCTCTTAATATTTTCCTAAAAAATAATATGAAGAATAATGCAACTAAAAAACAAAATCGGGAAGAACAGAATATTTTAGAATATTTTTCAAGATGGTTTCAGATTGTTTTTCGATCCAAAGATTGCTGGAAATGGCCTCTATTTATAGGCAAAAAAGTGACCAACAGATCTGCCCAAACATGTGGGTTTTTGAATGAACAAGTGCAACATATATAATTCAAATTTTGAACAGATAACTGCTTCCAACTGCAACAGATCTACTGGTAGTTTTGGATAGATAACTGATGGGCAGATTGGATCTGTCCGAGTAGTTTTAAACCTGTAAAATAGTTTGAAACTGTTCAAAAATTTGAATCTGTTGTGGAATTCAGAAGATGCACAAATTTTGGACAAAATTTATTTGAATTTTTTCAAATTCTTGCAGGAAATTATTTGAATTTGAATTCAAATTGTCCAACAATCCCCTACATAAATGGAATTTGATGGAGAGAAAATGCAACAACATGATCTAACTACAAAAAGTACAGAAATTAGAAATATTCTGCAAAGGATAGGTAGCTTTTGGTTTGAACCTTCCCTTGTGAGAGACTATCGAATTTACTATCTAACCAGTGAACATGATGTCTTGAACTGTTCAGCTGTTTGTGTAAACCAAGACAATAGAACTTACATAGTATATTACCATACACAGTTTAGTTCTCACTATTGTGTTTATTTTGGCCCTAAATAACCTGGTCTTTCATGAGTGCTCTAAAGACTTGTAGCTCTTCACAAATCTCATAGAACCGACCTAATTCACACTCATATAGGTGATTCTTATGAAAAATATCCTGCCATACTCCATTAGGTATACCTAGATATAAGAATCATTAAAAAGTATTATTTAACCTAAAACGCTGTAAACATCACTATTTCATCATAGAAATAGGTAGGATTTTGACTCCCCAGTGATCCTTCTAATTCATACACAACTCAGTTGTCTCTTTGAACTTAAATCTTGGGATCTCCAGTCAACTAAGTTGGGTTGCCGTTATGGTAACTTTTATTTAATAGGCTTAAGTCTCATTCCCCTCGATGAATTCTCAACAAACTCTCTTGCTAACCCTTTGGTTAGTGAATCTGCTATGTTGTCTTTAGACTTCACATATTCAATGGAAATAATTTCATTAGAGAGTAGTTGTCTTACGGTGTTATGTCGACGACGAATGTGTCGCGACTTACCGTTATACATATGACTCTGTGCTCTTCCTATTGCTGACTATCGCAATGTATGCATATAGTAGGCACCGATTTTGGCCACATTGGAATATCTTCAAGGAAGTGGCGAAGCCATTCAGCTTCTTCCCCAGCTTTATCTAAAGCTATGAATTCTAATTCCATAGTAGACCTAGCTATGCAAGTTTGTTTGGAAGATTTCCAAGATACAGCCTCCCCACTAAGAGTAAAGACATACCCGCTGGAGGATTTTGAGTCTCCAGTATCCGATATCCAATTTGAATCACAGTATCCTTTAAGTACTGCTAGATATCTAATATAATTAAGCCCAATGTTACAAGTAAATCTGAGGTATCTTAGAACCTTTATAATTGCTTTCCAGTGTTCTACTCCTGGATTACTCGTATATCTACTTAATTTACTTACTGCATAAGTTATGTTCAGGCGAGTGCAGTTCATCAAGTACATTAAGCTTCCAATAATTTGGGCATACTCTAATTGAGAAATACTTTCCTGTACATTCTTAGAAAGAAACAAATTAACACCCACAGGTGTTCTAGCAAGATGATCATCATCTTTGTTGAATTTGTCAAGTATTTTCTCAATGTAATGAGATTGTGACAAAGCATAACCTTCTGATGTTTTGGTAACTTTCATACCGAGTATTACATTAGCTATCCCCATGTCCTTTATGTCAAAATGTCTATTCAACATTTTATTGATAGTTTAAATCATGTCATTATTACTACTTATGATGAGCATATCATCCACATAAAAACATACTATAACATAACCATTGTTTGTGTTTTTAATATAAACACATTTGTCACATTCATTGATTTTGAATCTAGTTTTATTTGGAAACACATGTTCAAAGAAAGACGTATTTCGAGATTCAATAATAGTATTTACATGCATTTTGGAATGTTCTGACTTATGAATCAAAAATCGATATGCATTACTATTCATGGCATAACTAATAAAAATGCAATCAACGGTTTTAGGACCTATCTTAGTCTTTTTAGGACTAGGAATAGCCACTTTAGCCAAACACCCTCACACTTTTAAGTATTTGTAGGATGGTACTCTCCCATGTCACATTTTATAAGATATTTGATTCACTTTCTTTCGGGGTACTTTATTAAGTATATAATTAGCAAAAAGTATTGCTTTCCCCCATAAGTTCTGAGGTAATCCAAAACTTATTAACATGACATTCATCATTTCTTTTAAAGTCCTATTTTTCCTTTCAGCAATTCCATTTTGCTGAGGTGAGTGGAGCGGTGGTTTGATGAATTATTCTATGTTCTTTACAAAATTCATCTAAAGGTGATTCATATTCACTACCTCTATCATTTCTAAGTTTCTTAATTTTCTTACCAAGTTGATTTTTAACTTCATTCTTAAATTGAATGAAAGTTTCCAAAGCTTCATCCTTAGTTTGAATTAAATAAACATAATTATATCTAGTATAGTCATCTATAAAAGTGATAAAATACTTTTTTCCATCTCTAGTTTAAATTGATTTAAAATTACAAATGTCACCATGAATTAATTCAAGTGGTTCCATACTTCTTTCAATTGAATAAAAAGGAGTTTTGGATAATTTTGCCTCAACACAAATTTCACATTTATGATTTAAATCGATATCAAATTTAGGTAAACATTCCACATTAATTAATCTACGCAAAGATCCATAATTAACATGTCCAAGTCTACCATGCCATAAATTTGAAGACTCAAGCAAATAAGAAGAATATGTATTTTATTAATAACAGAAGGTACAACAGTCATTACATTCATTTTGAAAAGGCCATCAAACATGTAACCTTTTCCTATATACACCCCGTTTTGGTTAAGTATAAACTTATCACTTTCAAAAACTAGCCTAAATCCATTTTAACTCAACAAAGATTCGGAAACAAGGTTCTTGCGAATGTCCGGTATATGCAGCACATTGTTGAGAGTGAGTTCCTTTCCAGATGTCATCTTCAGAATAATCTTTCCTTGTCCTTCAACTTTAAAAGTTGAGGAGTTGCCCATAAAAAGTTGTTCACCGTTATCCACTATAAAATAAGATGTGAATATCTTTTTGTTAGCACAAATGTGGTGAGTAGTACCAGTGTCCACCCACCATTCTTTAGGATTTTCGACAAGGTTTGCCTCGGAAACAACTGCAGCATGTTCCACCACATTTGCCTTGGACTCCATTGGATGCTTACCAGCCCACTTACCAGAATTGCGGTTGTCCTCCTCAATCCTCAAATGCACAATCAATTCTTCTAAAGACATTTATTTGCGCTTGTGTTTGAGGTAGTTCTTGAATTCCTTCTAGCCTTGTGGTAATTTTTCAATTAAGGCAACAATTTGGAAGGATTCACTGAGAGACATGCCTTCTACATGAATGTCATGTAGAATGAGTTGGAGATTTTGAACTTGGCAGATCATAGTCTTAGAATCAACTATCACAAAATCTAGGAATTTTCCAACCACAAATTTCTTTGAGCCAGCATCTTCTGTTTTGTACTTTTTCTCCAAAGACTCCCAAAGTTCCTTTGCCATTTTGATAGGATTGTAGACGTTGTAAAATGTGTTGTCAAGTCCGTTCAAGATGTAGTTCCAGCAAAGGAAATCAGTATGTTTCCAGGCATCGATCGCAACAACCACTTACCAGTTAGTTTCATCCTCATTCAGAGTAGGAGCAATCTCACGGAGAAAACACGCCAGGTTTAGAGTAGTAAGATAAAACAATATTTTCTGCTGCCAAATTTTAAAATCAATTCCTAAAAACTTCTTTGGTTTCTCATCGTGATTGACTGGCACAGTCACAACATGAGGGGTTGGAGCAATTGCAGCCACCACACTAGTACTTGTTTCAGCATTAGTTTGACCAATTTCAGTAGCCATGAATTCTAAATTATAAAACAAAATTAAAATTAGAATTTTATACTACACAGAAAATTTAAACCAAAATCACAGAATTAAATTCTGTAAAAATAAAAGAAACAAAAATTGTAACTTTTATTTCCAATTAATTTGAAAATAAAATAAAATTTTATTTAAACAAATTAATTCCACACAAAAAAGTAAATTTCTGTAACACTTCAATAATTAAAATATTGAAACAAAATTTTAATTAATGAACGCTCAGAAAATATTTCTGAAAATCAAAATTAATTTCTAACAAACTTCACAAATAAATATTCTGAATTTTTAATGACACTAGTATATCACTACTTGTTGTCAAAGAAAATAAATAGCATATTACTACTATTTGTCAAACAGTATATTACTACTATTTATTTTTTCAACCAGAATATTATTTTGTAAAACCACAGAGAATAATTTCTGTACGAAGAAGAAAAGAAGAAAGGAAACAAACAAAAAATTCCGTATAAACAGAATAATTCGAGTATGTCTTAAGATTGTTGGAACAATCTTCTGTGTAAAATAAGTAATTTGAAACTAAATCAAACAAAGCAAAAAATTAATGTTAGAACCGACCTGACCCACACCTGTGGTCGGTCAGTCTGCGGCGACGCGTGCACACGTGGTGGTTTGGGCTAAGGTTCACATTGTCCGTAACTTCTCCCTTCTACAAACTTGGGGTGCCCCTTAGAGCCCAACCCAAGTGTTGCCACCTAGAACTTATATACACACATAAGTTCTCTTAAGTTTCTAATGTGAGACAAGCCTTACAAGGAAATCCACATTTAATTCTTTAAATGTCCAATTCCACGAACCCAAAAACGACATCAACTTTCCATTCACTCATAAATGGTTTTGACGAACCATCTTCACTGTGTGACTTGCCATGCGACAAGGAACACGTCACGTCTTTGGACCCATCCCAAAAGATGTGTGGGACCCACTCAATTTTGGACTCAAAGTTGGCTCAAAATAAGTTTATAAAACTAAAATTTTCCAACAGATTATAGTGCTACAAATCTAGGATATAGTCGTTGCATCCTGGGAGGTCGGCGTCATCTGTTCTCGAGCACCGCAGCGAGGGCGTAACGATCTTAAGGAAAGTGCATCCAACACACACCTCGGCTATCTTTCTTTGCATTTCTACACTGCAATAATCTATAAGTTGTTTTGTAAGTAAATTAATTCTGTATTATTTTAGTGTGTTCTTGTTCTAGTTTTAGACTTGAATAAACAATTTCTTTCCTTCCTTCTGTTTCAAAAACATTTCTTTTTTGAGTTTTGGGAATTAAAATTTACATTCTGAAATTTAGTTTTAGAATTTTTAATTCCAATCGTGTTTTTAATAAATACACACAGTTTGCTTTTAATTTAAATAGATTTTTTCCTACACAGGGAAAGAACAACGCTCTGTCAATGGAGAAAAAAGAGTTTGAGACAAAAGATGGTGCTTTCTTTAAATTCAAACAAATCAAATGAGTCATCAACAACTAGCAATTAGTGTTTGAAGAGAAATGGTTTTTACAGAGGATTTGAGCTAAATTTGGTGCAAATGAAACCTCTTAATTTAAGGAGTGTGCTTGGCCCATAACAAAAATATGGATGTGTTCATTCATTATTTTGGAGGCCTGAATCCACTGCTGTAGAACTAGGAGTTCTTTTTAGAAAAAATAAGACAGTGCTAGTATCCCATGGGCCAAGTTCACTAATCTCTCTTGGGGCAAAAGGATTAGTGGAAGGGGTTAGCGTAGTTGAAAAGGCTTTTATTTCGGTAGAGAATAGCAATTCAGTCAAGATTGGAAAATCTTCTAGGAGGCATAAGGGCAGAGGTGTTCTTAAGGTCTAAAACCCTAACAATGCTAGTCAAAGGAATAAAGAAAGAAAAAGGAAGTTATTGAAAGCATCAATGGTATTTCCAAAATTCAAGAGATGGGGCTATTGGTTTGAGGTGATTGTTTGTTATGGGGGTCCGAATTGGAAGGGGTTTTGTTTGGTATGAGGTGTAGATGGACTGTTAAGATCGGTGGTGTTAGGGGTGGTTTTTATTTCCTTTGTTTTCTTGTTTGTTTGGTTGGTTTCTCTCAAGCCATGGTGTAGTGCTAGTAGATGATTGGTTTGCTTTCCGGTCCCAACCTAGTTGGAGTCATCTAGTTTGCTTTGATGCTTAGGCACTCACCTCCTTTTATTGATGTTCATCTTTGTATTTTGTACATCTAATTTTCATCAATAAAGTTTCTTTTACTAATAAAAAAATATGATAATAATGATGGAGGTTGTTGTAGTAATGGTGGTGATGGTGGTGGTGGTGCCAGTGATGGCGGTGGTGGTGGCGGCATAATGGTGGTGGTTATGGTGATGGTGGTGGTGATGAATTTATAATAGTATATATCGATACTTCTGTTTAAAATTCAGTCATAATTAAATAAGTTTCATATGACTTAATTTTTAAAAAATTTTTTAGTCTATATCAAATACCCTCTAACATATATTTTAACTATACCATAAAAGTACATATTCATGTATTAAATTAACTGTTAGGTTTTTATTCTTGGCAATCCCGTTTGACAAAACTCCTTTTAGTTGTACTTTTATTTGCTCTTTTATTTCAGTGAGGTTATAAGTACTTAGATGCGAATCCAACCCGAATTGTGCCTTGCAGAGAAGTTTCAGAAGATAATTCTTTCATGTTTGCCACTTCGCTGACTATGACGGGGATCTCGAAGTTGCTTGTCTGCCATTGCTCGCTCAAGTAAAGGAGTCTTGGCTCAAGCGAAGGAGTCCTCTTTCAGAAGCTGCGTTTGTCTACCAAAAACCTGAGAAGGAAGATTGTACGCTCGAGCGAAGGAAGCTTGGCTCGAGCGATACCTCTTGAGGAAAACACGCGTTTTTGTATCCTCGCTCGAGCGAGAGAGTCTTCACTCGAGCGAGCTTCGCAGTTTGTGTTTTCTATAAGTACTTGTTTAAGTCCTAATCTAGGGTGACATTTTTGAGATCTTTTTCTTGGATATTAGAGTTTATATCTGGGGCTAGTTTGCTAATTTTCTTTAATGTTTGATTGAGTATTCAACTCATGGTTTGAGAAGTATACATCAAAGGATTGTTTGTTTATTCTATACAAAAGAGAGAGTTGTTCTTCAGTGGATTCTGGGGAATTCGAGCCTGAAGTCTTGGTAGATTCTGAAGTGGCTCATCGTCATGATTTGACATCGGCGTTGTGGATTCAACGTTGGGCAAGACAATTCTGAGGTGAAGACGGGGCTGGAAGAGGCACATAGGGGTTGGTTCAATTTGGACGTGGATTTGCTAGGTAATTGAGAGTATACCTATGTAATTCCTTTATGTCTTTTTAGTGGATTGTTTTGTAACTTTTGCCCGTGATTTTTTTTATCACAATTGGAAGTGCTCCAATTGTGGTTTTTCCACGTTAAAATCGTTGTGTCGATTTGTCTTAATTGTTTGATTGGGATTGATATTTACTTCTTAAAATTGATACATAATTACAAATCAATATCTAGGGGATTTTTAGATTTTTCAATTGGTATCAAAGCAGGTCATTATATTTTATTTTTTTAAAAAAAAATCTTTTAGAGCGAGATCTTGATTGATTTGTGATAATGGATTCAATTCATAAGGGAAATTCTATGGTTCGACCACCTCTACTTGACGAATCCAATTATTCTTTTTGGAAAGCTCGGATGAGATCATTTTAAAAATCTATTGATGAAAAAGTTTGGCAATTTGTCATGTATGGGTGGACCGAACCGACGATTACCGTTGATGGAGTAACTTTTCCCAAACCAATTGATAAGTGGGACACAATTGATAAGTGGAGTAACTTTCCCCGAACCAATTCTCTCTTTTGCACTGTCACACCTGAAGAGTTTAGTTGTATTTGCAATTGTGAAGTCGCAAAAGAGGCTTGGGATATCTTACAAACTATTCATGAGAGTACTCCTTCTGTTAAATGCTCAAAACTTCAAAGGCTTACGTCTAGTTTCGAAAACCTTTCAATGAAAGATAGTTAGACCTTTGATGAATTTTATGCAAAGTTGAGTGACATTGTAAATTCTAGCTTCAATTTAGGTGAAAAAATACCAGAATCCAAGATTGTAGGAAAATTTTTGAGGTCCTTGCCCAATCGGTTACAACCAAAAGTTACGGCTATTGAGGAGGCTCAAGATGTTGACAACCTCAAGCTGGATCATTTGGTTGGAAATCTCCAAACTTATGAGGCATATAGGAATTTCAAAAAGAAACGAAAAGATGCTATTGCTTTTAGTAGTGCTCATAGAGTTGGAGAGGATTCTAATAAGGATTGTGAGATAGATTCCAAGATTACAGATGCTTTTGTAAAACAATTAAAAAAATCTTTTTTGAAAAAGAATCCTAATATTTTGGAATCTACTCATACTCATGAATCTAAAGGCAAAGATAAACTCAAAATTAATTCTATAGCCAAGAAGGAGAAAGGAAAGATACAAGGGAACTCTGAAAGAGTCCAATGCTATGAATGCCAAGGATTTGGCCACTTTGCTCAAGAATGCCCTACTCGTTTGAGTAAAAAGAAAGCCCTTTCTCTCACTTGGGATGATGAATCAGAATATGACAAAGATGAAAGTGACAACCAAAATCAAGGCGAAGAGGGACATAAACAATTCCTTGCTTTCATGGCGGCTTCCGAAATTGAAGGACAAACAGAGTATCTACAAAGGCCGGTTGAGAATGACATTGATGATGATTCCTCAACGAGTGATGAAGAAGAGCTTCAACAAGCTTACGAAAAATTGTATAAGGAATCTCTTAATTTATCCAAATTGAATAATCAACTCACTATGAAACTCAAAGCATGTGAAAGTGAGAATGTCAAACTAAAGGAAGAGATTTTTGAGGCTAGGAATGATGCCATCAAGATAGCTAATGATCGGCAAGTCCTTTGTGCAAAATTCTTGACTTGTGAGACAGAGAGGAATGAGCTACAGCAAATCTATGCAACATATGAAGAAAAGATTGAAACTCTCGAGATGTCTCAAGTTGCTTTGGAAGAACTAATGATCAAAAAAGAGGAAGAACTCAAGTGTGCTATGGCAACCATTGGTCTTTGGAATAAAGGATTAAAGACTGTGGACAATATCATTGGGTCTCAACAAATTTGTTCTGACAAGAGTGGCATTGGCTTTGGTGGTAAGAAAGAGCAAAAACATAGTGCATCCACATCTCATGATACAAGAACTCAAGGGTAGGGAGATCACATGATTCAACGAGAGGAAAGACTTCTCAATCTTCCTAGAGTTGGTAAGGACAAAGAAAAGAAGGTACACCCTGTTTTTATTTGTCATCATTGTGGCATGAGAGTCTTCGCTAGAGTGAACTTCGCAGTCTCTGTTTTCTATAAGTATTTGTTTAAGTCCTAATCTAGGGTGACGTTTTTGAGATCTTCTTAGATATTAGGATTTATATCTGGGGCTAGTTTGCTAGTATTCTTTGATGTTTGATTGAGTGTTCAACTCATGGTTTGAGAAGTATACATCAAATGATTGTTTGTTTATTCTATACGAAAGAGAGAGTTGTTCTTTAGTGGATTCTGGGGAATTCGAGCCTGAAGCTTTGGTAGATTATGGAGTGGCTCATCGTCGTGATTCGACAGCGGCGCTATGGATTCAATGTTGGGCAAGACAATTCTGAGGTGAAGACGGGGCTGAAAGAGGCACATAGGGGTTGGTTCAATTCGAGCGTGGATTCGCTAGGTAATTGAGAGTATACCCGTGTAATTCCTTTATGTCTTTTTAGTGGATTGTTTTGTGACTTTTGCCCGTGATTTTTTTATCACAATTGGAGGCGCTTCAATTGTGGTTTTTCCACGTTAAAATCGTTGTGTCGATTTGTCTTGATTGTTTGATTGGGATTGATATTTACTGCTTAAAATTGATACATAATTACAAATCAATATTTAAGGGATTTCTAGATTTTTTATTAACAAAATATTGAACACAAAATGATATCTTACTTTTATAATTTTTTGTTAATAGCTTCGTTTGGCATGTGAGGTTGGGGTTAAAATAATCACAAAAAGACAAAATTAGTTAAAAAGTCAATAAAACAAAATGTCGCCTCCAAATCATAATCATTTCACTTTCTTTTTTTTTACAAAAATCAAAAAAACCAAGAAGTCAATCCCAAACGAGACTTTTTAACTCAAGCTAAAATAGTCAAAAAGTTAAAAAAATTAAAAAACCAATCCACTTTCCAAACGATACAAATTTAATAATTCCATTAAGGTGATGATTGAGACCCTCTCCAATCATCACCCCTACCACTCCCTCACAGACATGTGGCGGATGGTGATTGGAGGAGAAGGAAAAAAAGAAAAAAAAAAAAGAGAAAAAGTAGTCAATCAAGTGAAGAGGGGGTCAAGGGAATGAAAAAAAAAAGGGGTCCAAGTCATTATTGTTCCATTAAAAATGCTCTAACAAGCACCACTAGAAAATGGTAAAAGCAACTACATAGAAACCCCAAACAGAAAATGCAAAACGTAAGGAAACTCCGCTGATGAGTTCAGGCTCTTTCCAAATCCTTGAATAAATTCCCCAATAACATGATCAGTGCCTACCTACACACCATTAATTTACAAGATGAGGACTCCACAAATTCTGCTTAACAAAACAGTCCCCTTTTGCATTACACATCTAACTCTGCCAACTTAAATTTCTCATTCCTAAGGAATTATGAATGAATCTATCATGCAACTTGATCATGTGATAGAATAGGAAATTGAAATAGGGAAACAGTCCAAAAAATCTTTCAAGATTAAATAAAGGATAAATTGCACTCATCCTTCTTGAGGTTTGGGAAAAATATAATTAGTCTCATAGTTATAATATAATTATACTGACCTTCTTTTTGTAAGGAAAAACCAACTGAAACTAATGTAGATAGTGGGTAAACATTTAAATAAATGAAGATATATATACAATTAGTAGAGAAGAGATGACAACATAATTCTTTTTTTCAAATGACTAATGAATTATTAATGAAAAAAAATCTATCGGTTCCATAAATTAATGCCATAAGGAATGTCAAAGTAATTATGTCTAAAGTATAGGGCTAATTGTATTTTTTCTAAACCTTAAGGGAGATGAGTGTAAGCAAGGTTCTGAAAAGTGGTTGCGGTCGCCGTAACGGTGGCGGTGGCGCGATTGCGGTTGCAGGGTGTAAAGGCCGTAACGTAACGGTTGCGATAACTGGAACCGTGAATTTTTTTATTTTTAGTACAATTTAAAAAAAAGTTACCGATACGCATATTTTTTTTCCATGATCATATTTATTGGGTTTAAAATAAATATTGATCAATTTTTGTAAATTTTTAAGTATGATCCAATATATTTTATATTTTTAAATCACTATAAGCTGAGTTTTTTACATTTTATTTTAATAATTAATGACTTTATATTATACAAAAAATCCATCACTAACTATTATATATAAAATAAACAATGACAAAAGTAAGAGAATAAATAAGAGCCTAAATATATATAAATATATATATACATATTTTAACTAAGCCAAATAGATAATGACCACATTTATTATTATTATTATTATTATTATTATTATTATTATTATTATTATTATTATTATTATTATTATTATCATCATCATCATCAAACAATATATAGATAGATACACACAAATAGAATAGTTGAGTGATAGCAGCGGAATAGAATAGCATAGGTCTTACAGTTTCAACAAATTAATAACATGTTTTTTATCTTTCCTCTTCCCTCTTCTCTCTCTATCTCTTGCTCCTCTATCTTTCCTCTTTATCTTCCCTCCTCTCTATCTCTCTTCCACCATTTTCAGCTTTTTTTTATGTGTTTTTCGAAGAAACAGTTTTGAATCATTACGTCTTGATTGCATAACAGCGCTGGCATCGTTCGACCACCACTTCTGGCATAAACACCTGTGAATCTCAATCACATTGCAAAAGTGACCGTAACAGGTGGCGGTAACCACCAAAACCGTTACGTAATGGCGTTACATAACGGTTGCGGCCGCTTTTTAAAACCTTGAGTGTAAGTTACCTAAAATAAAAGGTAGCATCATCAAAACATTTTCGGTTCCGAACTCCTAACTTCTGTCTGCCCAACTTTGAGGCATAATTAAATCCCTCGAAAAATTTACATGAGGAAAGAACCACACTGAATGTGAAAAATAAATAAATAAATAAAATAAAAAAATATAAAAAAATCCGAAGACAGCTTCATACAGGAGAAAACTGATCCCAAGAGCTATCCTTTCTTCAAAAATGCAAGTCCCCTTTTTTCATTTTAAGAATACATCATGACTTCCAACTTTTTAATCCCCTTCCAAACTTCTCAATGTATCAGAAACACAACAATCCTTAATATTATTGCAGCAAGCTTTACTCCATAAAGCCATTCTTATTAAATAATAGGTCATTCTTATTAAACAAAGACCACAGTCCTACATAAAATATTAGTCATTCAAATAATCTTTAAAAGGATTCTGAAACCACCATAGCATTAATTCTTTCTAGGGTAAATTACACTTGGCTCTTTTGAGGTTTTGGAGAAAATATGGGGGGGGGGGGGGGGGGGTTTGGCAAAGGCATTTTTTAATTTTTTAAGCTAAAATCTATAAAATGATAAAATAGGTTAAAATAGTTAATAAGATAAAATGTCACATTAAATTCATAATCATTTCACTTTTTTCCTCACAAACATCACATTTAATTACAAAAAAAATCTAACTATCTTTCCAAATATAAAAATTTAAACCTACTAAAATAATTAAAAACTAAAATAGCCTATTAAAATAACAACTTGCCAAAGACCCACATAATATGCTCCCAAGTTTTGATATAATTACACTGATCTCCATTTGAGTAAGGTTACAAAGGCCAAAATTAATGTAAATGATATGAAGACACAAAAATACACAAGATAAAATATACATTTTAATGTAAAAGAGATGACAATATCATTTTTTTATTCATACACAACCAATAAATTTCTAATGAAAAGTGGATAAGTGTTATATGAATTACAACCTTATAGAAGCACAATATAATTATGCCAAACTTATAAAACTTACTATTTTTTTTTTTTAAGTCTCAAGAGAGGCAGTGTAATTTACCGTTCTTTTAAAGATGATGGGCATTTACATACCCATTTAGAATTCCTCCAATGTAGAGACACCAGTCCAAACTTTCCAAGCAAACTCCCACTGGAGCAGTACATGAACTGCAGATTCCTCGTAAATCTGACAAAAAGGACAGAACACCTCTTTTTTAGTTTAATGATAAACCATCATCTTGCCAAATAAAAAAACCCTTCTAAATTCAAGGTTAAATTACAAATACATTCTCAAAGATTTATTAAAAGAGTGCAGCTATTAGCACCTTATTAATTATTTTGTATCCCCCATTTTTTAACTTTTTTTTTAATTACAATAATAACTTCAAGTGAAATTACTAAAAAAGGCATTAATAATTTTGGGATACCCCACCTCACAATTAAGCACATACCCACTATATCATGAGTTAGGGTTTATGAGAGAACATACTTTCATCACCACGCATCAATCTTCTCCAAATCTTACCTTCAAAACCTAACCACCATCAAAATCTTAAAAACTCTTTGGCGGCAATATTCTTGCGGTAACGATAGTAACCATTTATTTACATACACTTCTCTAGTAATGACAATGAATGGAAGTTTTTTTGATAATCACAACTCCATAAGATGAGAGGAATACAATAATAAAAGTTTAGAAGAGATTCATAGCTTTGATGGTGTTCTTAGTTCGGAGAAGACTAGCCTTAAGTAAGGGTAAGTTTCTTGAAAAAAAAGTGACAAAAATAATAAAAATTGTTCGTCATTTTTTCAGGACTGAACTCCCGAACATATGACTGAAATTCAGGAATACATGCCCGAACATTGTTTATTTGTTCGGGAATAGGTAACCGAATATTTCTTATTTGTTCGAGAACAAATAACCGAAGCAGCAGCAGAAGCAGGAAAATAAAAGAGGTCGGATCACCCTTGGGTGGTTGCCGTTGGGTGAAATCCTGCCCAATTTTGCTCACACAGAGAGCATACAAGTACAGTGAGGCCATGGATGAATGATAGAAAACTAGCCAAAAAAGTATGAAAGTGGATTGTGTTGTGTGTGAAAAAAATAAAATAAAATAAAATCAAATCAAACAGGTGGACAAACCTTGTAATGAAGTAGAGAAAAAAATTCTTAATTATCACAAATTGTTTCCATTGATTTTGGGAGGTTCCACCATTGTGGGTTTTGTTAGGGTTTTGGAAGAAAGGCTTGTTGAGGTGTGGAGGGTATGGGGTGTGGGGGTGTATATTTGAATAAGTGAAATTTTTTTACAAGAATAATCTTAGTATTGTTTGGGGGAGAAAAGAAATTTTAAGAGTTTTTACAAAGTGTATGATGTAACTAACACATTTTTTTTTCCAAAAATTCATATATTAACCTTTATAAAGTTATAAATTTTTTTTTATTATTATTTTTTCCTATCTCACCTTTTTTATTTCCATTTTCTCTCAACTAATAACATCACTTTAGCCAACCATTACACCACCCTCTCCCACGTTTGCTCAGCACCACCATTATTAGGGTAGGTTTGGAAAGTGGATTGGCTTTTTGGCTTTTTTTGCTATTTTAGTTTGGGGCTAAAAAGCCTGGTTTGGGAAGGGCTTTTTAGCTTTTTTGACTTTTTGACTTTTTGGTGAGGTGTCATATTGTTAAAAGACCAAATTGCCCTTTTCCATTTTCTTTATTTTTTAATTTGGGTTCGCATTTGGCATTATTTCCGTTTTTTTTCTTTTTCTTTTTTTTTTTTTTTTCAATTTTGGCTTTTTGCTGAAATCAAAAAAATTTTGGTATGTTTTTTTTTTCGGTATTTTTTTTTACAATTTTGTTAAAAGACCAAATTGCCCTTTTTTAATTTTTTTCTTATTTTCGGTTTTGATTTGCCGTTTTTAGCTTTTTATTATTATTTTTTTGGGGGGTTTGGATTTGGGTATTTTGCATAATTTTTTTTATTTGTTTATGTTGGCGTATTTTGGTCAAATATTTATTTTTTTTTATTTTTTTATTTCGAGGGTATATTTGGCGTATTTTTTTTGAATTTATGTTTTTGTCATTTTTATTTTTTTCTACATTAATTAGTTCTTATTCTTTAATTTACGTTTTTTTCCTTATTTATTTTTATTGGTATACAATAAATTTTTTTTATGTGTTTTATTTATTTATAAATTACGTGGCGAATGGTAATTTATGTTTTCATATTTTTTTTAAAATTTTTTTTTCAATGAAGCGTATTTTTGTCGTTAATTTTTTTTTACTTTACGATATTCTCATTTTTTTATTCACCCACATTAATTTGTTTTTATATTTGAAAAATGGATTTTCATGTGTTTTATTTACTTGTAAATTACATGCCACATGGTAATTTCTGGTTTTTTTTTTCCCTTTTTGGATGAGGCGTATTTTTATTTTTTTATTTTTTTGAATTTACGTTTTTTTAATTTTTTAAATATTCTTAAATATTTTTGAATGACGCGTATTTTTTTTAAATACAGCCTGTATTTTAATTTTCTCTTTTTTTTGCAAATGGTTTTTTCATGTGTTTTTTATTTTTATTTTTTGTTCATTTTCTGTGAAATGATAAAAAGTGAGGTTTTATTTTATTGTCCTGTGTATTTTAAATAATTTAATTTTAAATATTTAATTTAATTTAATTTAATTTTATTTTTTATTTTAATTTTAATTTTAATTTTATTTTAAATATTTAAATAATGTAAATAATCTAAAAAATTTCATAAGAAAAAATTTAAAATAAATATTCAGAAAATTTAACTTGTAAAAATTTAAATAATTTAAATATGTAAAAAATTAGTTTAACAAAAAAATTTAAATAATTTAAATATTCAAAAAATTTAAATAATTTAAAATGTTAATATTTTAAATTTAAAAACAACTCTACACTCAAATCGTAACCAAACACATAAAATAAAACTCAAGTAATAAATTATTTTTAAAACTCATAACCAAACACATAACTTGAAACTCTACACTACTTTCACAACTTTACACTCAAATCATAACCAAATACATAAAATAAAAAAATTGAAATATTTAAAACTATTTTTATAAAATAGAGTTTGAATTTATTTTTATAAAATATTTTAACAAAAAACAAAAAAATGTTTTTACTTTTTTTTTTCAACTTTGTTTTTTCTGGAAAAATGTGTTTTTTTGAATTTATTTTTTTATTTTTTTATTTTGCTGTGCTGCATGCCCCCTCTTCATGAGGGGTAGTTCCGTAAATTCTCCTTACCATTTCTTGGCGCCAAGCAACTGTGAAGCTTTTGGCATTTTGTGGCTAAATTAGCCTCTTTTGGCATTTTGTGGGCTATTTTAGCCCAACATCACTTCCCAAACGTCCCCTTAATGTCTACTAGCATTTGGTGCGTCGACGAGGAGAGAGTTGGAAAACATAGTAGGTGGTGTAAACAGGGGCGACTCTACCTTGGTGGTGATTGGGTCAAAGCTCCTTAAATTTTTTTATTTATATTATTAATATTTTATTTAATATATAGTTCAATTCCATTAAAAAATTAAGGGACCATTAAATAGGGATTCATACCATTAGACACCTAATATTATTTAATAAGTTTAATGACTCTGGTTCATTAACAGGTTTTCAATTTTTTAAGGGGTCAGTGTAGAGGATTACAATGAGTCAATAAAGATTGTTTGATACTCTAATTTAATAATTAAAATTGAAATTAAATGTATTGAGTGAAAATTAATTAAGTCTACTTGATAACCACTATTTGTATGATTTAAAATTTAAATGACTTCTATAATGTAAACTAAAATTTTGAAAAATTAAAATAATATAATATTTATTTAATACTGATTGAATTTACCATCACGTACCACCCCACCATCCCTACAACACTATCCCTCCACCTCCACCGCTATCTCCATAACCATTTCCATCGCCACAACCTCCACCATCATCACCTCAATATAAAAATTAGATGACAAAATTAAAAAATAATAAATTTAATATTTTATTTTATTCAGATTGAACAACTTGTATGAATTTATCACTTAAATTTTTTTCAAACATTTTTTCAATTTAAAAAATTTACCATTCATTTTTATCAAACACCAACAAATTAGTCAAGGTGAGAGATTTATGAGAAAAAAAGGCGCATCTCAATTAGATTGTTACACACCCTCAACCAATTGTGAGCAAACACCTTAACCACAAACAAATAAAAAAGAAAATCAATATGATTGGAAAGAAGAGGCAAACAAAAAGCAAATTACAAAACACCCTCTCAAACTAACTAATCAACAACAAAGTCTTCTGTCAAGGGACTAAGCGATAAAATCCAACCAGAATAATAGTAAAACCAAGATGCATAGCAAGTCATTAGCAAACTAGTGTCTTCTTCAATGAATGAATTGACTCCCCAGAGAGCACATCCATGTCCAAACCAATTAAAGCAGAATACCTCCTCTTCCATGCTTGAAATTGTCACTGGTTAGCAAAGTACATATCAGTAATTCCAAAGTAAAATAAATAACCCAGTAACAACTTCAACAAAAGCAGAGAAAAGAACGAAAATTCATAGTAGTTATTCAAATTCCTCAACATCATGAAGAATATCCAGCATATAACATATTAACATCACACAACATAACATAATTGTAAGGAGAAAGAGCAAGAATTATTGCCTACCGAATCTCTCACTAGTCCCGAATCAACCAATTGCCGAGTTAGTGCACAAAGTTTGAGGTTATAGACCATCACAAATCGAACAATCCAGCCAATGATTGCCAAGACGGAAGACTTTTCTGCTCGCCAGATGTACTGTAGACGCATTTCCAGGAACGACATTTCCATAGAGAGAGAATTGTAATTGGGATGCTTCTTCACTAGTTGATTGGCTACTCTTCTCTTCTTGCTCCTTGTACACAAGGTGGACTCCAAATTCCTTCACTTGAAAATCTTCATCTCCAAACACTGAAATATTCAGTTCATCGCCACCTTCCAACTGATTTTCAAACTTCCAACAACTTAACCACATCATATCCTCATCAGCTTTTGGAATGCCAAAGACATATGGGGAATGACTCCAAATCAGACTCTTGGTCGTATTATTGATAATAGTATGTGCGTTACGCTTATAGTCAGGATCTTTCGTATTATTGGAAAGTGCATAAATAGAACACACACTCAAGGCTTGAATTCTAAAATGCGATGGCACAATAAAAGATATTAAAGATCCTGTATTTTTAAGATTAAACCAAGCTGGAATCTTGCTTCCTGGAAGATAAGTGTAAAATATACAGTCTTCATGACATCCCTGTACCAAAGAAACCATAATTTAACCATTATAATTTTTTTATTTTTTTTATTTTTGTTTGTTTTGAGAGAGAGAGAGAGAGAGAGAGAGAGAGAGAGAGAGAGAGAGAGAAAGAGACCTGTAAAGGAAGCTTCCTTGAATCTGAGTACCATCTCTTTTGTTTTTGAACTATCTCTGAGTACCATATTGAAAGTGTAACAGTTGGGCTTCCCATGGATCCTAAGTTGGGCAAGCCCAATTTATTCATTATCTCCACGTCAACATTCCCTATGGGTTCTAACTTAAAGGAGCCCATAACCTCAACTAAATTGTTGCACATATCAAAGAATAGAAATGGTCTCCAATGGTCCATCACAACAAATTGATTCTCCCAAATGTTATCATATTGCATGGTTGATACAGGTGAATGCAACGCACATTTTGAGTGGTACAACTCGCTCGAATTCTGGCACATTATATATGCATCATAAAGGTTCTTGAATTTTGTGGTTGATGGAAATGATTGATATGTTACTTTCTCCAACAATGTACATTTACTGACCGACAATACTTTCAAATTCTGCTCCACTGTAAGTGATTGAAGCCTTTTACACTCCTCTAATTTAAGGATCTGAAGTCCAGTAAGACCTCTGATGCAATTCGGGAGGCTACAAAATAGATTATTGCTCAGATTTAATATCTGCAATGAGAATAGGTTGCTAAGATCCTTTGGAAAAGCATCCTCTGATAAATTGCAATCCACAAGACTTAAGTGTACCAAATGCCGTGGTAAAAGAGCACATGAAATTTCTACACTTTTTCTTGGTTTCAATAGAGAAGGCCAGATGAATGAATACCATGGTTTGACCTCCTTAGTGGTAGAGAGTAATTGACTTACGACAATTCCATCTGCAATGAACTTTGTTAAACAATCCATAGTCCTCATCTCTATTGGCAATTCCTTAATATTTGAGCAACCTGAGATGTCAAGTGTTTCCAAAAATTTTAGCATATCAATGCTTCTTGGAAGCTTCCTTAGATTTTTGCAATCTTTTAAATTTAATAAAACAAGTCTCTGAAGGTATCCAATAGATTCATGAACCTCTACCAGCCGTGCACAATTTTCAAGTATTAATCGCTCAAGATTGGGTACTTCCAAGAAATCAGGAGTTTTGGAAAGGCAATGGGAATGACTAAGATCAAGGATTTTTAATGACTCGAGAAACTGTAATAGAAAGAAATGTTGGTTATTGTTTCTTTTAATTCTCAAACAAAATTGAAATGAAAACAAACAATGAGTAACATACCTTGGCTCCTTCCCAAACCTTTTGCAAGTTGCTATACTGCATGTCAAGAACAACCAGGTTATCCAAATGGAAATCATCGCATATAGAGCTGAAAGAGAATCCATGCCAACACAACCATCGTAATCCTTTCGGAAAATTTTCAAAGCTTCCATTGACTTGTAAATTTTTGAGTTGCAAAAGCTTTAGTTTGTGCATCCTTGCAAATGCATCAACTTCCAAAGCTATCTTATTTGAATTTCGTAGAGCAATGCCTACTGTCTGCCAAGAGAAGATGCCAAAACGACGTCTTTTAAACGAATTTCCTACATTTGACATCAAAGATGTGCCGAGGAATTCTTCAAAATGACGTTTTCTATTGACTTCAAAGACTGTCCTGTTGTATTTATCTTCCAAAAAATTCATATCAATTACAAGACCTTCAATTTTTCCTGTCCCCTGACAAAGAATGATAGGGAGATGACATTGATCAAGAAGAGTAATGCTATACAAACAATTTTTTATTTTTTATTTTTTATACACAATTTTCATACGAAATGATTTAACTTTTTCATTTCAAAAAAAAAAAAAAAAAACCCACCAATGTAAATGATTTTTTTTTTTTTTGTATGAAGTATCGAAGTTTGGATCATTTTTTGATAGTAAATAACTACGGAAATACATACAAATATAAATGAGGAGAAGGATTAATTCTTACAGTATTTTCTCTCAAGACATTGAAGGAATCCTTATAATTCCAAAGTCTACTACGTTCTCCTGGCTCCTTAGGTGATTCTTGACGAACAATTTCTTTTCCCATTTCTTGAACCAATTGATGCATCACCAACTTTTTGTGTTTATCAATCATTAACAGACATCTATCAATGAGATTTTGAATCCCAACCGTTGTGTAAAAATCACATCCATCTAGAATTGTAACTACCCAATCTTCATCCATCCCAACAAAGAAACAAGCAACATGGAGGAATAAATTTTTGTCGTGGTCATCTTGTAAAGAGTCATAGCTTATTTTGAGTTTTTCAATGACTTGATAATTAGGAATCGCTTTCAATTTCTCCAATTGACTTTTCGGACATATAAGCTTTTCACGATAGAGAAGAACCCAAAATTTTTATAGCTAATGGAAGCCCTCCACAAGATTGTATCACCCTTCGAGACCTCTATGAAACCATCAATGGGCGGTTACGCGCCAAAGGCATGCCAACTAAAGAGCTCTAAGGACTCATTATAATCCAAATTTCCAACCTTGTGAATGTGGCAAACTTCATGAGCCCTTAGCAACCGCTCATGTCTAGTAGTTATGATGATTTTACTACCTTGAAAAAGCCAATCTCGCATTCCAAGTATTGCATCTAGTTGGTCTATTGTACCCACATCATCAAGAATTATAAGAACTCTTTTGCAACATAATGCATCTTTAATTTTAACAATTCCTTCTTCAACACTGTACAACTTTTTCTTTCTTCCCTTTAAAATATCTGAAAGAAGTTGTCTTTGTAATTGAAGTAAACCATTTGGTTGTTTTAGAGTTTCTCTTACATTTGCAAGAAAACTGCTACCTTTGAACCTTGAGCAATTCGAATTATATAAAAATTTGGCAATGGTTGTCTTCCCTATTCCACCTATCCCACAAATTGTGACTATACCAACATCACTAGACCCATCTCGTAACCAAAGCCCAACATTTCTGGCTCGAGAATGTATTCCAATCAAGTAGGGGGAATTGCCCAAGATTGTGCGTCTTAGTTTGTCTGAAACAACTTCTACAATTTTGTGGATAAATTTTGACTCGAGTCTAAAGACAAGATCAAGATTAAAAATAAAGCACAGTAAGAATGCAATGACTTGAAATTAATTATAAATTCTCATGCAATAATGAACAAGATGACTATCTGAAAAGAAAAGGCCTTTTACAATCATCATTTTGGATCAATACTATTTTTTCTAATATAAATTGTTTTCCTTGTTTTGCGTTTTATGAGAATATAGTAAGCTAATACGTTATTAAAATTTTTGAAGAGTAGTCTAATTTTTTTCAATAAAATTTTAGGACTAATAATACCAAGACCCCTCAATTATTGGTAAATATATATCATTTAGAGGAAATATCATTTTACTCCCCAAACTTTCACTCGTTTTTTAATTTGACCCCTAGACTTCGATTAATATCAATTTCACACCCAAAATTTTAAAATTTTGATCAATTTGGCCCCTGCCATCACATTCCGTCTACAATTAGACAGAATATGCTAATGTGACACCAAAGTTCATTTTACCCCCCAAACTATATCATAAAAATCAATTTTCCCTCCAAATTAAAAATCAATTTGTCCTCCAAACTATACCTTAAAAATCAATTTACCCCCCACGTCAACACATTCAGCCCAATTGTAGCCAATTTGTGTGACGGTATGGGCCAAATTGATCAAAATTTTGAAAATTTAGGTGTAAAATTGATATTAATCGAAGTTTGGGGATCAAATTGAAAAACACGTAAAAGTTTGGAGGGCGAAATGATATTTTTTGTATCATTTATCTCATCAACTACTAAAAGTATATCACTTTCACCTCTTTGTACGATTTTTATAGTTGAGGGTGGCAATATATACAAGTTCATAAATAAAGTAATGCGGGCTACTAGTTGATGGGGTCTATCTTGGTGTAATTAACCCAAATTTTTATGATTGGAAATGAACAACTTCATGTGATCTTTTCAAATAGCTTGAAAGGGAGAACCATCTCAAAAAACAACACTGCTATGTACCTTGAATTTGATCTTGGCTCGAATGGCTCGAATTTTGTTTTTCCGGTCATCTGGCAAAGAGGTTGACAGCCGCGGTCGACAATGTGACAACCGCGATAGACAAGTGCTTCACCCGGTCGTCCGGGTGATCGACCGGTGAACACAAATTCGCACCATTCGCGCCTGAAACTCCTGAGGCTTGAAACATTTTTCCTCAAAAAATCATAGTTAATAAATCAAAGTTTTATTTGGGTATTATGAAGAACTTCCTGTGAACCTGTACTGATTTGAAAAGAATCCGACTGGATGTTCCCTCAAGGACAATTTATACTTCTATATTTGAGGTCATATTCTAAAAATTAAAATATGTCAAACTCTTGCAATTTAAAATAAATAAAAAAAAGTTCATCCCAAATTTTGATCAAATAATTTTTAATCTAAAAGGCCCTTGTATGAAATACTTTTAAGTACAAAATCCCAAAAAAGGGTGATGCAAGTAATGCTTAGCTAAAAGAGCAAAATTACCCGTCAGCTTGATTTTGTAAATTCATCCCTGCTAAATCTGCAGCTTCTCTGAGTGCTGCCCTCCATTCTTGCATCTTGCCCTTCCCGTCATCTTTTCTTTCACCTGCTTCTGAATGGAATTTCTTTTCATGCCTCATGAATGATTTTTTGAAACTTCCCATTTGCTTCCTCACATGGGATGGATTCACGTGATAGAAGACAGGTAGCACTACATGGCCAGTGGTCTTCCTACGTTTGAGGATCATCACAAGTTCATCAAGACACCAACTTGAAGAAGCATAGTCTTTTGAGAAGACAACTATTGAAATCCTTGACTCTTGAATTGCTTTCTGCAACTCAAACTCAATATTTTCACCTCTTTCAATCTCGTCATCATCTCTGAAAGTGCGAAATCCTGCATGCTTCAAAGCTGTGTAGAGGTGGTCAGTGAACGTCTTGCGAGTGTCTTCACCTCTGAAACTCAAGAACACATGATAACTAGATGGAGAATCAGAACAGGAGGCGTCTTGGGCTCTAACAATCTCCATTGGATTAAAGCTACACAAAAAATTAAGGACTGAAGCAGTGCTATGGGTTGGGATGAATGCTATCTGTCAAGGCACTGTTGATATCTTCTTCACCTTATAAATCCTATCTTTTCATATCAAAAGTAGTTGACCTATAATTTAAGAAAATCAAGCTTTTTAATTTCTGGTCTGCATTTGTTCTTCAATTTAATCAAATTTGATTTGTTTCTTCTCATATATAACACCGTTGATATTTTCTTCAACTTTTATAAATCCTATCTTTTTCATATTAAAAGTAGTCCCCCTATGATTCAAGAAAATCATGTCTATCACATAACTTAAATTAATTAAAATAAATTGCACTCTCAATTAAATAAATTAATAAAAAAATATAAACCCAAAAATATCTATCACGTTATTTTTTTTTTAAGTTATTAAATAAATTAATAAAAAAAACCCACAAAATATAATAATATAAACCCACAAAAAATATAAAAATATAAAAATTACAAATATCCATAGTTTATCACGTTATTTAAAAAAAAAAAAAAAAAAAAAACTCACAAATATCTATAACTCAAATAAATTAAAAATATATATAAATTACAAATATCTAATGTTTATATATCACATTATAACCACACAAAAAAAAAAACCCCCTCAAATATCTGTAACTTAAATAAATTAAAAATATACGTACAAATTAAAAATAGCCAATGTCTATCACATTATTTAAAAAAAAAAAAAAAGCCACAAGTTTTGTTCCTACAATTTATTCATGTATATCCATCATCCACAATTCACTCAATTAGATGTCTATCACGTAAAATCCAATAATATCTATAACTTAAATAAATTCCATTCTCAATTAAATAAATTAATAAAAAAAAATACACATCCACAAAAAGACACCGCTTTGTGTTTATTTTGTAATTTAGAAAAAATCTAACAATAAATCAAAATAGAATCCTCTTTTTCCTTTGTGGGTTTTTTTTTTTTTTTTTTCATGTATAACAATAATTTGATTACGTTATCTTTGCTTACTTTAAAATTATTGTGTTATAATTTTCTTTACAAAAGTTACATTAGCTCCTCAAGAGATGTATGTTGTATAATAGATTTTTAATTTTTTTTTTTACATACTTACAATAAACAATTATATACTTATTGAGATTTTTATTCTTTATCTTCGTATTCCAGTTTATTGAAGAATAAGATAAGCAAACTTGTGGTATCAAAACATATCGGCACCAACTGGATAACCATTTGATATTTCTAGGTTTGAAGTTGAAATACAAATTTTAGATCTTTAATTACATACTATTTTTATGAATTCTATAGCAGATGTTATCATGTAGGAGTTGATAATTTTAATGTGCACAATTAACTACAAACAATTATAGACTATCATGTTTGTGGGTTTTTCTAATAGATTACATGATAAAATCGTCAGAGGAAATTGATGATATAATTTGTGCTTAAATTCTTGATAAGGATAAAGATCCATTAGCATTTCAAACAGTAATTAGGGGTATGATACATGGTCCCTATGGCAGTGTTAACCCTAACGCCCCATTGTTACCCAAAAAACAACTTAAGAAATGGTGAATTAGGTTTCTACAAATTAAAATTAATAATATCCCAATAAAATTAATTACTAGTACAACAAATTATTAACAAGCACAATGATGAATTTAGCAGTAAATGATTAAGCAAAATAACAATGAAGTATAACTAACATACAGAGTAAATCAAATGATTAACACATGAATATTAGATAGTTATAGCAGTAGTAGGAAAGTAAAGAGATTAGGGAATAGGAGACAAGCAGATTTATAGTGGTTGGCTTCAACCAAGCCTACATCCACTCCTCAAATTTCACTTGAAATTTTCCATTATCTTCTAGTTTTACAGGTGCTAGCAACCTCTTTACAAATGGAGCAATCCTCCACGGATTTTACATAGACGTCACAAGTCCAAACCCTTGCAAATCTTAAGTGATTTACAATCACTCTCAAGATTTCAAGAACACGGTGTTTGCAACACCTTTACAAAAAGAAATGGCATTTTTGCTTTCAAAGAAAGCTTACAATAATTATCTCTCAAAGATAGATATATAAAATGAAACTCTGGTTTTTTTATAAACTTCACACAGGAAAGATGAACTTAATGCTATAAGGCTCAGTGTATAATTTCTTAGAGTAGATGTGAGTGATTATAGATCAAAGAATATTTTCAAGTTTTTTTTGTAACTTATTTACATTAGAGACTTTGGTATATATAATGAAAATTATAGCCGTTTCTAGCCGTTGTATTCATTTGAATTTATAGCCGTTTATAACCGTTGTAGTCATTTGAATTTATAGCCGTTTATAGCCGTTGTACTTCCATCATTACCAATTTGAATATCTTCCACTCCATCATTACAAATTTGAATATCTTTCACTTGAACCTTTTGAACCTTTTGGCCTTTTGAACCTTTATAGCCGTTGTACTTCTATCATTATTAATTTGAATATATTCCACTTGAACCTTTTGAACCTTTTGGCCTGCTGTTGTGCTAAGCTGTTTGAACATTTGTTTTGGGCTGTTTGAACTCCTGATTTAATCAAATATTAAATACATTTTAACAACATTTAGGATAAAGGTTTAGATGAGAAATAATGGGACAAAATAAATTTGATTCTATTTTTCTCTTTCAAATAAATCATCAAAATAAATTTTGATTAAAATATAATTAAATAAATCATCAAAATAAATTTTGAATTCTATTTTTCTCTTTCAAATAAATTAAAACATGATTAAATAAATCATCAAAATAAATAAGTCTAACACCCATGTATGGTGAATGAAAAATGTTCAAACCATTATTCGAAGAATTTTTGCAATGAAACGAGTATTGATGAAAATGGATTTGCCATCCATAGGCAAAGGGATACAAAGAAAAAATACATGGTTAATGGATTTGAAATTGATGATGGGTTATTCCATACAATCGTGATCTTATTGTACTGTATGATGCTCATATCAATATTGAGCATTGTGCACGCAACAAATTGATCAAGTACTTATATAAGTACATACATAAAGGTTACGATCGTTACAGCAGTTGCAATTGAAGATAATGTTAATATTAAAGTGGAGCAACGCATTGATAATGAAAATATTAAAGTCGAACAACAACAGTAGCATAAACAGACTAATGGGTGTGATGAGAATGAAGTGAAGCAACAACACAAAAATGGGGACAATTAAATCAACACTCTTCATAAGGTAGTATATCTTTTTCTTCTTTTTTTTAAGTTTGTTTGTATGTAAAAAATGATAGTAACAAAAAAATGTTAACACATTTTTTTTTCTTTTTCTTTTTTTAATAGGTACTTTTTGGGACATTTGGACATGATGAGCCACATTTATTGAGTTTTAATTTATCAAATATTAATAGATTTGATTTATGATATTTAGTTTTTCTAGCATATATATGTTTTAGACATTAGGTTCATTGAGAAATAACTTATTTATTGTCAGTATAGATTACTTCATTAGTTAAAAATCAAGTTTATTATTTCAAGAAAAATAGATCAGTTGAATGATTATAATATTTTATGAATATTTGCTTTGAAATATTGTCTTTACTTATGAAATTTGAGAAGACGATCTCTATGCATTATGGTTATAATTTTATGTGTTAACTTAAAAATTAATGTGTTATTAAAAAATTTACACATTATTAAACCAATCCCGTGTATAGCACGAGTTTACCACTAGTCTATCTATACTATATATATAACCAAATGTAGTTGTTTTGTCAAAAATCTCTAAATATTTATTTCTAAATTATCATAATTTTAAAACTCTCTCTTTCCTACGTGGCAACCCTCTTTGATTGTCTTTCATACTTTCTATTTTCCTCCATTTTCTATTTGTTTGATTAATTAAAATGAAAATTATTTTCATTGCTTATGGATAAAGATTTGAATTTCAAAATTCATCTATATAGATAAACATATAAAAATTGATAAATAATTTATGATATTTGTTTGATTAATTAAAATGAAAATTATTTTCATTGCTTATGGATAAAGATTTGAATTTCAAAATTCATCTATATAGATAAACATATAAAAATTGATAAATAATTTATGAAAATTCATTTTGTATTCTATAGATAAAGATAAAAATTAAATAATTAATTTTAAAAAGTTAATTTCATAACTTATATATAAAGATAAAGATTAAATAATTGATTAATAAAAAATTAAAATAATAAAATTTAGATAAAGATATGATTTGTTAATCTATATATCTATCAAAAACATATATATCTAAATCTTTATTTTGATTTACTCATTTTTTTTTTCTTCTATTACATATTAGCCTTTTTTATTTTGAATTTTTTATCATATGAAATGTCCTTATCTATAACTTCCCAAATGTAGTTGTTTTGTCAAAAGTCTCTAAATATTTATTTCTAAATTCTCATAATTTTAAAACTCTCTCTTTCCTCGTGACAACACTCTTTTATTGTCTTTCATGTTTTCTATTTTCCTCTATTTTCTTTTTGTTTGATTAATTAAAATGAAAATTATTTTCATTGCTTATGGATAAAGATTTGAATTTCAAAATTCATCTATATAGATAAACATATAAAAATTGATAAATAATTTATGAAAATTAATTTTATATTCTACAGATAAAGATAAAGATTAAATAATTCATTTATAAAAAATTTAAATAAAGATATGATTTGTTAATCTATATATCTATCAAAACATATATATCTATATCTTTATTTTGATTTACTCATATTTTTTTTCCCATCTATCACGTATTATCCTTTTTTATTTTGATTTTTTTATCTTATGAAATGTCCTTATCTATAATTTCTTATCTTTTCTTAAATTCTTAACATTCTCTTAATAATTTTTATTATTCGTTATTATCTACTAAGTGATAAAGATAAAAAATAAATAAATAAATAAAATTTTGTTGGCTCTAAATAAGAAGTGTATTAATAATTAAATAATGAAAATTTGCATGGGAGGAGGCAACACAAAAATCTTACAAAATTAATTTTCGTCATTATTTTATCCAAGGTAATAATTTGATATTCTTTCTTTTAGTTGTTAAAAATAGTTTGCATTAGATCATTGCTATATATTTTTTCTTTTTCTTTTTTTATAAGGTTGTCATTTGTTATAACATTTCTTCAATCCCATCTCTAAATTCTCTCTTTGAAATTTTTGTTTTTTCAATAGTAAAGTTTAAAACTAATTTCTTATCAAATTTGTTTTCTTGGTGCATATTTAATTAAAAGATCGAGACGGGCAAAACTTTCCTATGATATATGAAATTAATGAATATAATACAAAGATGGTAGGAAAATACTATATATTTTTTGATATCTCTCTGTTATTATTAGTTGATTTGCTAGATTATATTATCAATTTAGAGCCCATATGATTTAATTCAATGTCTATAACTTTAGTTGCATTCGACAATTTTTTCATTGAGTAACCTATATAATTTTTTGGATAAATTACACTAACACCCCCTAAGGTTTTTGTTTAATACAGATCTCTCCCTCATATTTGAAAAATTACATTCTTCTCCCTAAGGTTTGTAATCTCATTACAAACTGTCCTTAGATTGCTGATGTCATGCCCTAAAATTTTTTAAATGACCATCATGTCCTTTTTCCTACCATTTCTTCTTCCTATCATCATGATTACATTCTACAACTTTTCATTATTAAAAAAATCCATTAAATACAACAAAATAAGATTATGTATTTAATTTTTGTATTTTTATATTTGGTCAATTTAAAAAAATTCATAAAATATTATATTTGTTAAGTATATCTAGATTAGGTGTGTCTAAAAAATATAATAAAAAATTGCTTTAAATATTTAAAAAATTCAATAAAAAAAACATGAAAAATAAAAAAAAAAATCCAATTTTTTGTGTGAGTTAAACCAAAAAAGATGATTGTTATTTCCCTTGAAATAACATAAATAAAATATCTGTATTATTTTATTATTTTATATGTATAAAAGCTAATGGACAAATATGTCATTATAATCTGATATGGGGGTAAGTGTAATTTTTCAAATGTGAAGGGGATCTATATTAAACAAAAACCTCAAGGGGTGTTAGTGTAATTTATCCTAATTTTTTTTTTTGGTGTATAATGATTAAAGCTATCATTTGTTATATTTCTTCAAATACAATTCAAATAATTTTTCATCATTTTTTTTTTGGTAAATAAAATGGATTAAAACTATTTTCTTATATAATTTTTGTAATCCTACAAAGTTCTTATCTTGATTATTTTTATTTTTTTAAAATACTATAGAAACTATGCAAGTATTATTCAAACTATGGAAAAGGATTTATACTTTAATATGCATGTATCATTGATAGAGGAGATCAAAGATAGAGAGTTGCTAATAGAATTAATTAATGATTTATTTGAGAAGTACTTTTTATAAGCAAGGTAACAAACTTAGATTAAAATTTTTTAAAAATTTCTTATAAATTATAATTAAAAGTTGAGATTTACTCATAATTTGGTTCCACAATAATAATATACATCACTAATTTAAAAGTCTAAGTAAATTTATAATAACTTTTTATGAGTTTATAGAATTTTTCTCTTTTAATGATTTCCTTTTTTCTTTTCTTTTTTTTCTGCATGACACTATAGTTTGATATAAGTTATTTATATTATCAAGTGATTGTGATACTATTATTCCTAACAATCTTTATAATTAACAATTTTTTATTATGCATATTTATATTATCAAGTGTTTGTGATATTATTATTCCTAACAATCTTTATAATTAACAATTTTTTATTATGCATATCAAATTTTATTATGAAATTTATAGGTTAATTATTGTCAATGTCTACCCAGATGGCCTAATATCATGGCTCGCCACTATTAATACATAATTCAAGATTAAGATGATTTATTTATCACACAAAATGTATATAGTCTATTTTTCCGTGCATCGCACGGATTACCGCTAGTAATATAGTATTAGAATGTATGAAATTTCTTTAAAAAAATAATAATAATAAAAAATCAAAGTAACTTTAAAAGTTAAACACATAATTTTTTTTTTAATTAAGTATAAAAATATCTTATAAATAAATTAGGTTAAAAGGTAGTAAAATCGTTTGGCAATTAAAAAAATATGACTTTTAATTATATTTAAAATTTCATAAATTTGCTTTTTTTTTTCTTTAAAAAAAATAATCCGTAGAAGAAGACTAAGGGTATTAATGTCATTTCATCATTAAATCTAACAGAGTTACTGTTGAAATTTAGTCCAAAACCGCGTAGGGATTCTTTGCCTATATGTGAACCATAGGAGGGTAAAGTGCTCCGACAATAAACCATGAAGAGTTGAAGTGAATTTTATCCACAAATGTATATAGAATACTAGCGGTAATCCGTGCGATGCACGGAAAAATAGACTATATACATTTTGTGTGATAAATAAATCATCTTAATCTTGAATTATGTATTAATAGTGGCGAGCCATGATATTAGGCCATCTGGGTAGACATTGACAATAATTAACCTATAAATTTCATAATAAAATTTGATATGCATAATAAAAAATTGTTAATTATAAAGATTGTTAGGAATAATAATATCACAATCACTTGATAATATAAATATGCATAATAAAAAATTGTTAATTATAAAGATTGTTAGGAATAATAGTATCACAATCACTTGATAATATAAATAACTTATATCAAACTATAGTGTCATGCAGAAAAAAAAAAAGAAAAAAAGAAATCATTAAAAGAGAATAATTCTATAAACTCATAAAAAGTTATTATAAATTTACTTAGACTTTTAAATTAGTGATGTATATTATTATTGTGGAACCAAATTATGAGTAAATCTCAACTTTTAATTATAATTTATAAGAAATTTTAAAAATTTTAATCTAAGTTTGTTACCTTGCTTATAAAAAGTACTTCTCAAATAAATCATTAATTAATTCTATTAGCAACTCTCTATCTTTGATCTCCTCTATCAATGATACATGCATATTAAAGTATAAATCCTTTTCCATAGTTTGAATAATACTTGCATAGTTTCTACAGTATTTTAAAAAAATAAAAATAATCAAGATAAGAACTTTGTAGGATTACAAAAATTATATAAGAAAATAGTTTTAATCCATTTTATTTACCAAAAAAAAAATGATGAAAAATTATTTGAATTGTATTTGAAGAAATATAACAAATGATAGCTTTAATCATTATACACCAAAAAAAAAAATTAGGATAAATTACACTAACACCCCTTGAGGTTTTTGTTTAATATAGATCCCCTTCACATTTGAAAAATTACACTTACCCCCATATCAGATTATAATGACATATTTGTCCATTAGCTTTTATACATATAAAATAATAAAATAATACAGATATTTTATTTATGTTATTTCAAGGGAAATAACAATCATCTTTTTTGGTTTAACTCACACAAAAAATTGGATTTTTTATTTTTATTTTTCATGTTTTTTTTATTGAATTTTTTAAATATTTAAAGTAATTTTTTATTATATTTTTTAGACACACCTAATCTAAATATACTTAACAAATATAATATTTTATGATTTTTTTTTAAATTGACCAAATATAAAAATAGAAAAATTCAATACATAATTTTATTTTGTTGTATTTAATGGATTTTTTAATAATGAAAAGTTGTAGAATGTAATCATGATGATAGGAAGAAGAAATGGTAGAAAAAGGACATGATGGTAATTTAAAAAAATTTAGGGCATGACATCAGCAATCCAAGGGCAGTTTGTAATGAAATTACAAACCTTAGGGAGAGGAATGTAATTTTTTAAATATGAGGGAGAGATCTGTATTAAACAGAAACCTTAGGGGATGTTAGTGTAATTTATCCAAAAAATTATATAGGTTACTCAATGAAAAAATGGTCGAATGCAAATAAAGTCATAGACATTGAATTAAATCATATGGGCTCTAAATTGATAATATAATCTAGCAAATCAACTAATAACAACAGAGAGATATCGAAAAATATATAATATTTTCCTACCATCTTTGTATTATATTCATTAATTTCATATATCATAGGAAAATTTTACTCGTCTCGATCTTTTAATTAAATATGCACCAAGAAAACAAATTTGATAAGAAATTAGTTTTAAACTTTACTATTGAAAAAACAAAAATTTCAAAGAGAGAATTTAGAGATGGGATTGAAGAAATGTTATAACAAATGACAACCTTATAAAAAAAGAAAAAGAAAAAATATATAGCAATGATCTAATGCAAACTATTTTTAACAACTAAAAGAAAGAATATCAAATTATTACCTTGGATAAAATAATGACTTAAAAAATTAATTTTGTAAGATTTTTGTGTTGCCTCCTCCCATGCAAATTTTCATTATTTAATTATTAATACACTTCTTATTTAGAGCCAACAAAATTTTATTTATTTATTTATTTATTTTTATCTTTATCACTTAGTAGATAATAATCTAATAATAACAATTATTAACAGAATGTTAAGAATTTAAGAAAAGATAAGAAATTATAGATAAGGACATTTCATAAGATAAAAAATTCAAAATAAAAAAGGATAATACGTGATAGATGGGAAAAAAAATATGAGTAAATCAAAATAAAGATATAGATATATATGTTTTTGATAGATATATAGATTAACAAATCATATCTTTATTTAAATTTTTTATAAATGAATTATTTAATCTTTATCTTTATCTGTAGAATATAAAATTAATTTTCATAAATTATTTATCAATTTTTATATGTTTATCTATATAGATGAATTTTGAAATTCAAATCTTTATCCATAAGCAATGAAAATAATTTTCATTTTAATTAATCAAACAAATAGAAAATAGAGGAAAATAGAAAACATGAAAGACAATAAAAAGAGTGTTGTCACGTAGGAAAGAGAGAGTTTTAAAATTATGAGAATTTAGAAATAAATATTTAGAGACTTTTGACAAAACAACTACATTTGGGAAGTTATAGATAAGGACATTTCATATGATAAAAAATTCAAAATAAAAAAGGCTAATATGTAATAGAAGAAAAAAAAAATGAGTAAATCAAAATAAAGATTTAGATATATATGTTTTTGATAGATATATAGATTAACAAATCATATCTTTATCTAAATTTTATTATTTTAATTTTTTATTAATCAATTATTTAATCTTTATCTTTATATATAAGTTATGAAATTAACTTTTTAAAATTAATTATTTAATTTTTATCTTTATCTATAGAATACAAAATGAATTTTCATAAATTATTTATCAATTTTTATATGTTTATCTATATAGATGAATTTTGAAATTCAAATCTTTATCCATAAGCAATGAAAATAATTTTCATTTTAATTAATCAAACAAATATCATAAATTATTTATCAATTTTTATATGTTTATCTATATAGATGAATTTTGAAATTCAAATCTTTATCCATAAGCAATGAAAATAATTTTCATTTTAATTAATCAAACAAATAGAAAATGGAGGAAAATAGAAAGTATGAAAGACAATCAAAGAGGGTTGCCACGTAGGAAAGAGAGAGTTTTAAAATTATGATAATTTAGAAATAAATATTTAGAGATTTTTGACAAAACAACTACATTTGGTTATATATATAGTATAGATAGATAGATCCCTAAAAGAAAGTCAAGTCCATATTGCATTCAAACACACCTTGCCCGTTCTGGCTCAAGTTTCACATCTTACGTATTGTTCAAGTTTAGTCCAACCATATTGTGGTCTCTATAACAAGTGAAATTACTCGTTAGATGGTGATATCATTACATAATATCACTGTTATATTCAATATTTATTTATTAAAAGAAACGGAGAAGACCATTATTTTCTTGATGAGTCTTTCCTTTTTCAAAAAAAAAAAGAAGGAAGGACTCATCAAGAAAATGATGGTCTTCAAGAAAATGATGAGTATTTCCTTTGGAGTTGCTTCCTTAATTATTTTCTTGCATGTTGAATGGGTTTTTTTCTCAATTAATGCTAATCTTGAAATTCTTTTTCCATGAGCTAGACTTTTCTATATGCAGCTCACGAAGGACAGATGGTCATCTCCAATTTGGTCTTCAATTTTGGACGTGAAATTAGTAGTCAAGAGCATGGTTTTGAAAATCGGACCAAACTTTCTTATTTTGTATACATACATTCTAAGTAGTAGTCAAGACAATGGTTTTGACCAATGGTTTTGAAAACTGTGTAGTAAAATTCTTTCTTTCTTTCTTATTATATATATATATATATAAATTAATTGAAAATTCTCTTTTAAGGATCTCCTCTTGTAAGGAATTCCATTAAGAGTTTGAAATTATTTTAAAAGTCTTTATCTATTTATAAAAAAAAAATTCTTCCAAAAAAATTTAAGAAATCTATGTGGGGATTTAATCAAACTTATTGGAGGGAGACTTGAAATTTTAACATCCCTCCAAAATTTTTGCTCTTTTTTCAATCAAATTATTTGAATTAAAACCATATGGAGGGAATATTGAATATTTGATTTCCTTTTCTAAAATTAAAATTAATAATATTTTAAAATATATTATAATATTTTTTTAGTAAAAAAAATATTAGGAGAAATATTTAAGATAATTTAATTTTTTAATTTATAATTTTATTACTTATATTTTTATAAATATATTTTTGTAAATTTAACGGAGCCTTCTTTTTCTACTTTAAGCCATGAGTTTGCTTTCGTGCATTTTATAGACATGTTTTTTAATTATTATATTTCAATTAAAACAATTTAACAAATTAATCTATTTGAATTGTTTAACTGGTTAAAAATTTAGAGATATGTATCAATAAATCTCATCTCACAAACAAGCACTCCAATTAATTCCAAATTTTTTTCTATTAATCTATTAAGTATTATTAGTGGAGTGCTTCTTTCGGTGTAGTCCTATTTTTTATTTTGATAGTATTTTGGTGGACAACTATACATTTTTATTAATGTGACAGGTATAATGTGATATTCCAATGTGACAGGTATTAATATGACACTCCAACGATGTGACACTCAAAAAAAATTAAAAACTCCTTAGTATATTTTTTTTCAAATGTGACAACGTAGTGGATATGATGTGACACTCCAAGACTTTTACTCCAAAAAAATTAAAACTCCCTAGTATATTTTTTTACAAATGTGATAACGTGGCGGGTATGATGTGATACTCTAAAAAAAATACAGTAGTGATTTAGACCCCCTCAAACTTCAACCCCCACCACCCCACACACACGTTGCGGGTGGTGATTGGAGGAAGAGAAAAAAAAGAAAAAGAAAAAGAAAAAAAAAAAGTGACCAATCAAAAAAAAAAGGGAGTCAAAAGGGGTGGGAGAAAGGGGATCCCAACCTTTATAATTTTATGTGTTAACTTAAAAATTAATGTGTTATTAAAAAATTTACACATTATTAAACCAATCCCGTGTATAGCACGAGTTTACCACTAGTAATATAGTATTAGAATGTAATGAAATTTCTAAAAATAATAATAATAATAAAAAAAATCAAAGTAACTTTAAAAGTTCAACACATAATTTTTTTTTTAATTAAGTATAAAAATATCTTATAAATAAATTAGGTTAAAAGGTAGTAAAATCTTTTGGCAATTAAAAAAATATGACTTTTAATTATATTTAAAATTTCATAAATTTGCTTTTTTTTTTTTCTTTAAAAAAATAATCCGTAAAAGAAGACTAAGGTATTAATGTCATTTCATCATTAAATCTAACAGAGTTACTATTTAAATTTAGTCCAAAACCACGTAGGGATTCTTTGCCTATATGTGAACCATAGGAGGGTAAAGTACTCCAACAATAAACCATAAAGAGTTGAAGTGAATTTTATCCACAAATGTATATAGAACATCCCTAAAAGAAAGTCAAGTCCATATTGCATTCAAACACACCTTGCCCGTTCTGGCTCAAGTTTCACATCTTACGTGTTGTTCAAGTTTAGCCCAACCATATTGTGGTCTCTATAACAAGTGAAATTACTCGTTAGATGGTGATATCATTATATAATATCACTGTTATATTCAATATTTATTTATTAAAAGAAAAGGAAAAGACCATCATTTTCTTGATGAGTCCTTCCTTTGGAGTTGCTTCCTTAATTATTTTCTTGCATGTTGAATGAGTTTTTTTTCTCAATTAATGCTAATCTTGAAATTCTTTTTCCATGAGCTAGACTTTTCTATATGCAGCTCAGGAAGGACAGATGGTCATCTCCAATTTGACGTATAGTTTTGGTCTTCAATTTTGGATGAGAAATTAGTAGTCAAGAAAATAGGACCGAACTTTCGTATTTTATATATATATACATTCTAATATAGTTGTAGTCAAGACCATGGCTTTGACCAATGGTTTTGAAAACTGTTCGGTCTTATTTTATATATATATATATATATATATAACTTAATTGAAAATTCTCTTTTAAGGACCTCCTCTTGTAAGGAATCTCATTAAGAGTTTGAAATTATTGTGAAAGTCTTTACCTATTTATAAGAAAAAAATTCTTCCAAAAAAATTTAAGAAATCTATGTGGGGATTTAATCAAATTTATTGGAGGGAGACTTGAAATTTTAACATTCCTCCAAAATTTTTGCTCTTTTTTTAATCAAACTATTTGAATTAAAACCATATGGAGGGAATATTGAATATTTGATTTCTTCTTCTAAAATTAAAATTAATAATATTTTAAAATATATTATAATATTTTTTTAGTAAAAAAAAATATTAAGAGAAATATTTAAGATAATTTAATTTTTTAATTTATAATTTTATTACTTATATTTTTATAAATTTAACGGAGCCTTCTTTTTCTACTTTAAGCCATGAGTTTGCTTTCGTGCATTTTATAGACATGTTTTTTAATTTTTATATTTCAATTAAAACAATTTAACAAATTAATCTATTTGAATTGTTTAACTGGTTAAAAATTTAGAGATATTTATCAATAAATCTCATTTCACAAACAAGCACTCTAATTAGTTCCAAATTTTTTTCTATTAATCTATTAAGTATTATTAGTGGAGTGCTTCTTTCGGTGTAGTCCTATTTTTTATTGGGGTACTTACCAATTAGTCCTGTTAACTAGACTTATTTACCTACAGGTCCTAACTAATAAATTTAACACTATAAAAATAAGAGAGTGATAAATTTATCACTAAAAATTTATTCATAAAACAAAGAGACTGATAAATTTATCACTATAAAATTATTCATAAAAAAAAAACTGATAAATTTATCTTTATCACTTAATAAATTATATCAAATAGGACTTAATGGGTAATAAGTCTCCAAAGTAGGACCTATTGGGTAATAAGTCTCCAAAGTAGGACCTATTGGTAGTTTACCCTTTTTTATTTTGATAGTATTTTGGTGGACAATTATACCCTTTTATTAATGTGACAAGTATAATGTGATATTCCAATGTGACAGGTATTAATATGACACTCCAACGATGTGACACTTTAAAAAAATTAAAAATTTCTTAGTGTATTTTTTCCAAATGTGACAACGTGGTGGATATGATGTGACACTCCAAGACTTTTACTCTAAAAAAATTAAAAACTCCCTAGTATATTTTTTTTTTCAAATGTGATAACGTGACGAGTATGATGTGATACTCTAAAAAAAATACAGTAGTGATTTAAATTCCCTCAAACTTCAACCCCCACCACCCCCCACACACACGTGGCGGGTGGTGATTGGAAGAGGAGAAAAAAAAGAAAAAGAAAAAGAAAAAGTGACCAATCAAAAAAGAAAGGGGGTCAAAATGGGGTGGGAGAAAGGGGGTCCCAATCTTTATTCAAAAAAATAAAAACTTCTTAGTGTACTTTTCTCAAATGTGACAACGTTGTGGGTATAATGTGACACTCCAAAAAAAATAAACACTCTTTAGTGTATTTTTGCTAAATGTGACATGTAACACTCCAACGTGACGTGTATGATGTAACACTCTAAAAAAATTCAAAATTCTTTAGTGTATTTTTTCCAAATATGGATAAAAAAAAAAAAACTGATTAGTATACTTTTTTTTCAAATGTAACACTTCCATGTGATGGCTATCGAGGCATTACAAATCCAAAATGACCTGAATGGATCACAAAAAAATATGAAGTCCAAAATATGGGTCTAATTAGTCATTCTCCCAAAAATTTATTCAAAATTAATTTATTATATAAACAAATTATATCTATACACATTTTAAAACCGCTTAAGTTTAGTGTTTGATAAACTAATTCAGTATTTAAAATTGAATATATTAAGTGATAATCAATTAAATCCATTTGATAATTACAATTAATATCACTTAAAAATTTAAGTGCCTCTTTAAATGTAGATTAAAATTTAAGAAATTTTAACTTACTTAATTCTAATTGAATTTATAAATACTAAACATAAATATCGATATACACTATTATAAATTCACTATTACCACCACCACCACCATCACCATCGTTACAGTTACCACTACCACTACCATTACTATCACTATCGTCATCACCACCATCACCACCACCATGCCACTTCCATTGCCCCCGCCACCACTACTATTACTACAACTACCACCACTATGCCACCGGCACCACTACCACTAGCACCACCATTACTATCGTTATCTTCATCACTATTATTATTATTGTCATAAGTACCACCATCATTTTAAAATCACTATCATCACTACCGCTACAACCACTACCATGCCGCCGCTGCTGCCGCCACCACCACCATAATATAAAAATTAAAATATACAATTTTAAATTAATAAATTTTAAATTTAATTTTACAAATATAACATTAAATTTTTATCAAACAAATTTTCAATTTAAAAAATTTAACTTTCAATTTTCACTATTCATTTTCAGCTTTATCAAACACCACTTTTAACCTTGTTTATCAAACAAATGCGTCCAGGTGAACTGTGTTCCAGAGCCTCCGGAAGATTAAAAGGCTCTTCCAAGTTTAGGTATGGAACTATAGACCCAGCACACTAATGCATTTGCATGTATGTATATATGCTTACATGTACCTACTGAAGTTACATTCACACAACCCCCAATCAAAAAAAGTGTTAATCGCGTGTGATTGCTTACATGATTTTCAATTGGCAACTTATATGAATGCTTCCCTATCGATGATTTGGGAAAGTAATTTCTTTTTTTTTTATCAGTAAAAAAAAATCTTTATTGATGGAAAATAAACATACAGAGTATCATAACTTACATCAATATAGAGGAGGGTGCAAAAAGCATCACAGTGAAACATTTAGATCGCAACTAGGTTGGCACCTAGATGCACACCATATCATCTGCTAGCACATACTCCAAGCTCCAAATTGGTGAGAAACCAACATGCAGAGCAAAACGAAACAAAACAAAACTAACAGAAACAACATAACACACCCCTTGAATACCAAACATCCAAAAACCCCTCTGCTGGAGCATTAGAACAACATATTAAGAGTCCCCAGCTAACAGAACAATCCACCAAGGGAAAGTAATTTCTTTACAAAAGGTCACTCATTGACTAATCTTCAGTTTAAAATAAAAAGGGAATTTACATATCATGGAAAAGTTTATGATTTTAATTATTAAAATTTGTAAAATTTTTCACTAATTTGAAATTTGTTTTACAAATGTACATTGAGCTGTTAATTCCCAAATAAAACTTACCCATGGCCTTAGTTTTGCTGATGGTGCCTTGAATCTTTCTTTTTCTAGTGGAAAACTCAATCAAATATCAACAGCCTGCCAATAAGACTTGTGGGTTTTCTCTTACCAAGCCTTCATACTTAAGAATTAGTTTATATTGTTCACTTTAGTTTATATACTGGAAAATTATACCAAGCCAACAATTAACCCTAACTATTTTTTTTTTTTTTTTAAATCTTTTCTTTTTAATTTGATGGAAATTAGGTCATAGTGTGTAGTTGTTGTATTGCAATTAATTTGAATAACTAAATTGTATTTATGGGATGTTATCTATGTGACATGGATTCGGATACGGGTGTCGAGTGCGGGTGTGTATTTAGCTATGAAGTACGGGTGTGGGTATGGATACGGGTATAGGTACATTACAAGTACACTAATACGGCAAGACCTAAAAAAATTGGGATACGGGTACGTCCGGGGTATGTCAATAAATTTTTTTATTTTTTTAATTTATAATTTGAGATTCAATCTACAAATCAAAGTTCAATATCAAAACTAAAAGAAAAAATTATAAAACTAAAAGAGAAATCATAGTTCAACAGTACCAGTACCAAAGCAAAGTCTATAAGCTATTTTAATACCATTAAATAAGAGAAATTACAAAACAAAGTTTTATTCCAAAAGCGAACTAAGCAAAATTTGAAAACTTAAAATTGCAATTTTCACTTCCATCAACTTCATCATTGGATAATACATATTTCATCTATGGCACATCAAGTAAATCAGAACTCTCTAATAAATTAAACCTATCTCCACCAATGTCCCATAGTTTGGTGTACCCTCGACATACTCATCCTGTACCATGAAGTGCCCACGAAGTACCCAACTGCCAAAGAATGTATAAGAAGTACCCGGTAGGCATGCAGCCCTATTAGTACGATTTCCAGTACTCGGTACGAGTATGGCAACATTTTTGAAGTACCCATGCTTCATAGGTATTAGAGATCGGACTTATCAAATCATAAATTTAAGGATACGCTTACTCGGCAAAAATAAATGTCAAATTTCTATATTTTTAATAAAGTATGTCAGATAAAATGGTGTTATATTTAACTTATAGTGTCAAAAAGACATTTATAACAATTATACAACAATATAAACATATAATAGTAGTGTTAAATACAATTATATAAGAAGTGTCTGATGAAAAGTATACGACACATATCTCATACCCTCGTACGAGTGTCGAGTGTCCGACATTGATATTTGATTTATTTTGAAGAGCTCGTGTAACATAGGATATTATTAAATATTTGGGATGAGTTGGTGACAGCCACACATGGTAAGTTCAATTCTAAATAATGAACAAAAGGAAACAGAATAAAAGAAATTGGGTGGTTTCAAAGTCGTTTGTTTTAATTCAAAAAATCTGTATTGTTCTTTCTTGAATAATGGGTTCAAGAATTCAGGTCTGTCTGCTGCTTATTTTTGTCCAAATTTTACTCATGGCAGTGAGGACAAATCAGGAGGATGGTAAGTTCAATTCTTATATCCAAGCTTTTAGTTTATTGGCATCACTAGTTATATTAGTGTTTACTGATATATGCATGAAAGAGCTCCAATATATGTTCTTAGTTTTTCTGTGATTTGATTAGTACTAACAAGAATACTTCCTTGTTTGTTGGTTAATGGATCCTCCAGAAACACAAATACTTCGTTCGTTGATGTTATGATAGTATATGCTCTACCTCTTTCTGGTGTCTCTCTCTTCGCACCTTCTCATTTATTGTGGGGTTGATTCTTCAAAAAAAGAGAAGCAACGAAAATGAAATAAAAAAGTTTTAACGTTTTCTATTGTTGCTGATTGTGAGGACTAAACTGATCTTCACTGGTGGATGTTGTCATTTCCCCTAATCCTTTCAAGCTTCATCAATCAAAGGATTAGATCTATGTCCATTTACTTAGTTATGAAAAGCTAATTCTCTCTGAAGCCATATAATTTTCCTGGGAATACTTTTCACTATGCAAGAATCCAAACTGGAATACATAGTTTCATTCCTACTAATCGTTAACTTCTTTCCAAAACTAGAAGTCTTAGAAATGTTACCATGTTTTATCTTGTTTGGCAGGAAGTTCTTGTAATCACCCTGACTAGCATTGGTGTGCATAGTACCACATTGGAAGTGAACTTGAGTACATCAATAAGAGCAATGAACCCAAATGACACCTCATTGGCTAACTCTTTTGGGTGGGCCAGTTGTAATGACATTCTTCACTCTATTTTTAGATCATGGATTTGGGTAGGATCGTGGAGGATAAAGAAAAGAGGAGGGAAATATGAAAAATATTAGCTTATAATCATTCACATTTCCCTCCCTATTTTTTTTTCTCTACATAAATCCATGATTCAAGGTCCCTTATGGGGATGCAAGGCGATGTATTGAGTATATATCATTTTGGGTGAGTTTCTGAGATTGTTATTGTTCTTTGTTCTAAGGCTAAGTCAGAATGGCATCCCATGGCTATCTCTTTTTGGAGGCCCTGGAGATGTGAGGCGGTAAATTGGTTATATACTGTTCTGGGCGAGTTTACTTTTCTCAATTTGCATGCTATTTTGGGGTCACTCAGAGCCACAAACAAGCTTTGGATGTCTGAGTTATTTAACTGAATCGTGAAATGGTCTTGATTATTCAAAAGTGGGGTCACTTAGAAACAATCTTTTGATGTCTGAGTTCTTTAATATCAAATGGTCTCTGGTTATTCAGATTCAGAAGTGGTAATACGAGTACCACGGCAGTTCCTTGAACTAGAAAATATTCGGTCAAATGAAATCTGAGAAGAGGGTGAGCTCTAGAAAAGCTGTCCCTTCTGTTTATAGATTACTGGCTGCTGTTGGTTTATCATGTCCCAAGCTATGGTTTTCCTTAATCCTAATAAAAAATTTGGGGTTCCCCCCTTGCAATCTTTTCATCCACAAGGAATGTATTGGAGAGTTTATGTTTTGAGATTTTTTGGCAATATGACTCCGGAATTTTATTTTGTCTATAATATAGTTGCTGCTATAAGCGCTCTCAAAGATGGCTGGCAGAACACACCACCAGTTGGATTGGGTCAGATCCATGTGGCAACAATTGGGGAGGAATTCAGTGCACCAATTCACGTGTGGGAGGAATTAAATGCTTATGGAGAGTTGCTTATTCTGCATTTTCAGAATTGAGGTTAACTATCAGTTTCAATGCCAGAAAATTGGCGAGAATGAATTTGACTGGTCAGCTGAGCAGAGACATTGGATCGTTACCTGAATTACGGACTCTGTAGGTCTTCTATTTTCACTAAACCTTTGCTCCCATAAATAGATACAATTTTATTTAATGAATCATCATTCAGTTACCATTGTTGATTCTGGACTACCATACTTCTTTGGCTTTTTCAAAGATCACCATTCTTGATCAACAATCAGTGCTCCTTGTAGGCTTCTATATCTAGTACATATTAGCTATGTTCCCAAAATGGAATAAATCTTTTATGTCTTCACGCACATTTGTTACTTCCCTAATTACTTTACATCACACATTCACAATACTAATAATTATCACAACATAGTGACACACTAGAATGGTGCTACAGTTCATGTCACTTAAAATGCCTGATTGGCATGGTAGAAAACACTGCCTGGACACTAGTGTCCCTACTTTATTATTAATAGCTTTTTGAAATTATTGTTGTTATTTATTTATTTATTTATTTGTTCTATCATAAGAATTGTTAAAATTGAGTTCTTACAACCCGGGCTTGACAGGACCTCTTCCTGCATTAATTGGAGATTTGACAAAGCTATCAATCCTGTAAGAAAATTTTGATTGTTGTTGTATGGTGGCTGATTACTGAGATGGATATATGTGGTCTTAAAAACCAATTGCTTCTTCTTGCATCTCAGACTCCTGGTTGGTTGCGATTTCTTTGGTCCAATTCCTAACAAAATAGGATCTCTGCAGCGGTTGGTCATGTTGTAAGCATTTGGACTTCGGTATTTTTCTTCTGTTTAAACTGAGAATTAATAAATGTGATTCTTAATTTGAAATCTTGTCAAATTAACAGCACGCTTTCACCATTTTAGCTGCTTTCGGTAGGAGATAACAAATTCATAGTTGAATTGAAGGAATGTTGCATCTTAGGTGTTAGTCCTGCGTTGAGTAGAGATGGGAATTTTCACTCCTTACGCAGCATGTAACACTTTGTGTTTTAATCTGTTGGAGGGTGTATTTAATTCCTTTACTTTCCTTTTTGAGAGTCTTTGGAGTTGTTGTATCTTGATTTTGGAGGAGTACAAGTTGATTTAGACTTGTTGGGAACTTAGAAATTCTGTTTTGGTGTCGACACCATGGGTTCCTGGGGTCGATACCACCTTGTTGCCCTATTCTTGGTGTCTTTACTAGTTTTTAGGGTCGACACCCCTGGTTCTAAGGGTCGACCTTTGTGTGCTGCTGAATCTGGAACTTGCTATTGAAATTTAGGGTCGACACCAGGAGTTCCAAGGGTCGACCCTTGGCTACAGCAAACATTAGTGTCCTAGCTTTTCTTCTTAAGAGTCGACACCACTATCTTAAGGGTCGACCCCTACGTGTTTATTTCCAGATTTTTGGGTTCGACTGGGGGTTTGGACTTATTCTTTTCAATGACCTTAGGGCTATTTTTCTACTACTATAAATAGACCCAAAACACTTCTCTCTCATTATTTTCTTCTCCTTTCTCCTCTCAAATCGTGAGTCTCTCTTCTTTCTCTCTAAACTCAACTTTTTTCCACTGGGATCTTTAGATCTACTCACCTAGAAGCATCTTCTCACCTGGGTCCTTTGAGAAAGGTTGTAGATCGTGTCAAGGTCATCCTTTTGATCCAAGGGCTTCGAGGTTTCATCAACTTTGGGGCTTCTCCGAGTCTTCTTTCCACTTCTTTGAGGTAGGGACATTTTTACCCTAGTATTTCCTTATTTTAAAGAGATTTCATGGTGTTGTTGTGACTTATGAGCTAATTTGAGGATATTGTTGGATTAAACCCATGTTTTATAGAAATAAATCATTTTACCTGACTTTTGCTTGAAATTTCTTAACTCTTCTTTTGTAAAACATGTATATAAATGTTATTAAAACCCATATCTATGATGAAGAAGAAAAACCCTAAATTTGGCAAAACCCAAAATTCTCAATTTGAGTAGAAAACACTAAATTGAATGGAAATTCCTTAGATTCATGAAATATTGTGAATAATAAAGAGATGAAATATGTGGATGTTAATATGGTAAAGGAATTGTGGCTTGGATGTTATTTTTCTTTGAATGTTGTGTTGTATTTCATTCTTTTGTAATGTTGGATGCTTGTTGATGGAATAAAATGTGATTGAATTGTTAATTGTGCATGAGTCTGGGTAAGAGTCGATTTTGGGAAACGTGGTGTTGTGTTGGTACCCACGCGGGGAGTTTAAAAGGTGCCTAAATGTCCTATCTAGGCTTATCGCTGGACGAATGTAGGAAAAATATTTTTAGTTGTCCACAAAGTCCTGCTGGATTGTAGTCAGCAAAAGTGGAAAAGCGGATGGTTTTCTTTGGGTGCCCACTCCCTGCCGTATAATAGTCGGCAAATGAGGGGGCGGTTTTAAAACAAACGCAAAGGGTGTTTTGAATTAGATTTTTACAGGGGGACTCATGGCTTGCTTTATATGGACGTGATTGTTTAATTGTTGTGCTTGAAGACATGAAATGTAATTGTCCTTTGCTTGGTTGTCATGTATCTATATGATTGATAAAGATTACATGTGAAGACAAATTCCCTTGTAATGTTTTGTCGCAAGGATACCATAATCTTATTCAAGTGATTAAATACTTGGCTAAAAGCATTCCTACTGGGCAATTTTCTCAACCCTGTCTTATTTTTCAAGAAATGATGAAGTACCACATCACTGATCGATTGGAACAAGTAATAGCTCCTTTTGGGAAAAGATGATTCATCGGTGTATTGTTATTTTGAATTGGTATTTTGTAACAAGACTCAAATTATTCTGTTGTTGTATGCCCTAAAGGCTTATATTTTGTAAGGCTATATGGTTCATTGAATCGGGACATGAATCCCGGATATTGTGGGAATGTACATGATGAATTGTAATATCTTAACTCTTAGTTCAATGAGAAAGATGAATTTTTGGGTATATTATTGTGTTTGTCTTGGCATGTTCTTGTGAGAAATGCAGGGCGTTACACAACATGAGGCTCATATTCCCTTGTGATGGAATCATGGAATGATAGAACTCTAAACTAACTTGTAACAAGCTCAAGTTATCAGATAAACTGTTTCACCCTCAAATTATTGAGATAATCGTAAAATGAAAAGGACATTAACTACAACCTTACACGTACTTTTGACACAATAATTGTCTGCTCCCTCAATAATTTGATCTTAAAGAGGATTTAGTGTGGAAGTTGGCTTCCTATGAAATCATAATATTTACACCTTTCAAACCTACTTCCACACAACCCTCTTTCATTTTTCTAAAAAAGTAGAAAATTTGAATATGGGATCTATTTTTGGTCATTCAAATCATGCATTAGTAGCTCGTTCTTTGAATTCATATCATGTAGTAAACTTTGCATGTTTCAATTCGAGAATTTTTAGTTGAAGTAACGTCTTTCAACTTACTACTCCCTCCGACCCAAAATATTAGTCCCTTATTCCATTTTTCATTGTCCTAAAATATTAGTCCCTCTTCAAAAATCAAGTACAAAAAAAACATAAAATTCTTATTTTACCCTTCTTTAAATTAATAAACAATATAAAAAGTACAATTATGACGTTGATATTCCCAAAAATGTACTATCAAAGGTTAATTTTGGAAAATCAACTTTTTAAAGTGTAATAATTGTACAACAAAAAAGTTAGATTCTCCAAAAGAGACCATTATTTTGGGACGAGAGGAGTATGTTTTACAAAGGTGATTTGTGTCTGCCTACAATTTAGTACTTTCATTTTGTAACCTTTAGGGCTCTAAATTCCAACCACTTCAGTGGAAATATACCTCCTACAATTGGTTATCTATCAAATCTTTCTTGGTTGGTTTTGGCTGACAATGAGCTTGTTGGACCCATCCCTATCTCTAATGGGACCACACTTGGTCTGGATATGCTGGTTAATACGAAGCACTTGTATGTCTAATCTTTCTATGTGTGTGTGTATTTAATCCAATTAGTCCTTTCAAGAGGGAGATTTCATAATCTCGCTTGGGCCGCAGTTTCAGCCGGGCTAAATGTGGTCCCAACGTGTTTGGGCCAGGCTGGGCTAGGCTGCTTCGGAAGGAAGTTTGTCCAGTTGGAGTCCAGACCAAATTCGACTGAGATAATCCTCTACCAACCCGACTTCAATTGTTAGCTCATTTAACTCGGTGAATGGGGATCTGCACGGAAGCTCGGTCACCACGGACGAAGCTCGGTCATGATGGAGCTCGGCTATGAACTCGACTAGGTCAGTAAAGCCGAGCTGCTCTTTCGCGCCAACGCAGTTTGGCGGTTTGATTAGGTGAGGTTTAGCCGAATTTGCACTGACACGTAGGGAAATGGGATAGAAGAGCAGGTCCACGCGTCAAACAGCGAATGGATGCAGAGGTAAGCGCAGAAGGTATATAAGCATGACTGCGCCCCCCATGCTGAGGATGAAACATCAATTGGTGAGAGAAACTCTAATACTCAGTTATCTCCTCTCTCTCTCTCTCTCTCTCTCTCTCTGAGTGTGTGCTAACTTGGCCGTCGGAGGGGTTTTCCAGCAACACACCGCCGGGTAGCTCACTGCCGTTGTGTTCGTAGGTTAATCAGATCGCAGCGGAGTTTGGACGCGAGGAGTACGAGGGGTATCGGATATTTGCTCCCCGTACAATTGGCGCCATCTATGCGAAGCTTTGAGAAGAGACAACCTTGCCATCCGAGCTCATCGAATCACCCTCCATGGCAGAACGACGGCAATCTGGTTGTGCGCCATCAACCATATACCCCCGTAGTCAGTCCGATGGAGAGACGGACTACCAGCCGTTCCAAACATGGTGGGCCTAGAGACTTCCCCAGGAGGACTCCTAAGAGATGCGCGAGATAAGCGCGCCAGGAGCTTCGGTCACTCACGGAGTCCAGATGGGCACCGACGGCGAAGTGGGTCGTACGCTCAATGCCTAGAGCACAAGTTGAAGGACCAAGACACCGTCATCCAAAGAATGGCGGCAGAGATAGAAGCTCTCAAACGGCAAGTCAAAGGGAAGGGTGTTGCTGGAGTGGGAGACCATAGTGAGCGCACCCAGCCCTGCCACTCAGGCAACCAGAACCAGTGGCACACCCCCTCCCTTTCTATCACTAGAAGCTATAGCCGAACTCGTCACGAGAAATCTAGCGCGCAAGATAGTAGCTACCATCCTTTGCGTCCTTCGACGACGTCGAGATATTCCTACTCCGTTCATTCGGAGGACTTGAGGGACGTCTTGAAGGAACAAGCTTGTCAACAGGAGGTTTAAAGGGTGCCGGCGCTCCAGCGGTTGTCCTACGGAGGCCACGCCAGTGAGGAGGTCATAATGCCGCCACTTTGTTCAGCCGTGCCTACCTCTCTGGACAAAGATTTGGCAAGGCTAAATGCCACCCCCTTTGCCCTTGAGACAGAGACCACACCGCTCCCAGCGGGCTTCCACCAGCCCAAGTTTACGCTTTATGACGGGAAAAGTGATTCGTACATGCATGTAAGCCACTTCCGGCAGGTCATGGCTAGACATTGGTGTAACGATGCTCTCATGTGCCTTATTTTCCCATCAAGTTGGGGGGATTTGGGCTTGAAGTGGTTTGAGAGGCTCCCGGAGGAAAGCATCGAAAGATGGCAGCAGTTGGCGGAAGCATTCGTGACTCGATTCAAAACCAATACCAGAACGCCAAAGGAGGTGGACCACCTCCTTAGCATCAAGATAGAGTCGAGCGACACCCTCAAAGAATACAATGCCAGGTATTGAGAAACCTTCAACGAGATCCTAGATTGCCCGACCAACCTAGCAATTACCCAATATAAGCACGGTCTCCCGGTCGGACATAGACTGAGGGACTCGCTCATGATGAACCAACCGACTTCCATGGGGCAGCTGATGCAATGCATCAATGAACACATCCGAGCAGAGGATGATGCGGCGGCGTCTACCGTGAAGGCGAATCCGGTGGCAACGGACAAAACGGTGGCTGGAAAAGTACACACGGTTGGACAGGAGACAAACCGTCCAAATGACCGCATAAGGGAATCTAACCGTGGTCCGGATCGTAGAAACCGAGGTAAAGATCGACGCAATGACTGGGCAGATTATCCCTGCGATGACGCAGCAAATGCAAATAGAAAGTTGAATGCTCGGACGGGCATCACCACGGTTTTTAAAATTCCGATCTATCACATACTTAGTGAAATCCGCGACGAGGATTACGTCCGGTTTCCCACTAAGTTAGGTGATGCGCAAAAGGGCTTCAATCCGCGGTACCACTGCACATTTCATAGGGAAATGGGGCACTAGACAGAGGATTGTTTGCCCTTAAAACAACACTTGGAGGAGTTAGTGGCATCCGGTCACTTGGACCGTTACATCAATGGGGGCGTCAGGGCCGCGCATCGCATACCGGCTGAGCCAAATGGTTCGGATGACCTAGAGGCACCCCCGCAAGGAGTGGTCAATGTGATCCACGGTATAGTAGAGCCAGCACGGGTATGCGAGCTCTGCGGGATGATAAAAAGGCAGAGTGTATGAGGGAAGTTTTGTCGGTCCAACCCGCAATCAAAAAAGGCGAGACCAAGGAGAAAAATGTGATGAGCTTCTCAAGTAGGGATCTTGAGTGCATTTACACGCCGTACAATGATGCCCTGGTGGTCACCTGTAATAACCCTCACCACTGATCACTGATAACGCCATCGACATCGTTAAACCGAAATCGATTATGATAAGTAATTGACCGATTGAATCTTGACGATTGAGTGAGTGTATCTGTTTAAACGCATTCTATATGTCTAACTGTTGAATTATCTGTTCATGTCTTTACGATTAAACTGCAAATTGAAGGCCTTATCGGCGATCGAATTCGAAATCGATTAGTGTTTTATGATCATTAGAATTTATGTGATTTTATGGCATATTTATCTGAAATGTGATTTAGTATGATTAAATTTGATTAAAATAAGCTAAATTACATAGTTTGACTTATTTACCTTAATACCATTGTGAGTGGCCACTATCTAAACATTTTGAGCCTCATTATACACTCAAAATAAAACATTTCATCAGCTCATTTCATATCTCAACCGACCAAGAGTAAGAGAGTGAGAGAAGTAAATTGTTCTTGAGGGATTTGCTTGGAAACTTGAGGAAATTGTAGAAGACTTGCAACATTGAGCCTCCATACCTTTAATTCTAGACCTAAGATAGTGTAATTACCCTCTTGTTTATGAATTGAGCTTGTTCTTACATGATTCATGTCAAATTTAGTGGATTGAGTCATAAAATAGCTTCATATGTTGATTTGAGTTAGAATTCATGCATGCATGCGTTTATCCTTGCATTGTGAGGTTTGATTTCATGGAAATCTTGCATGCATGTTCATGTTTATATTATAGACCATGATTTCATCTTGATTTTGTAAGAATTGGCTTATTAGAGCAAGTGTTTAAAGCTTGAAAGTGGTTTAAATTCATGCATGTTGCATTGAAGTTATGTTCATGGAATTTGGTTTGAAAATCATGTTGAATTGATCTTCCCTTAGGCCTTGATTTTACAAATAGAGCTTTGAATCATGTTATTCCATGTATTTGCAAATGTTTTCCAAAAAAAGGGCTGCAAAGGAATTGATTTTGATACATTTGAAGTTGAATTTGAGCTTGAGGTTCAAATCTGAAATTTCCAAAATTTGGACTCACGCTCGAGCGGGGTGACTGGCGCTCGAGCGTGAAATTCGTGCCCCCAGCACTTTGCACTGTTTTGAAGTCCACTCAAGCGGGACCTTGTGTCTTACGCTCGAGCGGCTATCTAGCGCCCATCGAGCGTGATTTTTGAGCATCCAGTACTTTTGCCCTGTTTTGCAGAACGCTCGAGCGGGAAAGTCTACGTTCGAGCGGATACTTTTTCTGCATGTCCCCTCGAGCGGAGAAAACTACGCTCGAGCGGGACCCTGTTTTTCTGAAAATTCTGAAAATGCTTTCAAAGTACATCTTTGCATCCTCATTTCATTCTAGGCATTCTTAGGCCTAGTTTAAGGCATCTTAATGAGGATATAGATGTAGAACCACACCGAGTCTACGTAGGGACTAAGTCTTTGATTCCCGAATGTGTAACTTAGTGTGTGTTTCTTCTGTCACTGTTTAGGGTTGGCTTTCGGGGACGCGCTCTAGCTTAACTGTAGCCCAAAACTCTGTGAGTAACAATTGTGTAAAGCTATGTTCAACTGTGAATATTTCTGACTGTTTAATTGAACTTTTTTTTTGAACTGATACTGTTAATCGAATGAATGTATGTCCTATATTCTGAACTGTATTGTGGCATCCTTAGCAACTACTGTCTACTGTTACTGATACAGAGATCTCTGTCGGTTCCCTTGTTAGAACCACTACTATTTACTGATTGATGGCCATCATTGACTATTCGATTTTTTAAAACCTACTGTTTACTGTATTGCTATGCTAATGGATGTACCACATATGACTGTTATGACTGAATGACTGATATAATGAATCAACGAATTGTTTTCATTACTGTAAGGACATCTATTCTTAACTTCTTTACGCATTATGTTATTCATTGGACTTTAGCTCACTGTTTATATATATATGTAGGTGTTCAGGCACCAGACCAGAGCTAGGAGCATGGGTTAGACTCCCTTTTTTGTCAAGCCAAACACCGTGCCTCACCGCGAGGTTCCGAGTCTGCCAAGCTATGGCTTAGGGGTGTTTTACTTGCCCTCGTCTGTCTCTGTATCTGTCTTGTGGTATTGCATAGACTGATAGCACTGTACTGTACTGTTTATCAGGGATTAGGTCCCTATTCTGATCGACTGTAAAGGTTGTACATACTGTTTTGTACTGTTCATGTATTTATGTATATGTATGGAAAGTCTTTTGCATACAGACTGTCACAGCTCATTAGACATTGTTTAATTACTGTATTGGCTTCCGCCATGCCCCTGTACTTTGTATTACTATCTTACTGTCTTACTGTTAAGCAGGCCTTCGGTAATCTCAGATTACTAGCCGGTTATGGTACTAAACCCATAAGGGTGGGTTTGGGTCGTGACATCACCCTTCGCGTCAGGGGCTTCGATGTTAAGCGCATCTTAATCGACCAAGGCAGCTCGGTTGAGATCATGTACTACGACGCCTTTAAACAGCTTAAACTCTGAGACATAGACTTGGCTCTGGCAACTTCGCCATTAGTTGGTTTTAACTTGCAACCAGAATGGCCAATGGGAAAGATAATCATGTTAGCTAAAACTAGATCCATAGTCAAGCAGGTGGAGTTCTGGGTATTGAAGGTGTCATCCATATACAATCTGATCCTTGATAGGGGATGGCTTCACGCCATGCAGGCGATAGCGTCAACCTACCACCAGGTCATGAGGTTTCCCTCGACTACGAGGGAAGTTGAGGAGATTTAGGGCGATCAGGTCATGGCGAAATAGTGTTTTGTGGCAGTAAACGGGAGCCAGGCAGCCAAAGGCTTTGTGCAAATGATCGAAGGCCCGGAAGACCAGAGTGTCCTGGATGACGTGGGCACTAGAGCTAAGGAAAAGGCTGTTGAAGAGTTGGTGGAGGTGCGAATCAACACAGAAAAGCCTGACAAGTTCTTTTTGCTAAGATCTAGCTTGACCGCCCAAGAAAGGACCGAGATGGTGGAGTTCTCGGTGGTGAATATCGAAGTCTTTGCATGGACACCATACAACATGCTTGGCATTGATCCAAGCTTTATTTGCCATTAACTCAATATCTTCCCGAATGCGCGTCCTGTCATTCAAAGAATGAGGAGATCAGCCCTTCACCACACCGAGGTAGTCGCGGAGGAAGTCAAAAACCTCCTAGAAGCTAGGGTAATTCAGGAAGTGCACTACTCTCGGTGAGTTTCAAACACGGTCATAGTACCCAAAAAGAATGGGAAGTGGCGAGAATCGTTTATTACAAGACGGTCAACCGAGCTTGCCCTAAGGACAGCTTTTTTCTGCCCAGAATAGACCAACTAGTGGATCTTATAGCTGGACATAACAGGCTCAGTTTCTTGGATACCTATCGCGGTTATCACCAGATCGCCATGCATGCACCTGACCGCGAGATAACTTCTTTCACGACCCCGAGGGGATTGTTCTGCTATAGAGTCATGCCTTTTGGTTTGAAAAACGCCGGGGCAACTTTCCAGAGGATGGTGACCAAGATGTTCGCCCCTCTGCTAGGCTGCACGATGGAGGTTTACATCGATGACATAGCGGTCAAAAGCAAGCAGCAAACCGACCACTTGTCCGATCTAGCCGAGATGTTTGCTATTCTCAAACAACACAAGCTTCGCCTGAATGCGTCAAAGTGTGCCTTTGGCGTGGGATCAGGGAAATTCCTTGGCTTCCTAGTCACAAACTGAGGCATCGAAGCAGAGCTCTCACAAATAAAAGCCATTCAAGAATTAAAGCAGCCCAACTCAGCAAAGGACGTGCAACATCTTGCCGGAATGGCAACCGCGTGTAGACGTCCTCGAACGTCTCGGGAGGGAAATCTCGTTTTGTTCATTTGGGGCTCACTACAGTTCAGGACTCAATGTCACGGTCCTGTATCTAATCTCGCAGAGTGCAATGCAAGACCGATGAATCATCAAAGAGTCCAAATCCGGCAAATCGTTTTGAAAACAGATTTTTTGAAAGAAGTGCCAAACATGGACTGCTTTGCGAATCTGAGTCGCCACCTAAATATTTATTTTGGGGAATTTAGGAAACCCCGACTGCTGCCTAAGGCCACGTATCCGTCATCACCAAAGTTGCCTCGGCTCGGGAACTTGGGTATGATTGGGGAAGGTCACTTCGTGAGCACCCCCGCTCGCCCGATCAAAGATCGGCCTCTACTAACCATGTTATCGAGTTTTAAAAACATTATGCGTTTTTATTTCGATTTATTAGCTAGAAATACTATGTGATGCGACAAAGAAACAAGTATAGACTAGATCGCCTAATTTGGAATCAAAGCATTGCACATCCGTTTGTTTAGGAAATGGTTTGAAATTTGCTACTCGCAAGTAGGCTAAAATACAAATTTCAATGAATTATCCCAATTCAAGTAATCCACGCTTCACCCACAGGCATTTTAGGCAGGTAATCAAATAAGCATTTAGCCACATGGTAAGCATGCTGTCATGTTAACATTCACACTCATGTGAGATGCTAAAGCATAAATACTTACCGAGTACTCCAAGCCAAAACAGAAGCTATGTTAGAAATCCATGCATGATCCTGACTATACAGAAGTGCCTAATGCAACACATGCAAAAATGCAACTAAGATAGGCTCGGCTATTCTAAGATGGCATATGCGATACTACAACTAACAAGTATTCAACTTGGAATTGAAATACAATGCAGTTAGTATGATGCGCCGAACCCAGTGCGTGCAATACGAATGAATGAATGCAAACATGCGAAGTATAAGTATGCTAATTGAAACATGCCCTAAACTAACCATCGAAAGCTAGTAAATAAAAGGAAGAAAGACGTGAGGTTGAAGACATACACACTCACGCACACTTATTACAATTGTGCCCTCGCTCGGAGGGTCCGAAAGAATAATACAAGCCGCCTAATTAACTAACTCACGAGCTAATTAATTATTACAAAACCGAATTGAACAACTGGCTACAACTAATTATTACACAACTTAATTAATTAACAAATTAATTATTACAAATAACAAATAAATGAATGATAACAAGCAAGTAGGGAAAGCAGTAAATAATGCTATTCCAGCTCTGTTTGAAGAAGGAAGGCATACATGCTCGCTTCGGTTCTTCGCCTCGAAACGCCTTCCAATTGCTCTTTAGAGGCTCTGTTTGCAGGGTGTCTTTCAGTGCTTATTGCTGAAACTTACCAAAACATTGTAGGGGAAGTCACTAGTGGCCTGTCGGCCATGGAGGGAGATCTGCCGGCCAAGGATGGTCCATTGCCGGCCAAGGGTGGCATACTGCCTACCATCAAGGGTGTGTCGGCCACCGTGTGTCAGGACACCAAACTGCAACGAAGCACAAAATAAAGAAAATGGAGGGTTTCCCAAAGACATGTACGCACCATGGCACTCCAAATCACCTCAAAACATCAAGGGAGAGGCCAAGTCGGATCCACGACCATCAATCACGCATCCTGATGCATGATGGCCAAAGTTCCAACTTGTGCAAATCAATATAAAAATGAATGCACAAATAAAGCAAGTAAAGCCTAGAACTCTATCATGAATCATTAAGAGCTTTGGCGACTGAGAATTGAGACGCGTTCCATCACTTGAAATATGAAACGCCCCTCGTTCCTCGTGCTCGGATTAATACTTAATCCAAGCAATGCAATATGTAAGCATGGCAAACATGCAACATAACCTAAGTGTGCAAACATGCAACTAACCCAAGCATGCAACAAGCGTATAAGCGTGATGTGAGGCAACAACCTTGGACAACATGACAAAATGCAACATGAACATGTGAGCATGCAAGGTATGTGAAGCTAAACAAGTATGCGACAACATACGAAATGAAACAAGCATGCAACAACATGGCAAGTTGGGCTTACACCAAAGATGGACGGCTCTTAACTAGGTCCAAATTAGTAGCCAGAGTGATGGAATTGATGGCATGAAAAGCATGGAAAGGCAAGGCAAGCATGCATGCCAAATGGCTCAAGTATTAAGGCACAAAGAGGACAACTCTTAAGCACACTTAAGGAGCAACAAACATGGATATATGACAATGAGGTAAGCTCTGAAATACCATGTAAATTGATGCCAAATCAACTCAACAATGCAAGCATAGCATGTTATGATGCTCAAGGCTCAAAGTAAGCAAAGGGGCTTAAGCCATGGCTATACAAGACAAGCCCCAAAGGGCCAAGGGGACCTAAAACAGTCCTAGGGTAGGTCCAAACAAGACCAAAATCAAGCTCAAAGCTAGCCAACAAAGGCTAGAACACAAGGCTAAAAGTATGGAGCATGCAAGGCTTTAAAGAGGCAATGCACTACACCTATGAGAACCAATCATGGCATGACTTGGACAATCAAAAACAGAGTTACATCATGGTATATTAGGACCCAAAATGCATCAATTGATGAGCCAAAGGCTTAGGCTAAGTGGCATGTACAAAAGTCCACTCTTGAGGCATAAAGCACAAGCTATACAAAGCATTCAAGGCATGTCAAATGCAAGTGTATGACAACATTTCATGGACTGAAATTGCATGTGGAATGAGGGCAAGGCATGCAAACATCACATGTATGGCATGATAGGGGCCTCAAAACCCAAGACTAGCCTAAGCATTTACACTATAGCTATACAAAGCATGGGTGATATGGTCATGGCAGCCCAAAATAGTCGTAGAACACTTCAAAATAAGCATAAAATCAAGTTTGAGCAAAGCCAAAATATGCTAGTATGATGAGTCCAAACACCATGCACAAAAGGCTAGTAAACAAGATTTGTTCTACACCTATATGGAGCATGCAAAGGATGATCAAACCAACTATGGATAAGGTCATAACATGCCAAATGATGACCAAATATATGCTGAAATGTAAATCAAACAAGCTAAAATGACATGGCATGACATGGAGCATATGAAGCTAGTTTAGGGGATTTACACTACAAGTGCATCAAGAAAACATGGAGTAACGAAACCAACCCAAAACAGGTTTATGGCATGGTAAAACATCACCAAAAATGGACTGAAATGGACTCAACAAAGACTATGCACACATGTTACTTTGATGAGCTATAAATGGAGTTACATTACACATGTTAGATGCAAGCAAGACATGACCAAACCAGCCTTGGATAGGGCCAAGGTAGGTCCTAGAAGTCACAAAAAAGAGTCCTGGACCAACCTTAAAAATGCGTAGAGGGATGGTCCTTTGGAAGGCCAAAAATGCAAGTAAAGAGGAACACAAAGAGAGAGGACTACCCCCTCTGATTTAGGACCTCAAAACCATACCTCTACCACTGAAATCCCACTGGATTTCAGTGGTAGGAAGGCCAAACCAAGGCTAGCTCGGAGGCCTCAAGATATGGCTTAAAACAAAGCCAAACAAAGCATGCAAGGGGGCTACACACCCTAAACAGCAAAATGACCTTAACCAAACTTAAAAAGTACTTAAAAACAAGACTTTTTCCAATTATAAGAAAAGCCTAAATCAATATGCAAAGAGGGCTAAAGCAAGGTGCAAGAAAGTGCAAAAATGGGAGAAATGCTCACCCTTGAAGACCCTCTTCGAAACCAGCAATTTCAGGGGGTGGAAGCTTGCTTTCAGACCTCAAGAAGACCTCCCAAGAAGCTTGGTTCAATGGTGGTGGTGTGTTTCTATGTGTTGTAGTGCAAAAGTGCAAGGAAATCCAACTTCAACGCACAAAACACTAGAAAAATAGAGAGAAAGGAGTTTTGCTCTTCAAAAACTTAGAACCTGCTCTAAGGAACAGGCCTCTACCTTATATTGAGGAATGAAAAGGCGAAGCGTCTTCAAGAAGCTTTCGAAGGCCTTCATCCCTCCATACACATGTATAGAGGAGAGCAAACAAAAGTCCGACTAGCTCAAAAGATCTCGAGAAAACCAATGAGATAGGGGTGCCACCATCAAGAATGGCGGAAGTGGCACATCGATGGCAGTAGGGCTTCATCAATGGCCGGCAAGGCACTAGGAGGGCCACTCAAATGACCAAATCAGGTCCAAAAATGAGGCAGAAGGATACAAGGTCCGGAAACTCAAAACCGATGGCGTTCACATGACAATCGAAAGTCTTTGAAAGCAATCGAACCAGTTGTTGGGTGTACCTACAAGCACAACCAAGTCTTGAGGACGGTCAAAAATGGGGTGTCTGCACTGCGCTTAACCGATTCATAAGCCGGTCATCAAATCGTTACCGCCCTTTCTTTCGCGCCTTGAAGTCCAAGTTTTCGTGGGATGAGGAATGTGACAGGGCCTTAGCCGAGCTCAAGATGTATTTGTCTTCCGCCCCACTCTTGGTAACACCCAAGCTTGGCGAAGAACTCTACCTTTATCTGGCAGTTTCTCAACATGTAGTTAGTGCAGTGCTTGTCCGGTCAGAAGGCATCCAACATCTCCCTATCTTTTATGTGAGCAAAACCTTGCTACCGACAGAGTCGAGGTACTTGCCGCTGGAAAAACTTGTTTTGGCGCTAATGATGGTCTCCAGGAAATTGGCGCACTACTTTCATGCCCATACAATCGTGGTGTTGATTGAATTCCCTCTGAAAGCCTTATTTGAGCGGGTAGATTTCTCCGGTCGAATTTTGAAGTGGGCAGTCGAGCTGGGGCAATTCGACGTTAAGTTTCAATCCCGAACGGCCATCAAAGCCCAAGCCTTGGCCGACTTTGTTGCTGAATTCTCGCCTGAAACTCACCCGGTATGCCCAGTAGATCTTACCACGGCGGCCGAGGTAGCGAGTGTAAGCCTAACGGAAATTGTACAACAAAGTGATGTTGGCGACGCGGAACTTGCGCGCCTATCTACAAAACCTTCAGTCGGTAGTATACTTCAGCCCAGCAATGCGCCGATAGACTTGAGAATAACAGATCAACCTGTTTGGTCCAGCGCCGCATCACCGAAAGGGGATGAAGACGTGTCTGTTGAAATAGTTAGCTACGAACTTGTAGCCCAACAGCCGAGTGACCTTGATCCTATTAACCTTCAAGCTTCCCAGGACCCCTCAGAATGTTGGAAACTCTTCGTTGGTGAAATGTGGAAACTTTTTGTAGATGGTGCCTCAAATCGGCACAGCGCCAGGCTGGGAATAGTTTTGATATTGCCAAACGGGCTAACCATCGAACACTCTATCACACTAGGATTCCCAGCATCAAACAACGAGGCTGAGTACGAAGCACTGCTGGCTAGACTTAAAAGCACGCTCCAGTTACGCACATCCGAACTGATGGTCTTCAGCGACTCCCAACTTGTTGTCAACCAAGTGTCTGGAGTGTACGAAGCCAAAGATGACAGAATGGCCAAGTACCAAGCCCTAGTGAGGAAACACATCAAGGAATTCCAAGCAATATGGGTCCAACAAATTGGCCGTGAAGAAAACGGCCGAGCAGACAAGTTGGCTGGTCTAGCTTCCATGTTCGATAGTTCAACTCCCAATCCTCTCCTGATCGAGTTTCTTCCAAGACCTAGTATTGAGGACTCAGAACAAATGGATGTATTTTGCACCGAGCTTGGTCCCTCTTGGATGGACCCTATCATCCTCTTCCTGAAAGAACGGACCTTTTCGGTCGACAAAAAGGAAGCACATAGAGTCCGGGTGAAGTCAGAGCGGTTTTGGCTCTCTCCATCTGGCGCTCTATATAAGAAGTCATTCACCGGTCCGTACCTCAAGTGTGTTCACCCAAACAGCATGGAAGCTTTCCTGTACGAGATCCATGAAGATATGTGTGGAAGTCACATAGGGGGGAGATCTTTGGCCTACCGTGCTATTTCGCAAGGATACTGGTGGCCGTGCATACAAGCAGACGCGCAGAAATATGTTAGAAAATACGAGAAGTGCTAAAAGTTCACCCACCAAATTCACCAGCCGGCCAGAGAACTTCTTCCCTTCACCAGTCCTTGACCTTTCGCAATGTGAGGGCTGGACATAGTGGGACCACTCCCAACAGCACCAGGCAACCGGAAGTTCTTCATCGCGACGATAGATTACTTCACCAAATGGGTTGAGGCCGAGCCCTTAGCGACCATCAAAGAGAAGGATGTCGAGCAGTTTGTTTGGCAGAACGTGATAGCGCAGTTTGGCATTCCCAAGGCTTTGATATCTGATAATGACACCCAGTTTGACGGTCAGCTGTTTAGAGAATTTTGTGAGGACTTGAAGATAGAATTCTACAATCCCACCCTGGTCTACCGTTCGTCAAACAGCCAAGCTGAGGTATCAAACAAGACCATTCTAGATGGGTTGAAGAAGAGGCTTAAGAAAGCCAAAGACGAATGGGCCAACGAACTCCCAAGTGTCCTTTGGGCATATCAGACAACCCCGAGACGCTCGACTGGAGAGACCCTTTTTGCTCTGGCATATGGCATGGAGGCGGTCATTCCATTGGAGATTGGCATGCCCACTATCCGCAATGAAAATTTTGAGCCTGAGTTGAACTCTAAAGCCATTGCCCTGGAATTGGACTTAGCTGACGAGCGCCAAGAAAATGCACTAATCTACGTGGCTGCATATCAACAAGAATTGTCTAGAAAATACAACAAGACAGTGCACTCCAGTACATCCTAAACTCAACTATGACAATTAGAGGCATAAAAAAAAAAAACAAAAAAAAAAAGACATGAGTAACGAATGAAGAACAATGAAGGGTTTAGAACTTACCGGCTAGAGTACTGACGGTGGCTCGAAGTAGTAAGATGGAGGCCCTCAGCGACGACGATGGTGTGGAACGTGCTTATGTAGATGCTCTGATCTCAAAAAGGATGAATGAGGGCGAAAGCTCTCGATCGCGGGAGGGTTTTGCAAATGAAGACGACTAGAACAAGAAGAGGAATGAGATAAGGGATGACGGCTATAAGAAAGAAAAGAAGAGGCGCCAAAATTCGAATGTGAAAATGCGGTGGGGTTGGCTGTTCAAGGCCAACGAGTGAGTGATGCGTGTCCGTATTGACGACGACGTCAGTTTTGAAATGACAGGTTAGTAAGTCGAGGCGCTAACCGAGCAAGTAAAGAGACCGAGCACGGGGCTTAACGTGGTTAATGTCTTGCGGCGTACAACCGGGCAGAAAAATGACCACGGCCAGAGCATGTAATCCCAGTCACACTAGCGCAGACGGAATTAAGGGGCAATTGAAAGGTAGATTACATAATCTCGCTTGGGCCGCGGTTTCAGCCGGGCTAAATGTGGTCCGAACATGTTTGGGCCAAGCTGGGCTAGGCCGCTCTGGGAGGAAGTTTGCCTGGTTGGAGTCTAGACCAGATTCGGTCGAGATAATCCTCTGCTAACCCGGCTTCGATTGTTAGCTCGTTTAACTCGGCGAATGGGGATCTGCACGGAAGCTTGGTCACTACGGACAACTATTAAGCTCGGTCATGATGGAGCTCGGCTACGAGCTCGGCTGGGTCAGTACAGCCAAGCTGCTCTTTCGCGCCAACGTAGTTTGGCGGTTTGATTAGATGGGGTTTAGCCGAATTTGCGCTGACACGTGGGGAAATGGGATATGAGAGTAGGTCCACGCGTCAAACAGCGAATGGATGCAGAGGCAAGCGCAGAAGGTATATAAGCATGACTGCGCCCCCCATGCTGAGGATGAAACATCAATTGGTGAGAGAAACTCTAATACTTAGTTGGCTCCTCTCTCTCTCTCTCTCTCTGAGTGTGTGTTAACTTGGCCGTCGGAGGAATTTTTCGACAACACACCGCCGGGTAGCTCACCGCCGTTGTGTTCGTAGGTTAATCAGATCAAAGCAGAGTTTGGACGCGAAGAGTACGGACGGTATCCGATATTTGCTCCTTATACATATGTTGTTCATTTCCATATACTAATTACCTTTCTATTATGTATAGTCATTTTGGAAAGAATAAGCTCTCTGGCGAAATCCCATCTCAAAGTCTCATACATTTGTAAGTTCTGTTGATCTAAGTTATTTATTTCGAAGTGTCAGTAGTAGTATGCACTTTAATTGATAGGACAAGAGGTTATGCATGTACGAAAGCTTTTGTAGTGTAAGAGAGGCGCGAAAAATAAATAAATAAATAAATTTGGGTGTAAATATATACATATTTTCTTGTGTGGTGTATGTACTAAGTAACATAGATATCGATATGACACAATGTCAAAAAAATCTAGACACGACACGGTAGGTACATGCAATAAATAAATATATTTTTATGTTTATATACAGAAAAATAATAATTATTTCTTGTTTTTGACATTACAAATATATATATATATATATTATTAAATCAAACTAGAAAGAAATAATTTCTCTATAAGTGAGAATAAGAAGTCCTAATATCTAATTGGAGAACTTACGTTTAAATCCTAATAGGTGGATTTATTGTCTAAATCTTGTGAGAATTGATGACGTTTTTCATCAAGCACTATTAAAAAATATCACTAATTGTAAATTTTTAACAATAGTTAGGGGTGGTCACGATTCAGTTTTGGACGGTTTATTTAATCGGTTTGGACCCGTCGCATGTCTGTGGTTTGGGGAAAATTTAACTCAGAACCACACGCAAGGTGCTGCGGTTTATGCGGGTAAGGTTCGTGAATATGCGGGCGGTTTGCGGATTGAACTTTTTCCTTTACACAATAAGCATAGTTTAGAAAAAAAGAATAACCAATAAGCAACTAAATTCATCCAAGTTATCAGAGCCACACACAGCAACTGTATATATTTTCAATTTGTTATGAATCTTCAATTTGTTTATATTTCAACTGTATATTTTCAATCAGATATATTTTGGTACACACACAGCAACTGTTGTCAAACTTCAATAAAAGTATTTGATCAATGGGTACATAACAATAACATTAAATTGTGAAAAAACCAAAAGGTATTCTTCATTTTCTTTGGTTGCAATATTGATTTAACAAAAAAAAAAAAAATGTATTTGTCCAGGTTTTTAAAAAAAAAATTAAATAAAAAAATCTAGGTGCGGGCGGGTTCTTGCGGGTGCGGGTAAAACCCGTAACCCGCTCACAACTTGCAATCATGCCATATTCCAAACTATATCTGCTCGCATTGTGTATGCAAAACCGCCCATTCACATGCGGTTCGGTTCAAGGGCGGTTCAAATAATCCTATGCCCAGCCCTAACAATAGTGTAAAAATTTTATCATAAAAAATGTCACCAATTATAAGTTTTAGTGACAGTTTAAAAAAATCGTCACAAAAAAAAAGTTACTAAAAGTGCTCACTATAATTTGATGGTTGTTTTGATTAAAAATGAAGAAATTACAAGCCACATTATTATATATGAAGATTTTATATAAAAAAATTCACTGCAACAGTGATGTCAAATCATCACTTACATGCAAACATAGTTAATCTCACTACAAAAATGAGAAATTATTGAATTGTTAATTATATTTAACAAGTGAAAATAACTTTCCATGCATTATTTTACTATTGGTTAGTGATATCATATATCGATGATGATGTAATAGTACTATTATTTATATATTATTATATAATATATCATAAGACATATAAGACTTTTTTGAATTGCCCATAATACACTAATTATTAGGGGTGGGCGCGGGTCGGTTGCGGCCACGGAACCTCCAATCCGCCATCCGTCCGCCAGACATGGATTAGAGAAAATCAATCAAGATCCGTCCGCCAATCCCGGATGTGGATTGAGCGGTCTGGCGGTTTGGCGGATGGATGCGAATCGGTTTGGCGGTTTAAAATTTTATAAATTTTTAACATAATTCAACTTGTGCACTCCCTCAAAATAATAATAATAAAATAAAAAAGAAAGAAAGTATTATAGTCAATGACTTAAAAAGTATTACAATCATGTATGCCTTATCTAAAGAAAGAAAGTTTAAAACTTTAGAATATCACGATCAATGCATGCCTCATCCACATATTACAATCACAAAGATGATTTATCCACATAAAGTATTACAACTGTGGTTCTTAAAATATAATAACAATTTAAACCACCAAAATCATGAACAAAGCAAAGAGTAGAGATTGTATGTCTCAGATTGTCACATCTATATATGTTTGTAAAAACAAAACCAACCAAAGATATATCATATTTTCTATTTATTATTTTTAGAGTTAGATTTAAAAACCAAAAAATATAGATAAATAATACGTTATTTTTTTTCAATTCAAAAAATATATATTCAAGGTGAAAACTTTTTTTCAATAGGATATTTAAACTTTCTTTCAATTGAAAACACAAATATAATATTTAAACAAATTGAAAACACAAAGTCTTATAAATTACTAGGGGTGCTCGCAGTTTGGCGGTTTGGCGGTTCGGTTGCGGCCAAAGAAATTTCAAATCCGCCATCCGTCCGCCAAATTGGCGGATTGGAAAAAATCAATCCGCAACCGTCCGCTCGTCATCACGCATCCGTCCAAAATGCAGCGGATCGGTTCGGTTCGGTCGGTTTTGGCGGATCGGTATATCCGCTGCTCACCCCTACTAATTATAAGTAATACCATATATTTTCCATTATGATTTTTCAGAAGGTCAATTGTAAAAATAAAAATTTAAAAACTTTTATATTTAAATATTTAAGATTGTGCACTTAATATTAATTTAAAAATTATTATCTATTGTTATTGATTATGAGAAAAAAAAAGTCAAAATTATAATTAATAAATGTTCATTCTGAATTATTTTTCTGGCTCTGCCACTGCTTACGTGTTCCCTTTGTTGAACATTATTTTTTTCTATATATAATGGGGAATGTCGGATTTAATTTTTCTGGCAGCCCATTACTCATATAAAATACCCTAAATCCGGAAAGTAATTTCAATACTTTCATGTGAAATGATTAGAGCAGGCTTTTGGACAACAACCAACTCAGTGGCAACATCCCTTCATCGCTAGGATACGTGCAGAATTTGACGGCGCTGTAAGTATCTCCGTCTCATACCCAATTAAAATTATGAAGTTGTGAATTTTCATGAAAGTTTTTGAATTGAGTATGAGAATTCACAACTTATTAATAAGAACTTATGATTAAATCCGACATTCCCCATTATATATAAGTTCTTATGTGTTGCTACAGACTTCTTGATAAGAACTTATTAAGTGGGCTTGTACCATGGAACCTCAACAACCTTGTAAACATCCGAGAGCTGTAAGCAAACAAAACATGTTTGGTTTTAATTTTTAAAATTCACTTTGCAAATAATTCTATTTTTTTGTGTTCCGTATTTTCTTTTTCATTGAATTTTTTTAATATTTTAAGCAATTTTTTTAAAAATTTTTAGACACACTTAACATAAATACATTTAAAAAGTATAATATTTATGAATTTTTTTAAAAAATTCACTAAATACCAAAAATACAAAAATTCCATGCATTTTTTTTTTGTATTTTTGTGCATTTATTAATTTTTTAAAATATTTTTCACAGATATTTTACTATTTAAATACATTTAAGTAAGCTTCATCTAAAAAAGTAAAAAAATTACTTAAAATTTTAAAAATATTTACTAAAAATAAAAAAATACGAAAAACAAAATACTTATTTTTTAGAAAATTAAATTCAGAAAACTGAAACCAAACACACTTACCTAGTTTCCAAGTAGTCAACTTATTTTGCATTCGATTTTCAGCTAACTACTACAGGCTTTTGATTTTCCACTTTCAGGTACGTGTCGAACAATCAATTCACTGGCCCCTTGCCCAATCTTACGGGCATGGCCAATCTCAGCTACATGCAAGTAGTTACCATCTTAATTACTTAGGAAAAAGCATCATGATTCTTGAGCATTTTTTTAATGGATATCTTGTTAATTCCTTGTTTTTTCCTTCCTAGAAAACTTACTTTTCTTGCTATCATCTTGCTTTTGTTATTATGTTCTTACATGATACTTTCCTATTTATTTATTTATTTATTTTTACCAAAATGTGACTTGCAGTTCTATTAGCAATAATTCTTTTGACGGGTTAGATGTTACTCCATGATTTTTAACCTCACAATGTTTGACGACATTGTATGTTTCCCTCTCTCAACACACATGCATGTATGTTGTCACTTATGAAGTATGAACACCTTTTTAGAGACAGTGCATGGGTGTCGGACATGATAAAAATGTTTTTTTTCTAGTTGGTTTTAGTTTTGGGTTGGCTGGTTTTTGGGCTTGGATTTGGGCTTATAGGGTTGGGTTGAAGGTTATAAAGACTGATAGGTTGAGTGACAAGGGTGGCGGTTGGGTATTTCAATGGGTCGGGTTATGAGTCTGTATGCGTTAGGTTAGGACTTTAAACATAGGTTGGAGGGTCAGTCCATTTCCTAGTCTCAATCGTCTTCCGAGGAAAGGCTTCAATAGAATTGCGAGCAAGAGGAAAGGGGTTCCACTAAAGAATTGTGACAAAGAGAGAGATGAAGAGGAAGGGCCGACGGTCAGGATAAAAACTACATTTTCATAAAGTTTACTTTGGTTTCAAATTTCCATTCACCCGATAATGATTTTGAGAAATTAAATATATCACGTGAATCACAACGCGACATAAAACGTGTTACCACTTAGACCCGCGAAATACGACGCATGGGTCCCACCTAAAATTTAAACCAAAGTTTAGAAAAATTCTGTTTTTATTCCCAGATTTTTCCAGAAACCATTCTAACACAAACAACCATACTGTCATCACCAATCTAGCCAAGTTGCTTACTATTTTATCTCCTACAAAACCAAATATATATATAAATATAAATGAGGTTCATGGGAAGAAAGCAATACATATATACTCGTGGTTTTTGTATTTTGTTTTTTGTGTTAATTTAAAATCTGTAATTTCAAATGTATCAATTTTATTCGTATGATAATTTAGTTTAATTGATAACATCATTAATAAATTAGATAGAAATAATGGTCTACTAAAAAAAGAGTAGGCCATTTCAAATTGAACACCATCATTCAACGGAGCTTCTATTTACACATCATAGAGTTCACATTATTTTTTAAAATTTTGAATTATAATTGTGCCTCTTAAACAAATTACCATTAAGAGCAAACAGTACACATTCTCTCCCAATCCCATCACCACTGGCTGCCACCCTTTGTGAGAATTTTATTTTATTTTTTTTATTTTTTTCCGTGAGGCAAGAGGAGGGAAGGGGAGGGACTGAGAAAGATGCGGTAGGGGAAAGGGGCTAGATAATGGTTGCGCCGAGGACAGACGAATTAAGATTAGAGTTGGAATTTGAAAGTTAAAGATGAGGATATATATTAGGAAGATTAAGTGGTGTAAAATGAGAAAAAAAAAATCAAAATTGTGTGGGTGAACTGAGACAAACTTTATTGTGCAAATAGAAACTCATAACCCTAAATCACTTTGAGGAGAGCAAATAAATTGTCTTGTCTTCTAATTTCAGTCCAATTTTGAAACAGATAATATCCACTAGACTAACACAATATAAAAAAATTTAAAGGTAAAATTAAGAAACTGTAATGCTGTGTTTGGTTGAGGGATTTGAAAATAGAAAGAGAAAAAGTGTGTGAAACTAAGTGAAATGTTGGTATATTTTATTCACATTTCACCTAACTTTTCCCTTTCTCTTTCCAAATCCTTCCTCAAATCCCCCAACCAAACACAGCGTAAATATTGAATTGAGTAGTGCAAGTAAAACAAAATACTCAACTGTGAGCAAAAACTAGAGTTGAAAAGGGGAACCAATGGATCAAGCCAACATGACTCGGTGTTCCAGAACCCAAACAACAAATCCAGTGAAGAGGAAGAAAGCTATACAAGTTAGCCACAAGTCACTACTGAGAGGCTTCAAGAATGTCCATTCACTGTCTGTGTCCTCTTATGTAATTGGTACTATCATTGTTACCCCTCCTTCTGCAAATGGCAATGTAAAATCTACACAGAATGATCTGTTCGCTATGATTGAAATGTCCCCTACTGCATCATCATATTTCTACTTCCAACAAAAAATAAAAATAAAAAATCAAATTTCAACAATTAATTCCACGTGAATAAACTAATTGGTCTTCGAAGTGTAATCAATTTTATATTTTGGGGACCATACTGTTATTAACCCATGTTATATCCTAGAAGAATAATTTAATTTTTTTTTTTTTTTTTTTGGATCGGCAAAAAGAAGACTTTATTGATGAAGCACATACAAGGTATGAGAAATTACATCAATAAAAAGGAGGTTGGAGCTATATCAAGGTCCAACCTCCTAGAAGAATAATTAAGGATAAATTACACGATTAGTTCCTTTAGTTTACGTGAATTATCACTTTAATTCTCATAATTTTAATTTAAACAATTTAAATCATATACTTTCAATTTTATAACACTGTGGTCCCTCTATCACTTACCGTTACAATTTTGAACGAAAAAGAACACATACGAAACTATAGGCACTAAAATAGAATTTAAAACAAATTACAGAGATTACCGGTATAATGAATAAATTATACCACTGTTTCTTACAGTTTTTTTTTTTTAATTCCATACATGATTTTAGTTCAAAATGCAAACGACACGTGACAGAGGGGAGGTCACATTATAACAAAATTGAAAGTCTAATGTTCAAATTGAAATTATAAGGATTAAAGTAACACTTCGTTTAAACTACATGAACTAATAATGTAATTTACCCAATAATAATAGTGTATAACTGACCTCCTGTAGAGAAACTTGACACACCATATCATTGTAACTCAAAAAGCTCGATCCATCAGCAATCTCAAATGGAACAAACTCATATCGCACAGCATAAGGCAATGCTGAAATTACAGACTTGAATATTTCTATGCAAAATCCACCAAATATGGTAGCATTTGTATGAGGATCTATTTCCACCTTCACAAATTGATTAAATCCTCTCACCGGCACTGCAATTCTTAGCTTCTCACCACTTACCGGAAATTCCCAGCCTTTCGGTACATTTGTTGATCCTCCTGGCCATATAATTGTGTCAAAGTTTTCCATGGGATGTGAGAAATAAGTTTTTGTCTCGTTTTCATTAAGTTCCTTTGAAATACCATAGGATTGTCTCCATATCGCGACCTTTCTATCCTGATTATTTAGAATGGCGATGGGTATAGTTGACCATTAAGAAGAGAGAATTTACCATTCAGTCCTTCAAATGTTGTCCCCAACATTGCCTCAAGAAGTTTAGGACCTGTTTGAGAGATTCTAAAATTAAATAGGTTTATCGAATTCATTGTGCTAATGTTCTCTATGTTGTTAATTGGCTTCTCCATTCTAACTTTCTCTGCTGCAATAGCTAGTGCCCACATAGTGTCATATGGCCATAGCCCAAAAATGCTTGACTCGTCTTGTTTGATCGTAGAATTAGGATTATTTTGAAAGAAATTTAGTTGTTTGGATTGGGGAACACGAGGCTTAACCCCAAGACACCTGGCATTGCTTCTATGACATTGGAATCCATAGAGAGTAGGTCCATCAAGCCATCGGTGATGATTCACACATAGCCCTCACTCAACATTCCAATTTCCTTGGCTTTTAGGAATAGGCGAGTGCCAAGAAAATGCGACATGTGCACCACGAACACCCTCGTTTGCATTGTCATCATCTTGTACAACTCTTTCTCAATAAAATCATCGCTCACTAAAAGAGGAATGATGCTTCTATAGGAAATTCGAGCGATATCTTTTAATGCATTTGACAGATATGGAATTACACCGTTCCCATAATCAGTGTCCTCGTTTATAATGACAACTTCCCTCCACAGGAAGGACTCAACAATGGCAGCAATGGCGCCAACTTGAGTGTCGTCGCTAAGAGCTGTTTGGACAAAGTATTGAGTTCGGGAAAGCACAGAAGGACTTGTTGCAGAGAAAGAAATGATTGGCACATGAGCTCTATCTCCTAGATCCATCACAAAATTGGCTTGTGCTGATTTTTCTGGACCAACTATTGCATCCACCTCCACATCTTTCAACAAATCAATAGCTGCATGTATTTACATAACACTTGAGGGGGAATTTGGTATTTTTTTTTTTTTAATTATAGTTGGTTTGCTCTAAATTCATCATATGATTCATCACAATGAGGCCACGAAGAGGAGCCTAGCCTACGGAAAATGTTTATACAAATTAACAAATCTTAAAATTTTAGAAACTAAAATGAGACCTATTTCAAAAATATATTAAGTGCCAAGATTTGTTAGTTTGATAGTTTTACTCAGCCTAGAGTGCAATTAGAGCTCTAACTTTCGATTTTTATATTTATTTTTTAAAATGAATTTATGCAAAAACAAAAGGGATTTGTTAGTCGATTCTTACAATGTAACTTGTTGCTCATGAGGGCCTCACTTGTAATGTAGGAGTTATTCCATCTTCTTTGGTTATTCCAATGGTTTTTTTTAATAGGTAATTTTAGGTTTCATGAGTTGTTTTTCAACATTGTCGTGCTTTTAGAATATTTATTTTATTTTATTATTTTGATAAGAGCAAGAAGGGGGAATAAAGCTCGAACCCAGATCATACACCCAAACTTAAGATATAAATAGTCAATTTTGGGCAACATTTAAGGTGACCAAAAGCTAAACTTCTTCTTCTTTTTTTTTTTTTTCTTCACAAATTAAAGCGATACAAGGCTGAAGCTCAATAGATCATGATACCAAGGCCACTTGTTACTTACAATTATACAATATCCATGCACAAAACAAAACAATTGAATAAACTTATGTGTTTGGAAATCATTCTTTTTATTAAAAAAAAAAAAAGAGAAAAATAACTATACATGTTTATGTAAAAATATACATGCCGGCAGCTGAAATGCCAATAACCTATTCCTTGGAGTCTCTAACATGGACAACCAGCCTGGTCTTGTGGTTTTCATGAGCCAAATAAAAATCTGTAAGAGCCATATTTAAGTGGCTCAGTCCCATTCTCCCTACTTTTGAATCCAAATCAAAAGCCACACCCATTTGAAACACAACTGAACCATTCCTAAAAACATTACTTTGGGATTTACCAAAAAAAGTATAAAAACTGATCAAAACAAGAAAGTGTAAACTTTTTATTCCCTTAACAAATCAATGAGGCTATAGAATTCTTTATACACACAACACTAAATAACTCACACGTACATACAGATATATCTATACATATAGTCTAACTACTTCTCTCTAACTAACTTCCATATCTGTTACACAATTATAGATCCTAGAGATGTTATTTTCACTTGACTGTGGATACACTAGCATACAACAACTGTGAACCTCGAGTCTTGAATTCAGTTGGCATGAGCTCAAGTTCAGTCACCAACTGAGATGATGAAGTAATAGTCTTATCATCCCCCCTCAAGAGAATGAGGCAAGGAAGCACCATGAGCTTGGATTTAAGGAGATGAAATCGAGGAGAGGGCAAAGCTTGAGTAAACAAATCAACAGTTTGATCTTAAGTAGAGATGAACTTCAAATCAAGCTATTTGGTCACTACCCTTTCGCGAACAAAATGGCAGTCTATTTCAATATGCTTGGACCTAGAGTGAAATACATGATTGGAAGCCAAGGCCATAGTTGAGATGTTATCACACCAAAGAATAGGAGTGGAAGAGGGAACAAACAAGTCAGTGAGTAATTGCTGAAGCCAACACATCTTTGCTGCAGTGTGAGCAAGAGACCTACATTCAGCCTTAGTGGAGGATCTAGACACAATGTTCTGTTTCTTAGCAGACCAAGAGATCAAGTTGGTGCTAAGAAAAACACAAAACCCAGAGGTGGACCTGCGATCAACAGTGTTCCCAGTCCAGTTAGAGTCAGAAAATGCTTGAAGAACCAAAAGCCCAGAGGTAAAATGTAGACCATGAGTGAGATTGCCTTTGATAAATCGAAGAAATCTCTTAATAGCATAAAAATGACCATTAGTAGGAGATTACATAGATTGACAAGCCTGATTTACAACTAGAGCAATATCAGGTTTAGTAATGGGAAGATATTGCAGACTCCCACCAAACTTCTGCACAAAGAGAGATTGGCAAAAGGCAAACAATCAGAAGTAGAAGTAGAGGTCTTAACAGCCAAAGGAGTAGCACATGACTTGCAATCAATCATACCAACATTAGAAAGTAACTCAGTAGCATACTTGTGCTGAGAAAAATAAAAACCACCAGATTGAGCAGTTACAGAAATACCCAAAAAATAGGAAATGTCACCAAGTTTCTTTATAGAAAAAGCCTTATGCATTTGGGAAAGCAACTGATAAAGAAAAGCAAAATCACTCCCAGTGAGAAGAATGTAATCAACATAGATAAGAAGAATGGTAATGATAGAAGAAGACTTCTTGACAAAGAGAGAAGGATCTAAGTGACTGTTGTTGAAGCCTTGAGACAGCAAAAAAGAAGAAAAAGTAGAGTATCAGGCTCTAGGAGCCTATTTAAGCCCATAGAGAGCCTTCTTTAATTGGCAAACATGAGTAGGGGAGGAGTGTTGCGGATCGGGGGCACACCAGGGAACTCAAACAAGCAATAACACACAAGATTTAACGTGGTTCGGCAAGTCGCCTACGTCCACGGGCAGCGAATTCACTATATTGAACAAAATGGTAAGAATTATACAATCTCTCTGATAATTCTCTCTCTCTCTTTGCTCTTCTCACTTGCTGTATTCAGCTGTACATTTCCCTCTGTCTCAACCTCTCTATATATAGAGATTACAAACTAAGGAGAGAGCCCTTAAAGTGATTGTTGCCCACTTCATCAACAAAGGTGGATTCCTCACATGGCCTCATGCTTCACATGGCTGGCCTCATGGCTGCCACCTTCCATCACATGGCCAGATAGAGATTCTTGCCAACTTTACAACAAATCTCCACCTTGGCGAGGATTCTCTTATCCAACATAGTGATCGATCAACACTACCTTGCACCCGAAGGTGCTCAGTTCTGAGAGATATTGACCAAGTCCAAACAATGTTGGAACTTGATCCCAGAAACTACCTTTGTGAGCATATCAGCCGGATTATCTGCAGTACCAATCTTTTGAAGCAGAATATCCCCTTCATTCACAACTTCTCGGATGAAATGGAAACAGACGTCAATGTGCTTGGTGCGAGAATGATGAACCTGGTTCTTTGCCAAACAAATGGCACTCTGACTGTCACAATACACCTTAACGTGCTTCTGAACAATACCCAAGTCTTCAATCAACCCGTGTAGCCAAATGGCTTCTTTAAAGGCTTCCGTCACTGCCATGTACTCTGCCTCTGTAGTAGACAAAGCCACCGTTGACTGAAGCGTTGACCTCCAACTCACCGGCCTTTTAGCAAGCGTAAATAAATACCCTGTTGTTAACCGGCGTTTGTCTAAGTCACCAGCATAATCTGAGTCCACATAACCTTTCAAATTCTGCCCGAGTCGGTTATCTCTCTCGAACTTCAATCCCAGATTGACTGTGCCATGTATGTACCTTAGGATCCACTTCACTGCCTGCCAGTGATCTTTTTCTGGATCATGCATATACCTGCTTACCATACTCACTGCATGCGAGATGTCAGGCCTTGTACAAACCATAGCATACATTAATGCACCAACTGCATTTGCATATGGAACCTGTGCCATATGTTTCCGTTCTTCTTCTGTGCGTGGAGACATCGAAGCACTAAGCTTGAAATGAGGGGCCAATGGTGTACTTACAGCTTTGGTTTTCCCATTTATGCCAAATCTTTCTAACACCTTTTTGAATCGGGTTTGTGTCGACAAACCGCGTCTCTTCTTCTGTCTCTCTTGATCTCCATGCCAAGAACTTTCTTTGCTTCTCCCAAATCCTTCATTTCAAACTCCCTTGCTAACTGTGCCTTGAGTTTGTCAATCTCCACTTTACTCGTAGATGCAATCAGCATATCATCTACATATAAGAGCAAATAGATGAAGGAACCGTCGGGAAGCTTATGGAAATATACACAATGATCAAATTGACTTCTTGTGTATTCTGTCTCCATCATGAACTGATCAAATCGCTTGTACCACTGTCTCGGGGATTGCTTCAATCCGTACAACGATTTGTTCAGCTTACAGGCCCAATTCTCTTTTCTAGCAACTTTGAAGCCATCTGGCTGGGACATGTAGATCTCCTCTTCAAGATCTCCATGTAAGAAGGCAGTTTTGACGCCAAGTTGGGCGAGCTCGAGATCAAACTGTGCAACCAAAGCTAACAAGATGCGAATAGACGTGTGCTTCACAACAGGTGAGAATACCTCATTGTAGTCTATTCCTTCCTTCTGAGCATAGCCTTTAGCTACCAATCTAGCTTTGAATCTGATGTTGTTGTTGCCTGGGATGCCTTCTTTCTTGGTGTAAACCCACTTACACCCAATTGCTTTCTTGCCTTTTGGAAGTTGCACCAACTCCCAAGTCTTGTTCTTATGAAGTGAACCGATCTCTTCATCCATAGCCTCCTTCCATTTGGCACTTTCTGCATTCTGCACAGCTTCTTTGAAAGTGCACGGAACATTGTCTTCAATGATTGGAAGTGCATAGGCTACCATATCAGTCATCCAACTGGGTTGCTTAGTAACCCTTTTACTTTTCCTGATTGCAATGGGTTCTGATTGTTGCGGAGCCTCTGGATCTTCATCTAAACTCTCTTCAGAGCTATCCTCTAAGACTTCTTCAGGATGGTTGATTGGCTGACTAGTCTTTGCTGGAGTCTCAAACTCTACCTGCACTGACTTCTTCAATGCTTCCTCATTCTGTTGAGGATTTGGTTGCTTCAACATTGCAGACTCATCAAAGGTAACATCTCTTCTGATGAGAACTTTCTTTGATTCAGGGCACCACAGTCTGTATCCCTTGACACCGTCACCGAAGCCCAAGAAGATGGCTTTCTTGGCTCTTGGATCCAACTTAGATTCTGTAACATGAAAATATGCTGGACATCCAAAGATACGTAACTGATCATAATCAGTAGCTGGGACTCCTGACCATACCTCTATGGGAGTCTTCCCATCTAGTGCTGTAGTAGGTATTATGTTGACAAGATGACGAGCATAGTTCAATGCCTCGCCCCAAAATGCCTTGCTCAATCCAGACTGTGACAGCATACACCGGACTTTCTCTACCAAAGTGCGGTTCATGCGTTCTGCAACTCCATTCTGCTGCGGTGTTCCAGGAACTGTGAAATGTCTCACTATCCCTGCATTCTGGTAAACCTCAAAGAAGGGATCTGATGTGTATTCTCCACCATTGTCAGATCTGAGCTTCTTGATCTTTCTGCCTGTCTGGGTCTCAATCATCTTTTTCCACATAAGAAAGATGTCTAAGACTTCATCTTTGTGCTTCATTGTGTAAATCCAAACTCTTCTGGAGAAATCATCAATAAACGACACAAAGTAGTGTTTACCTCCCAACGAAGCATTCTTGGAAGGACCCCATACGTCGGTGTGGACGTAGTCTAGAATCCCTTTGGTACGGTGAATTGCAGTACCAAACTTGATTCTTGTTTGCTTTCCCAGTACACAATGCTTGCAGAACTCAAGCTTCTCTGTCTTGGCGCCTTTCAACAGGCCTTGCTTTACCAACCCTTGTAAAGCCTTCTCACCGACATGCCCTAGGCGCATGTGCCAAAGTCTAGAAGTGTCTGATGCATCATCTTCTGAGTTGGTGGAGACAGCCACTCTCCCTGTGACTGTAGATCCGTCTAGGAAATATAAATTTCCCTGTCGAGTACCCTTCATTGCAACCAATGCTCCTCGAACAACTTTGAGGACTCCACCTTCCATGGTTACTCTATAACCTTTGGAGTCTAAAACTCCCACTAAGATGAGATTCTTTGTCAAATCTGGTACATACCGTACATCTTCAAGAATTCTGATTGTTCCATCATGGATCTTCAGTTTGATTGTTCCAATCCCCTTTGTCTAGCAAGCTTGGTCGTTGCCCATCAGCACAACTCCTCCATCGAACTCTCGTAAGCTCGAGAACCACTGCTTGTTAGGACACATATGGAATGAACATCCGGAATCTATTATCCATTCATCAGACTGGCCATATGATGAAACTGTGAAGGCTCCTCCTTCATCATTATCTCCATCTCGTGCAATATTCACCTTCTCTTCTGTCTTGTCTTTATTTGGACAATCTTTTGCCCAATGCCTCTTCTGGCGACAAGCAGCACATTCGTCTTTTGCAAGACGTCTTCTGTCTGAAGATTTCCCTCTAGATTTTGAGCGAGACTTTCCTCGCCCTGCATTTCTTCTGTTATTTGTTCTCGCCTCGATCACAATGCCTCGGATGTTGAGTCCCTGTTTGCAGACTTATCTTTCCTTCTGAACTCATTGTTCACCAAAGCGTTTGCAACATCAATATACTTGATCTTCTCTTTACCGTACAGTAAAGTAGTAGTGAGATGATCATACAAGTCAGGCAAGGAATTTAACAATAACAGTGCTTTGTTTTCATCACCAACGTGATCATCCAAATTCTTCAAGTCCGTAATAATTTTGTTGAAGTTATTTAGGTGTTCGTTCATCGAAATACCTTTAATGTAGTCGAAACGAAACAACCTCTTCCTCAAGTAGAGCCGGTTCTCAATGCTCTTTATCATGAACTTATCTTCCAGCGCCTTCCAGAGCTTCTTCGCAATATCATATTCTGTGAAGGCACACTTCTCCTCTTTTGCAAGGCAAAGTCAGATGGAACTGCAGGCTAGGAGATTCACCCTCTCCCATTCTATCCTGTCCATGTCATCTGGTTTGTCTCCCAGAGTGAAGTGCAGGTTCATCTGGACAAGCATATCCTTAACTTCGCATCTCCACATGCCGAAGTTGCTGCTTCCATCGAACTTCTCTACCTCGAACTTGGCATGGGACACCGGGGTCCAATGCCTAGAAGTGCTTGTACTGGCTGAATTATTTACGGACTCGGTTGATCTAGATTCTGCCATTTTTTTTTTAGAAACTTCAATTCAAAAAACTGACCGTACAGATGTGTCCAGAATACTCCAAATAGTTGGGAAGCACTATTGGATCGTCAAAAACGGACTCCGAATGCCTCAGATCAAGCCAAAATATTTTGAACACCTCTGATTCAAAAACTAACCGTATGGATGTGTCCAGAATATCCCAAATAGTCGGAAAACACTATTGGATCGTCAAATACGGACTCCGAATATATCCGCAAAAAGCAGTTTGCTGGTCTGTTGAGATGCACCGGATAATTTCTTCGGTCAACGACTCAGTCAACGGCGCGGTCAGCGGCCTTGTGATCAACGGCGCGGCCGGCGGCGGCTCGGTAGACGTTAGCACGTCTTGGTGACTCGTCTTCTTCTTCGTCGTGGCATGTGCGTGGAGCCTTCTGGCTCTGTCTTTCTTTATTCTGGACTCCTCTCAGGGAGCTCTACCTCCTGGTATGTTCAAAAGTGAATTTCGAGTACTTTGAAATCTGGGCACTTTCGGGAAAAATTCAATTTTTCACAACCCGAGCTCTGATACCAATTGTTGCGGATCGAGGGCACACCAGGGAACTCAAACAAGCAATAACACACAAGATTTAACGTGGTTCGGCAAGTCGCCTACGTCCACGGGCAGCGAATTCACTATATTGAACAAAATGGTAAGAATTATACAATCTCTCTGATAATTCTCTCTCTCTCTTTGCTCTCCTCACTTGCTGTATTTAGCTGTACATTTCCCTCTGTCTCAACTTCTCTATATATAGAGATTACAAACTAAGGAGAGAGCCCTTGAAGTGAGCTGGCTGCCAGCCCACTCCATCAACAAAGGTGGATTCCTCACATGGCCTCATGCTTCACATGGCTGGCCTCATGGCCTCATGGCTGCCACCTTCCATCACATGGCCAGATAGAGATTCTTGCCAACTTTACAACAAGGAGGAGGACACAAAGCCAGGGGGTTGAATCACAAACACCTCCTCTTCAAGCTTCCTATGGAGAAAAGCATTAGAAATATCTAATTACTTGAGAGGCCACTAAAAATGCAAGACCAAGGATAGTAAAATTCTGATAGTGGGCTACTTAGCCACAGGGCTAAAAGTCTCAAAATAATCTACGCCTGCTTCTTGAAGATACCCCTTAGCTACTAATCTTACTTTGTATCTAGCAATACTCCCATCAGAGTTCTGTTTGATTCTGTATACCCATTTACAACCAATAGCATGCTTGTGAGATAGAAGATAAATAAGATCCTAGGTGCATTATTGTTGAAGAGCATCAAATTCTTTATGCATAGCCTTAACCCAAACAGGAGAAGTTAAGGCTTCCTTGACAGTGTGAGGTTCAGTGGTAAGCAATGTAGCATTACGACACATAAAGACCTGTTTAGATTTTGGTCTGGTAAGCATAGGATGAAAGTTAGGAATAGTGGAAGTGGAAGATGGAGGTGGCAGAGGAAGCTCAACATAAAGAGAGGCAATAGGAAGAGTAGGATGAGTAGGAGAAAAAGAATGAGATATTGAATTAGGAGAGATATATATGGGGAGAAATATGTGGAGAGACTGCTGAAGTGGTAGGAGCAGAAATAGGACAAGAAGATTGAGAAGGAAAAACTTGAGAAGAAGAAATTGGAGGACAATGAGAGCCCTAGAAAAAAATTACTTAAAGTAGAGGAAGAAATAGGAGAAGAATGAGGAACAATGAAGAAAGGAAAACAAGACTCGTTGAAAAGGACATCCCTAGATATATGAATTTTACCAGTAAAAAGATCTAGACATCGATATCCCTTCATAGAAGGATGGTATCCTAAGAAGACACAAAAGGTGGACTTAGGTTGAATCTTGTTGGTGGTATAAGGCCTAAGCCAGGGAAAGCATTGACATCCAAAGACTCGAAAAATGGAATAATCTGGAAGGTGATGAAACAAAACTTCATAAGGAGATTTATTATACAAAATAGCACTAGGCATTCTATTAATAAGAAACATTGAAGTAGCCACGGTATCAAACCAGAAAGAGAGAGACAAATTGGACTAATGAATAAGAACAATGGTAGTTTCTGAAATGTGCCTATGTTTTTTCTCAGCTACCCCATTTTGGGCCTGAGTATAAGGGCAACTAAGCTAATGAATAATGCCATGGGAAGTACGATATTTATCAAATCTGTGATTGACAAACTCAGAACCACCATCTGTTCTAAAAAAATGAAGTCTAGTATGAAATTGTGTCTCAGCATAAGCTTTAAAGTCTAAGAATTTTGAGAACACTTCACTTTTATAATGGAGAGGATAAATCCATGAGAATCTACTGAAATCATCCACAAACAACACATAATACTTGAAAGCATTAGAGGATGAATTAAAAAGCCCTCAAACATCACTATGAACTAAAGGAAAAGGAGCATTGACAGAGGTCCCTGAAAGTTTAAAAGGAAGCCTAAGGATGTCCCAATCTTCGATGCCAAGTGAGTGTAGTGACAGATGGAGTAGAATAAGACAGATAAGCCTGTGGTAAAGATGAAGATGCAGGTAAAAACTAATACAATCCATTCACAACAGAGCCTTTATGAAGAATTTTGTTCATATGCTTGTCTTAAATGAGGAAAGAATTAGCATCAAAAGAAATAACACAATTATGATCTTGAGTGAATTTCTGAACAGATAACAAATTGGATAAAATGGAAGGCACATGCAACAGATTAGTAAGAGAAAAAGAACAAGTTGGAGTAGGTAAGAGACCTATGCCAATGTGATGAATAGGTAATGAAGAACCATTACCAACAGTAACTTATCTTGACCTTGATATGGTTGAGAGAGATGGAAATTTGCCAAATCATTAGTTATGTGATTTGTGGCACCAGAATCAACATACCAGGGCATGGGAGAGGAATTTGGAGAATGAGATTGTCACACCCCAAATCCGGGCATGACCGGCCGTGGCCCACAGGGACTTAGCCCAAAGCACACGTAAGCCTAAACATGAACCCAAAACCATGAAGAATAATTGTGATGATAACCCAGGAATAAATAAATCAATACTCAATCCAGTGACATACCACAATGTATGCACAAAACTCGATAAGCAACCTAAAACAAATAAATGTATGCCCTAGAGGTCCATGCAATCGAGTCCCCGCTATGCCATGAGTCCACTCTAAGTCCTTCTAACACCTGGAAGTGATAAAAATTAAGTCAGCTGATAGCTCAGTGAGTAGCAACATGGATAGTAAATACAGTTCTGAAAACAGGTTTCAATTCCAAAATAAAATATATATCACAGAAACTAGTTTGGCATACAGTTTGGTAAATACAATCTGTTTAAAAAAAAAGGTTCCACAGTTCAACACTTAAAATACTCATGTCTCGCAAGAACATGTTAAATGACAAATACTATTTGTTTAAAAAAGAAGGTTCCACAGTTCAATACTTTAAATACTCATGTCTCGCAAGAACATGTTAAATCACATTAAAATACTCATGTCTCGCAAGAACATGTTAAATGATATTAAAATACTCATGTCTCGTAAGAACATGTTAAATGATATTAAAATACTCATGTCTCGCAAGAACATGTTAAAAGACATTTTCCACAGTTTATAACATGAACACCAATAATTTTCTGGGTACCAATAAAAACAATAATCTGCCACACATTTCTCAGGCTATAAGCCCCGTTGGATCCAATAGAACTAGGAGTCATCCTCGTGGTGGCACTGGCCTTTTCTCAAAGTCGATCCGATTGAAGGTCACCTAGTTATTTTTAAAGGTCTGTTCCTTACAATCGTTGAGCAATAGAGTCATCACGGCCTAAACCGGATCTGTTCCCTAGTGGCCAGAGTCACCGCACACAGTGGAATAATTTCCCTGGACTAAATACACATATGGTCCCAATATTCAATACACATCAGTTTCGCAAAACATGGTAGTTCATCATTATAAACATGAGACCAAAACAAATAGTTTACAGTATGCCAAGTTCACACATGTTTCAGAAATAATTTGATTCATTTGATAATATAATAATTATCAAAACAGTTTAATCATGAGACAACAATTAAATTTTCCAACAGTTCAGGGTAGGGGAACATTTATAAAAATATGTAGCATGAAACTACTCACCTGGAAACGAAATAATATAATCCTCGAATAAAGTATGAAAGTCCAACTAGTGTCCTGAACAAAGTATTAAAATTACACGTCACTACTAATTTAAAAATACTAAAGAATAGGAACTAAGTAACCTCAACTAAAGCGCACTAACCCGGCTCAACCCAACTCACCGTTACTCTTAAATATTACCTAAGTTCATGTTCTTCAAGGTTTAAAATCACCCAAGACATGGGTTCCGGTCAAAACTTAATTAATTGCAACCTTAAGATAAAACAGAATGTCAAACAAGCCTTCCCAACCTATTTGCTAACTTTGAAAATTACAAAACCCACTCCACGCTATTCGAAAAATTCCAATAACCTCCAGATATGATCTAATATATCTTAAGTTTCAAACCCAATTGGTTTCACTTGATTTGCTTATCAAAATAATTATCTACAATTTATTATATCCAAACAGGTTGTTTTCTGCAGCACTTTAAAGAAATTGACGGTTCTCTTAATATACACAAGCAATCAATGCAAGGCCAAAACATACGAAACTAGACTCGTAACCGGTTCTAATGACACTAATTTGATAATTTTTGGATTTATACCCAAAGAGAACAACATTCCCGAATTTACTGTTTCGGACTGGTTTCCTGGACAGATTTGAATACCTCAATTTATATGGATTTTGATTCCCAAAAATTATGAAAAAATTCAGATATGTAATTCAATAGGTAATCAATCTACTGTAAAAATTTCAGATTAAAATTCATCCGTTTGATATGGTTTCTTGATTTTTTAAAGTTTGTGATTCTGTGCAGAAATTTTTAACTAAGAATAACACCCAATCTTTACACATAAATTTAGCTCCTCACGTTTCTTAATAGGATATCTATATACAAAATACATAAACCTACAACCTCTCCATCAATGAACTAAATAATCATAGAGTAAGGATAAAGAACAAAACCTTAAGGAAGAAGAAAGATAAATACTTACTACACACCCAAAAATCATTCATTCTTTGCAATTCTTTTTCTTCTTCTTCTTCTTCTTCTTCTTCTTCTTCTTCTCTCAATTCCTTCCCCTGGCTGCCGCTATATTGTTTTGTAAACTAATAAGAGAATTAGGGTTTTGTAGGTTTTGTATATATTTTATTTTATATTAGTTGTGGGTCAAATAAATGGATAAATATACAAAATATATATATAAGTTAGATGTAACTCAAATGGTAAGAGCCTTATTTATTCATTTTGTGGTCTAGAGTTTAAGTCACACCCTCTTCTCTTTTTTTCATATTTTGTTTTTCAATAATAAAATTTGCCTCCAAACTAAAGACTTTCACCATAATTTATTTTCGGATTTAAAATTAATTAAAAGACCTTCTAAATATGTAATTTGCACTTTAAGATTCACTATCAAAATATTTGAGATTTGTAAAATTATTATTATCTAATTATTGATTTAATTTTTATATTCGGGTTCTCACATTCTCCCCTCCTAAAAAAAAAGTTTCCCTCGAAACTAACTTTGAGTAAATCATGAGAATAAATGTGGGTACTTTTCGTGCATCTCCCTCGCATTCTCAAGTCGCTTCTTTAACTAGATGATTACGCCTTGATACCTTAATCAATTTAATGACCTTTATGCATAACCTTTTCTCTTCGAATCCAAAATCAACAGTATCTCCTCATATAAAAAATCCTCTCTAATCTGAATCGGCTCATAATCTATCACATGTGACGAATTGTGCACATATTTCCTCAGCATAGACACGTGAAACACATTATGCACTCCTACCAACCTAGGGGGTAGAGCAACACGGTACGCAACCTCACCAACCTTCTCCAATACCTCAAATGGACCAATGTATCTAGGACTCAACTTTCCTTTCTTTCCAAACCTGATCACTCCTTTCCATGGTGATACTTTCAAGAATACATATCCCCCACATGAAACTCTAAGTCTCTCCTACGATGATCAGCATAACTTTTTTTTTTTTTTTTTTTTGTCTACTCTGAGCAGTCAATAATCTCTCTCTGATGGTGATAATTTTCCATGTATCATCCTCCACCAAATCAGGTCCCAACACTTGTCTCTCACCAACCTCATACCAATATAAAGGAGACCTACACTTCCTCTCATACAAGGCCTCATAAGAAGCTACTCCAAAACTAAAATGATAACTATTATTATACGAATATTATGTAACAAATTTATGACAACCTCATAACAAAATTTCTACACCCTAAGGCCACCCACGACTTTTAGATATGTTGTTCTATAAAAGCCACCCTCTAATCAAAACCACTCATACTCGAATTTCAACATACAATTCACAATGGGAGGGGAAAATGTAGATGATTCTTGCAACATATAATGGGATTAACTAAAATATTTCAAACTCACAATTAGAATATAACGTACCTACAATCTCACTAGAATGCAACCAAACGCACCTACAATTTTGTTCGTTTAACCCAAATGCCTCAAAAGGTCCCATCATCCAAACGAAACAAACTATCTCAAAAGCACTAAAAAAAATATCTGAACACTACATACCAATAATGATAGCTCACCACACAAAAAAAAAAAAAAAAAATCATTTCCATCATCTAGTTCGACAATCTACTTAAAACAATCAAACATGATTATCCCTACACTCTAACCAATGACAACAATCTCTCTTCAAGGACACAATTCAATGATACATTTTGAGATCCCAACCATTACACAACAACAAACGCATCTCGATATTAAAACGAATCCACACTCGATTACTCAATTTGGAATTAAACCAGTACAAATATTAACTTGAAATGTTTCATCTATAAAAACCTCAATTCATCGCCTAGTACAATCATATTCTTCCCTGAATTATTCCACTCACAAAAAAATTTCACAAATCACCTTAGCTCCAACTGCTTCATCTAGAAAACAAGAAACATCGATCCATATAAAACATAATGCAATCACGCCAAACGTACTACTGGAAAATTCTCAGTCATAACTTTAATTGCCCAACCAAGCAATTTTTGTATTATTTTTACCTATCTACTCTATTTCTTTTACTTGACAAACCGACTAACAGTTTACACAAACTTGTCTACATCCACCTACACAATCTCACTCCAACATAGATTTTATCCAAACACTCACACAATGCACTTCGAGTCCACATAGAATTCATCAAGATTGGGTACACATTCTAATTATACTAAGGTACTTCCAACAAAAGTTAAATTAAAGCAACTCTCATTCTTTAAAACCAAAGCCATGACACTAACTCCAAGGTTGCAATACGATTCCACATCACATTAATATTATGATAATCCACAAGATCAAATCCCAATTCAACAACTCTTACTACACCAATTCACTTATCGACAATTATTAATATCATTCCTAAGGCCTGTTAATAAAATATTCTATCTTTCACCCTAGAAGTATATCGAACAAATCACAATAAGACACTTGTAAAAAAATTTACACCGAAACAATCCTAAAATTTTCAAATCGTTAATAAATAGATTACCCTCAAATGACAATAATATCTCTCCAAACAAAATTTAATGTACATCCCTCACCCAAAGAAATAATAGTACACATCTAATACAAAATTCTAACTAAAATAATCTTTTCAATATTTCAATCCAATCGCTACTAAATCTTCTCTGCAACTGCAAAATAATTTAACTTGAAAGTAATCCACCACAGCTTACAAAAATGCAAAGAAAACAAAATCAAATCCTCATAACTGCTCATGTCACAAATAACAACACCAATTACCATACCAAACCTACCATGAAAAGTCTACACAACTCAAGACGAAAGGTTACACCAACAATTGTTTAGTCTTGTGGTTATTTCAAAATCTTATCCAATATCTCTAATCGAACTCACCCTTACACAACTCTAAAAAAAAAAAAAAAAATGTACAACCACTTGCTATAATGCCACACGTTTATTCCAAAAAAAAATTTCTACATCAACAATAGTCATCCCATAACAATTTCTAAGACTAACAAAATAACGAAAGTACTTCATACCAATTTATTCCCGGACGAGAGGTTTACCGAATAACTTCTTTAAAGGTAATATCACCACAAAACACGATGAAATAAAATTAAAATAAGGAATCATCCTCTATTAGGCAAAACTAAATACATTAAATTAAGGAAACACTTACCACTTACGGTCAAATACACTCAAATTGAACTTAATGGTAATATTAGACCAACATACCAATAACACGAATTCTCACCACACAAGTAGCAAAACGAAGGATCAATATAAGGGATTCACAACTCCTACACCAAGGATACAAAACAATCTTATAGCTAAAGGACAAGGGATACAAAATAATCTCCATTTCCATTACATGAACCACACTATCACGACACACCTCAAATTTAACCCAAAACATTCTCGTATACCTTCCATCTTCGCAATTTCTAACTCATATATAAAAGTAACTATAAATGTTAACATCAACCACTCTCGATGGGTCAAGCATAAATTCCATGGAAAAACTCAAATTACCACCATACTAAGTATCCTAAAACATCTAGTCTATAATTATAATATCCTCACAAAGTAATCATAAAAATTTCCTCTAAGAACATTGGTTGCTAACACAACTCCACAACATCTATCACATCATCTCCCTCAACACTCATTTATTGCACTCGAGAACATCAACAACTAACTCTGAGACAATGGATTGCACCAATCTCGAAAGCACCTGAAACTAGCCTACAAATTCTAAAATATTGACTCACCAGCCAATGTTGTTACTACTAATAATCCCATCAAATGGCATAACCCAAATCAAATTTAATCTCATTCCAATCTATCTCAAAATTATTTCTCTTATTTGTCCTCTTAGGATTTACAGCAAAATTATGAATAAAACAAACTCTCTAAGAAACACATCTCTTACTACACGCTATAATTTCTATCATGCTGAGACTACATTTATTTCCAAACACATACAAAATAATTGGCCTAAGGCCCATCACTAAGCTCACAAGTAATCCGTCAAGCAAGTGAAACAACCTAACCACAACTAACTTCGTCTAGCAACTCTTGTAACTGAGTTTGTAACTCCTTCAATTCCAATGGTGCCATTCTATTGGGCACTTTAGAAATAAATGTTGTGTCAGGACTAAGTTAATGGAAAATTCTACCTTACTATCTCGAGGAAGACTAAGTAGATCCTCTGGAAAAACATCAACAAATTCCTCATTACGCATAACTCCTCTAACCTATATTACATTTAAGACTCACCACAAAAGCTAAATAACCATGAAACCCTTTCCTCAACATTCGGTTAGCCTAAAGAGAAGAAACAAAACAGATAGAAAACCTTTTCTTATCTCCTTGAAAGAAAAAAAAAAATCATGTTGCCTCGGCATAGCAAAAACTACCATTTTTCTAAAACAATCAACAGAGACATGATACTTTGTCAACCAATCCATCTCCAAAATCACATCAAAATCCTTCATCTCAAAACAAATCAAATCCACTGAAAAAATCCTATCATCCATCTCTATCTCACAAGATCTACAAACATCCCCAAACAGTACTATTTCTCCTAATGGAGTAGACACGGTAATACATTCATCCAAAGGCTCACAAGGAATACACAAACAACGTAGAAACTTAGGTACCAACTCTTAACCTTCAAAATGAGATCAAGAAAGATTTAACACAAATTTAAACAAAACTAACTCAACCACACACTACTAAGGACTATAGGGACTCGGACCTCGTCTAAATGATGAAATGCAAGATATGTAACTCGATAACTACTGCTCTAATACCACAATTGTCACACCCCAAATCCGGGCATGACCGGCCGTGGCCCACAGGGACTTAGCCCAAAGCACACGTAAGCCTAAACATGAACCCAAAACCATGAAGAATAATTGTGATGATAACCCAGGAATAAATAAATCAATACTCAATCCAGTGACATACCACAATGTATGCACAAAACTCGATAAGCAACCTAAAACAAATAAATGTATGCCCTAGAGGTCCATGCAATCGAGTCCCTTATGCCATGAGTCCACTCTAAGTCCTTCTAACACCGAAGTGATAAAAATTAAGTCGGTGATAGCTCGGTGAGTAGCAACATGGATAGTAAATCTGATTCAAAACAGTTTCAATTCCAAAATAAAATATATATCACAGAAACTAGTTTGGCATACAGTTTGGTAAATACAATCTGTTTAAAAAAAAAGGTTCCACAGTTCAACACTTAAAATACTCATGTCTCGCAAGAACATGTTAAATGACAAATACTATTTGTTTAAAAAAGAAGGTTCCACAGTTCAATACTTTAAATACTCATGTCTCGCAAGAACATGTTAAATCACATTAAAATACTCATGTCTCGCAAGAACATGTTAAATGATATTAAAATACTCATGTCTCGTAAGAACATGTTAAATGATATTAAAATACTCATGTCTCGCAAGAACATGTTAAAAGACATTTTCCACAGTTTATAACATGAACACCAATAATTTTCTGGGTACCAATAAAAACAATAATCTGCCACACATTTCTCAGGCTATAAGCCCCGTTGGATCCAATACCGAACTAGGAGTCATCCTCAGGGTGGCACCTGGGCCTTTTCTCAAAGTCGATCCGATTGAAGGTCACCTAGTTATTTTTAAAGGTCTGTTCCTTACAATCGTTGAGCAATAGAGTCATCACGGCCTAAACCGGATCTGTTCCCTAGTGGCCAGAGTCACCGCACACAGTGGAATAATTTCCCTGGACTAAATACACATATGGTCCCAATATTCAATACACATCAGTTTCGCAAAACATGGTAGTTCATCATTATAAACATGAGACCAAAACAAATAGTTTACAGTATGCCAAGTTCACACATGTTTCAGAAATAATTTGATTCATTTGATAATATAATAATTATCAAAACAGTTTAATCATGAAACAACAATTAAATTTTCCAACAGTTCAGGGTAGGGGAACATTTATAAAAATATGTAGCATGAAACTACTCACCTGGAAACGAAATAATATAATCCTCGAATAAAGTATGAAAGTCCAACTAGTGTCCTGAACAAAGTATTAAAATTACACGTCACTACTAATTTAAAAATACTAAAGAATAGGAACTAAGTAACCTCAACTAAAGCGCACTAACCCGGCTCAACCCAACTCACGTTACTCTTAAATATTACCTAAGTTCATGTTCTTCAAGGTTTAAAATCACCCAAGACATGGGTTCGGTCAAAACTTAATTAATTGCAACCTTAAGATAAAACAGAATTTCAAACATGCCTTCCCAACCTATTCGCTAACTTTGAAAATTACAAAACTCACTCCACGCTATTCGAAAATTCCAATAACCTCCAGATATGATCTAATATATCTTAAGTTTCAAACCCAATTGGTTTCACTTGATTTGCTTATCAAAATAATTATCTACAATTTATTATATCCAAACAGGTTGTTTTCTGCAGCACTTTAAAGAAATTGACGGTTCTCTTAATATACACAAGCAATCAATGCAAGGCCAAAAACATACGAAACTAGACTCGTAACTGGTTCTAATGACACTAATTTGATAATTTTTGGATTTATACCCAAAGAGAACAACATTCCCGAATTTACTGTTTCGGACTGGTTTCCTGGACAGATTTGAATACCTCAATTTATATGGATTTTGATTCCCAAAAATTATGAAAAAATTCAGATATGTAATTCAATAGGTAATCAATCTACTGTAAAAATTTCAGATTAAAATTCATCCGTTTGATATGGTTTCTTGATTTTTTAAAGTTTGTGATTCTGTGCAGAAATTTTTAACTAAGAATAACACCCAATCTTTACACATAAATTTAGCTCCTCACGTTTCTTAATAGGATATCTATATACAAAATACATAAACCTACAACCTCTCCATCAATGAACTAAATAATCATAGAGTAAGGATAAAGAACAAAACCTTAAGGAAGAAGAAAGATAAATACTTACTACACACCCAAAAATCATTCATTCTTTGCAATTCTTTTTCTTCTTCTTCTTCTTCTTCTTCTTCTTCTTCTTCTCTCAATTCCTTCCCCTGGCTGCCGCTATATTGTTTTGTAAACTAATAAGAGAATTAGGGTTTTGTAGGTTTTGTATATATTTTATTTTATATTAGTTGTGGGTCAAATAAATGGATAAATATACAAAATATATATATAAGTTAGATGTAACTCAAATGGTAAGAGCCTTATTTATTCATTTTGTGGTCTAGAGTTTAAGTCACACCCTCTTCTCTTTTTTTTTTCTTTTTTTTTTCAATAATAAATTTTGCCTCCAAACTAAAGACTTTCACCATAATTTATTTTCGGATTTAAAATTAATTAAAAGACCTTCTAAATATGTAATTTGCACTTTAAGATTCACTATCAAAATATTTGAGATTTGTAAAATTATTATTATCTAATTATTGATTTAATTTTTATATTCGGGTTCTCACAGAGATGAAGGAACAATGGTGACATATGCATGAGAAGAAGACTGATGTTGATGAGGAGAAGAAGAAACTGGTTGAAAGAATGGATCCACGTGATGCCAGCAATCAATAGCAATATGACTTAATTTGCCATAAATTTGACATCCAGATGATAAGTTGTGATTAGTCTTGCCTCGATTGCTATTACGAGTGTAGAATCGACTATCTCGATTTCCATCTCCACGGTTAAAAGACCTTCCTCTTCCTCTGTATTGATTTCGACCACGAAATCCTGAAGATCCATAAGAACTAGATGATCTTGATTGAGAACCATATCCAGAAGAAGACCTAGGATTTGATCCTTTGGATGTTGAATACGCAACTTGAAGATTATTATCATTCGTGTTTCAGTCGATGTTCAACATGAATAGATTCAGAACACAATGAGCAAAGATCATCAAGGGATAAAGGCTCAGATTGCACTTGAATCGCAGTTTTAAGCGCATCGTATTCATCAGGTAATCCATTAAGAACGAACAGAATGAGATTTTTATCATGAAGACTTGCAGATGCAAGAGATAACTGATCAGCAATTGCTTTGAATTGAGCAAGATAATCTTCCATAGATAGAGATTTCTTGGTGAGAGTTTGCATTTTACTCTTCAATTGATGAATGTATGAACGTGACAGAGAAGCAAAACGTTTTTCTAGAGCTTGCCAAACATGGAAACAATGAGAATGATGAAGAACAGTCAAGTAAGTAGTTGGAGAAAGTGTTGCTGTGACACAACTAAGAAGATGAGAATCAATGATCTACCATTGAGAAAACTCAGGATTTGGAAACAGCTTTCTATCAGAAGTTTCAATTTTTGGTGTAGGACAAGTAATTAAACTAGTTGCATAGCCAAGAAGATTGGCTGCCCGAAGAACATTTTGAAGTTGATTCTTCCATATGAGAAAGTTGCTCAGCTTTACAGTAACTAAAGCATTAAAGTTTGAGACAAGCGTATTCAGATTTGAGGGAATTGGAGATGAGGAAGAAGCTTCAAGTGGAGCTTCTGCCTTTGATGGATCGTGCTCGTTAGAGCTTGAAGCTCCGATACCATGTAAACTCTTTATTCCCTTAACAAATCAATGAGGCTTTACAATTCTTTTATACACAGAGATAGAAGAGGGTTTGACTTGAACTCTAGACCACAAAATTAATAATTAAAGCTCTTACTATTTGAGTTGCATATAATTTATATAAATATTTTGTATATTTATCTATTTATTTGACCATATATGTGCCCACCACTAGTATAAAATAAAATAAATACAAATCCTACTCTCTTATTTATTCACAACACTAGCAGCCAGCCGTGGGTTTATGAAGGAAGGTGAGGGGTGATTCAATCATCAAGATTATTATTGTAGCCAAGAAGGAGAGCTTTGTGTGTGTTGCGTCGTGTGGCCTCTTAGGTTTTCTTCTCTTCTTTCTTTGTTCTTTATCCTTATTCTATTGTTATTTAATTCATTGACAGAGAAGTTGTAGGTTTATGTATTTTGTATATAGATATCCTGTTAAGAAACCTGAGGAATTAAATTTATGTATAAAGAAAGGGAGAAATTCTTAGTTGAAAAATTCTATACAAAACTACAAATTTTAAAAATCAAGAAATCATATCAAACGAATGAATTTTGAACTGAAATTTTTACAGTAGATTAATTACATATTGAATTGCATATCTGAATTTTCTCATAATTTTTGGGAGTCAAAATCCATATAAACTGATGCATTCAAATCTGTCCAGAAAAATGGTTTTAAACAGTAAGTTCGGGAGTGCCGTTCTCTTTGGGTATAAATCCAAAAATTATCAAATCAGTGTCATTAGAACTGGTTATGAGTCTAGTTTCTTAAATTTTTGTCCTTGCATTGATTGCTCGTGTATGCTAAGAGAACCGTCAATTTTTTTAAAGTGCTGCAGAAAACAATCTGTTTGGGCATAATTAATTGTAAATAATTATTTTGATAAGCAAATCAAGTAAAACCAATTGGGTTTGAAACTTAGAATATATTAGTTGATATTTGGAAGATTTTGGAATTTTTCGAATAGCATGGAGTGAGTTTTTAATTTTCGAAGTTAGCGAATAGATTGGGAAAACTTGTTTAAAATTCTGTCTTATGCTAAAGTTACTTTTAGTTAAGTTTCGATTTGAACCCATGTCTTGGGTAATTTTTGACCTTGAAGAATATGAGCTTAGGTAATATTTAAGAGTAACGGTGAGTTGGGTTGAGCTGTGTTAATGCGCTTTAGTGTGGGGTACTTAGTTTATTATTCTCTTTAATATTTTTAAATTAGTAGTGACATGTAGTCTTCATACTTAGTTCAGGGCATTAGTTGGACTTTCATACTTTATTCAATGATTATATTATTTCGTTTTCAGGTGAGTAGTTGCATGCTACATATTTTTATAAATCTTCCCCTACCTTGAAATGTTGGAAAATTAAATTGTTATTTCAAGATTAAACTGCTTTGATAAATTATTATATTATCAATAAAATCAAATTATTTTTGAAACATGTGTGAACTTCGCATACTGTAAACTATTTGTTTTGGCATCATGTGTTATAATGGTGAACTACCATGTTTTGCGAAACTGATGTGTATTGATTATTGGGACCATTTGTATATTTTAGTCCAGGGAAATTATTCCACTGTGTGTGGTGACTCTGGCCACTAGGGAACAGATCCGGGTTGGGCCGTGATGACTCTAGTGCTCAATGATTGTAAGGAAATGACCTAGGTTAGGCTAGGTGACATTTCAATCGGATCGTCTTAGAGAAAAGGCCCAGGTTGCCACCCTGAGAATGACTCTTAGTTCGATATTGGATCCAACGAGGCTTATAGCCTTGAGAATTGTGTGGCATGTTACTTGTTATTTCTTGGTACCTAGAAAATTATTGGTGTTCATGTTGTAATCTTTTTTAAGTGAAAAATGTCATTTATCATGTTCTTGAGAGATATGAGTATTTTAACTGTTGAACTGTGGAACTTTCTTTTTGAAACAAATTATCTTTACCAAACTGTATACCAATCTAGTTTCTGTGATATATATCTTATTTTGGAAGTGAACCTTATTTTCAAAACTGTATTTACTATCCATGTTGCTACTCACTGAGCTATCAGCTGACTTAGTTGTTTATCATTTTCAGGTGTTAGAATGACTTAGAGTGGACTCATGGCATAGCGGGGACTCAATTGCATGGACCTCTAGGACATTCATTTATTTTGTTTTAGATTGTTATGTCAAGTTGTGCATATTTATTTTTATTAGGGTTCATTTATGATTATTTTGATATGTGGGTTGTTTATATCCCATAAGTTTAGATGGTATTGTTTACGGTTGGTTTTGCCGTTTATAATTGTGGCATGTCACTGGATTGAGTTTGGTTTTTTATTATTGGACTTTTGTTTAGTTGTTCAATTTGATTATGGTTTAGTCTTACGTGTGCCTTGAGTTAAGGCACTGTGGGCCACGGCTGGTTATATCCGAGTTTGGGCTGTGACATCTTGTTATTGTTATTGTTTCTCTTCAAATTTGAATTGGGTTTTCATTTGTTGTAAGCGAGACAGCCATATATATATACACTATGCATGCTTGATTTTGGTGAGGTTCCTCTACGTTGATTAATTAATTAATTAATTGTGTGGTGAACATCATAGGAAGTTGTTATTTCGAACAATAATGGTATTTACCTAGTAATTTCTTCCTTACCTTAGACAAATCAAATGATATGATATCAATCTGGTCTTTTGCAAAAAGACAAAAAGATAACCACCCATTTTTATGATTAGGATTAATTTGTAGGAATCAGTTTGTCTCTAGTCCTTTAAAATTTGGTAATCATGGGTTTATTATAGTTAGGTGATGTCCAGAAGTATTGTGATTAATTGAGAGAACGGGACCATGATTTTGAGTTGATGTACCAGAAAAAAAAAGCAAGAAACTATAGTGCTGGTGATTAGTGGATGGCATAGTTACATGGTGCCCCAATCACATATTAATTTTTCTTATTACAGACTGTATTTTAATAATTCAAATTATTCAATTTATCAGTAATATTAGAATGACTATTGCTTCATATATTTTGTTTACTATATCTTCACATACACCCTGGTTAAGTACATTGGGTCCACATAATATCATCTAATTACACTTAACTAATTGATAATAAGATCTAAGATGTTTCAAGTTCGAGTCATATTAAAAGTCACTGGAGGAGGTTTGTCGGGTTATTAATTTAGGGTCTAAAAATTAGTTAAGGTGTGCACAAACTAACCCAAACATCCAGTTATTAAAAAAAATATTTTAATTTTTTTTATAAATGATGTGCATAGAGGACGTGTAAAGCGTACAAATCAAATTATTAAAGCAAAACTTGCAATAAATTTACAAACCCGAACTACACCGATCCAACCAATGAACTCGGTTGAAGAGAACGTAAACCTCAAAATTAAATTAGGAAAGGAGCAACTTTTTGTTGCTGTCGTGATGAGAAGCAGTCCCTTTTTTCTTCATTTTTTTTTTAATTTTATGTTTTAGAATTTTCTCTCAGCACGGCAGGGGCGGAAGCAGAAATTGTCAAAAGGGGGTCAAGATGTGCCTAAAAAAAATTGAGTTGACTTTGATACATTATTAATTGAAGATCATTTTTTATATAAGCGTTCCGAAATAAGTATTTAATGAGAAAATTAAATAAATTTAAGAAGTTATTTTTTATTCTTGTATAAAGTTTTGAATTATTTATTAGATCTCATTATAATCAATTAGACCATGCTTTTAAGTTATTTTGTTGATTGACATAATCTAACAAATAAAAAGTATATATATGTAATAACCCCGACCCTGATTAGCGCTAATTGGGACTTAATTATGTCTAATAATAATTAAGGGATAAATCTGGAATTTATTTGCATGTGCATTGCATGACTTATGTGTTTTTATCTGTTCGGTGTCGGAATATCTGTTTGTATTCTAGACTTTAAACTGCGAATTGGAAGCCTTATCAGCGCCCGATTTCGAAATTGATTATTGTTTTGGACTAATTAGATTTTATGTGAATTTATGGTAGGTTCAATTAAAATTTGATTTGGAATGTCTAAATCTGATTAAATAACATTTTAATAATGAACCTGGCTTACTTACAGAAATGCCATTGAGTGGCCATTGTTTTATCTTGTTCTTGAGTCCCTACACTTAAACAAAACATCTTCATTCAGCCCCTTTCTTCATCAGATTCGGCTAGAGAGAGAGAGAGTGTGAGGAGAGTTTGAGTCCTACATGAATTGCTAGAAGAATTGGTAGGAGAGTTGCAAGTTTGAGCTCCCATACTTGAAGTTGAGAACTTAAGGTAGGAATTTCATTTTCTAGAACTACATTTCAGGTTGTTCTTGCATGATCCTTGGTTAGATTGGAGTTTGAAGTTGGAAATGGGTTTAGAATGTTGAATTGGGGCCTAGTTCATGCATGCATGGCCATATTAGTACATTTTGAAGTTGAATTCTTGGTAAATTGTACATGCATGCTCATATTGTTATTAAAACCCATGTTTTCATTTTGTCCTCCAACTATTGAGCTCTTTAGAGCAAGAATTGAAGCTTGAGTTTGGTTTAAAGTTCATACATTTCATGTTTTCAAATTGTTCTTGAAATGGGTTTGAAGAATGACTTTAATTGACTCACTCTTGGCCCTTGCATGTGCAAATTGGCTTTTGAAACTTGTTATACATTGTGTTTAAAGTGTTTTTCCAGATTTTGGGCCCAAGAGATTGAGTTTTGGGTTGTTGAATGCTTGGTTCGAACTTGGAAGACAACTGAAATTCCAGATTTTGCTTCCTCGCCGAGCGAAGGATTCTCGCTTCAGCGAGACCTTTTATTTTGCAATCTCGCTCGGCGAAGAATCGGCGACCATCGCGATGGAATTGCAAGATCCAAGATTGCATTTTCATTATTAGATCGCCGAAAGGAGTTCTCGCCGGCGAAGCCTTTGATTTTGGAAGCTCGCTCGGCGAGCATCGCGTGAAAATTTCAACATCCAAGATTTTCTTGTTTTCATCGACCGCCGGCGAGGAATTTTCGCTCGAGCGAACCCTTTGATTTTGGGAGCTCGCCGCTCGGCGAAGGAAGGCTCGCCGGCGAGACCCTGCCAAAGAACTTTTGTAAAATGTGTTCTAAAGCATTTTTGCATCCACATTCCATCCTAGGCATTCCTAGGCCATGATTAGGACTCCATACTAAGGGTAAGGGGTTGGGTACACACTTAGAATCGTTGACGTAAGTTTTGTACATTTGGGATGCGTATTTCAAAGTGTGTATCCGTGATGTGTATTGTAGGTCACGTGCCGTAGTCGGTTTGACCTCTTTGACTTCGTTTATCAGTATCAACGCCCACTGTGAGTAATAACTTTGTAAAGTTATGTTCAATGTTATGTATTTTCAGTATACTATGATACGAAATGATTAATTCTTTGAAGAGCTATGATATGTTGGAAATGAATGAATGAATGTCCAGTTTTTCTGAAAAGTATTTGTGGCACCCTTAGTCCGGATGGCCCTCGCCTGGGGGTAACAATACCGTGGCCTATGGCCCTTGCCTGGGGGTAACAATACCATGGCTACTTGCGCGCAAGATATGGACCCTTGTGGTCGTTGGTACCAACCCTGTTGTGGTCTTTGGACCTGCCTGTTGTGGTCTTTGGACTCACTGTTGTGGTCTCTGGACACACTGTTGTGGTCTTAGGACCTGCCTGATTTGATAGCTAATGGGTGTACCACATATGATCTTATACAAAGTTTGAATGTGATTATGAATATGAACATGAATCTGAATCTAATTCTGATTTAACGTCTAATTATGCATAAGACTCTGATTCTGATAAGACTGTGCTTTGTTGTAATTCTGTAGTGGACATCATTCATTAACCCCTTTACTCTGTTTATTATTCACTGGGCTTTCGCTCACAGTTTACTATATATATGTGGGTGAGCCGACACAAGATCCTGGCCAGAGTTGATGGCCCTCTGTTTCGTTTGTTTTGGTCAAGCCACCTGTTGCACCTCCCGAGGAGGTTCCAGTTAAAGCCTAATCCCGAGGCAGTTTTTTTTCATGCTAGTCGTTGGTTGTGGTTTTTGTAAAGTTGGTTCTTGGGACATACTTATGTAAATATTTTGTACATATGGGTGTTTCTGGCTAGCATGTTTATATATATAAATAAGTTTTAAATTTTCTGTCCCATGTATGTCATCACAGCTCATTGGACCTTGTTTATTTTACTTTATTGCTTCCACAGCCCCTTATTAATTGTTAATTTGCTTGGAGGCCGTAGGTAATCCACGGATTACTGGCCGGTTACGTCGCTAAACCTATAGGGGCGGGTTTGGGTCGTGACAGAGTGGTATCAGAGCACGAGTTGTACCGCACACACAGGTCCTTATGAGCTTAGGATGTCCTAGTAAGAATTAGGGGCATTCCATTTGCATGGGTGAGTGTGTGGTAATACAACTGGATATTAAAACCGAATGTATACCTGAATATACATATGCTTAATATCTTTTAATGTCTGTATAGTAAAATGGAGAACCCAGGGGGAAGTGGTGAAAGTGAAACATCTGAGGCTCGTATGAGCCGAATGGAACAAATGCTAGCAACCTTGACTGAAGTGGTAATGCAACAGCAGAGACAACAACCCGTACCCCCTCCACCTCCGCCAGTACAGGCTGAAGCTGATAACAGTGAAATCATTAATTTGACACAGAAATTCCTGAAAATGAAACCGCCGATGTTCTATGGTGGGATTGAGCCTTTGAAAGCTGAAACATGGTTGCTTGAGATGGAGAAGTTCTATGAGGTGTTCCCTTGTTCTGAAATTCAGAAAGTTTTGTTGGCTACCTACACACTGAAAGATGAAGCTCGCAGGTGGTGGTTACTGATTCGGAACGGTCACGAAAACATGACCTGGACTCAGTTTAATGCAATCTTTTATGACAAGTATTTTCCTCAGTGTTTTCGCAATCGGAAAGTCTCAGAATTCTAGGAACTTAAACAGGGCAAGATGTCTGTGGCCCAATACGAGGCCAAGTTCACTGAGCTAGCCAGGTTTGCTCCCCACATGGTGGACACAGAGGACAAGAAGGCCCGCAAGTTTGAGGATGGATTGGATCTGGACATACTGGATAGGGTGGGAGTTCTGAATCTACCCACATATGTGAGTGTGTTAGATAGGGCGTTAATGGCAGAAGCCATTCTTGCAGCAAAGAAACAAACTTTCGCTCCACAGACTGATTGGGCAGGGAAAAGATCTGGGAATAGTTTTAAGAAGGGGCGTTCATTCTCAGGGAATAAGAAGCAGAACACAGGGTTTTACCGTAACTCGAGCCAAGATAGTGGCCCTACGCCAAATTGCCCCGATTGCGGAAACAAGCATAGAGGTACTTGTCACCGAATGTCAGGCGCGTGTTTTAGTTATGGCAAGCCAGGCCATTTGATGAGGAACTGTCCACTTAGGTCCGAGACTGTTAACCGTCCTACCGCCGCCAATGATTCGCTTGAGTACAAAACCAACGTCAAAGCCAATGCTGGGAAGGAACCGCTAAGACAAGGCCGAGTTTTTGCCTTGGTACCTGGTGACGTACCAAACACCTATACCGTGGTGTCAGGTACACTTTCTGTATGTTCTCAATATGCATATGTGTTGATAGATTCTGGTTCTACGCATTCCTTCGTGTCGCATGCCTTCTCTCAAAAATTGACTAGGCCACTAGAACATATGACATGTGTATTATCTGTATCTACGCCTTCTGGGGATTCTATGATGTGCACTCATGTTTATCCAGCATGCGATGTTGGGGTGGGTGATATGACGTTGTATGTGAATTTATTACCTTTGGACATTCATCATTTTGATTGTATTTTGGGGATGGACTGGTTGACTAAATACTGTGCTACCATTGATTGTGCCAACAAAACTGTGGTGTTTAGACCGCCTGGTATGCCTGAGTTTACCTTTAAAGGGAATGGGGTAGTTCCTCCCCCATACTTAATTTCGGCTATGAAAGCTGTAAAACTACTTAGAAAGGGTTGTAGGGGTTATTTGTGCTGCATACTGACTATACCATCTGGCAGTCCTACTGTAGAAATAATCCCTATTGTCTGTGATTTTCCTGATGTGTTTTCAACTGATTTACCGGGAGATTTAGTTGACAGAGAAATTGAATTTACTGTTGAGGTGATTCCGGGGACACAACCTATTTCCAAGACTCCCTATAGAATGTCTATCTTTGAATTGAAAGAATTGAAAACCCAACTTCAGGAATTGTTAGACAAGAACTTTATCCACCCGAGTACTTCACCTTGGGGTGCTCCAGTGTTATTTGTCAAAAAGAAGGATGGGTCTTTGAGATTGTGTATAGATTACCGGGAACTGAACAAAGTGACTATCAAAAACAAATATCCTTTACCCCGAATAGATGACTTGTTTGACCAACTTCAGGGTGCCCAAGTGTTTTCAAAGATTGACCTCAGGTCTGGGTATCATCAGTTAAAGGTTAGAGCCGAAGACATTGAGAAAACTGCATTCCGAACTAGATATGGACATTATGAATTTTTGGTAATGCCGTTTGGGATGACTAATGCACCTGCTGCTTTCATGGATCTTATGAATAGAGTGTTTAAATCATATCTGGATGATTTCATTGTTGTATTTATTGATGATATTCTGATATACTCTAAAGGCAGGGAAGAACATGAAAAGCATTTGAGAACCGCCTTGCAGATATTGAGAGAAAAGAAGTTGTATGCTAAATTGTCTAAGTGTGAATTCTGGCTGGACAATGTGGCATTTCTGGGCCATGTGATTGACAAAAATGGTGTTTTAGTGGACCCTCAGAAAATTGCAGCTGTTGTGGATTGGCCGAGGCCTACAAATGTGACAGAAGTACGGAGTTTTTTGGGACTTGCAGGCTACTACAGGAGATTTGTGAAAGGCTTCTCAAAGCTTGCTTTGCCATTGACTCAATTAACTCAGAAAAACATGCCATTTGACTGGAATGATCAAAGAGAGGACTTTCAAGAGTTGAAAACCAAAGTTAGGATCGCACCCATTTTGACTTTGCCAAATGGTGCTGATGGGTTCCAAGTGTACAGTGATGCTTCTTATAAAGGCCTAGGGTGTGTGCTAATGCAAAATGGAAAGGTGATTGCTTATGCTTCTAGACAACTGCGACCTCATGAAAAGAATTACCCAACACATGATCTCGAATTGGCAGCCGTGGTGTTTGCTTTGAAAATATGGCGTCATTACTTGTATGGGGTAACTTGCGAAGTGTACACTGACCATAAAAGCTTGAAATATTTCTTCACCCAAAAGGAGTTGAATATGAGACAAAGACGTTGGATGGAACTAATCAAGGATTATGACTTGCAAATCTTATACCATCCGGGAAAAGCTAATACTGTGGCGGATGCCTTGAGCCGAAAATCTGGTGCAACTGTGTCGTGTTTGTTATCTAGCCGAAAAGACTTGGCAACTGGTTGCGAACAAGATGGATTGACATTTGCTATCTCTACCCAACCTGCTATTCTTGATGAGATTAAGCAGAAACAATGTGAAGATGAACACTTGAAGAAGATTATAGGGGAGTTTGATTCGAAACCGAGGCCCGATTTTGTGTGTGAAAATGGTGTGCTGAAATTTCAAAACCGCCTTTGTGTGCCTGATTGCTATGATCTACGGAAACGTGTTATGACTGAAGCTCACAGCAGTAAATTTGCTATGCACCCGGGGAACACGAAGATGTACCACAACTTGAAACAGAATTTTTGGTGGCCTGGGATGAAGAAGAGTATTGCAGACTTTGTAGCTAGATGTCTACATTGCCAGCAAGTTAAAGCTGAACATCAATGACCTGCCGGTTTGTTACAACCACTCCCAATACCAGAATGGAAATTGGAGCACATCACCATGGATTTCATTGTGGGATTGCCTCGTTCTTCCCGAGGTATGGACTCTATTTGGGTTATAGTTGACCGTTTGACTAAGTCTGCACATTTCCTGCCTGTTAAAACTATTTATAACGCTGATAGATTGGCTAACATCTATATGACTGAAATTGTGAGACTGCATGGAGTGTCAGTGTCTATTGTGTCTGACAGGGACTCGAAGTTTGTGTCGAGATTTTGGCAGAGTTTGCAACAGGCTTTGGGAATAGAATTGAGATTGATCAGTGCTTACCATCCACAGACCGATGGCCAAACTGAAAGAACTAACCAAACTCTGGAGGATATGCTCAGAATGTGTGTGTTAGACTTCCAGGGAAATTGGGAAGCTTACTTGCCCTTAGCTGAGTTTGTGTACAACAACAGTTATCACTCAAGTATTGGGATGACTCCTTACGAAGCTTTGTATGGAAGAAAGTGTCGATCCCCAATATGTTGGGCTGAAGTAGGCGACAGGCCTTTGTTGGGACCGGAACTTGTGCAAGAAACAACCGAAAAAGTGAAACTGATACAGCAACGCTTGAAAACTGCACAAAGTAGGCAGAAAACCTATGCCGATGTTCGAAGGAGAGAAAGGGAATATGAAGTGGGGGATCATGTGTTCATTAAGGTGACCCCGATGAAGGGTCAAACCCGATTTGGTGTTAAGGGAAAATTGGCTCCAAGGTATATTGGACCTTATGAAGTTCTTGAAAAGATCAATCCGGTGTCCTACCGAATAGCCTTACCTCCGGTGATGGAACATATGCATAATGTCTTCCATGTGTCGATGCTACGGGAATATTTAAGGGATCCGCTCCACGTCATCGAACCGACGACGCATTTCTTGAAAGATGACTACACCTATGAGGAGAGGCCTGTTCAGATTGTGAATCGAAGGATTAAAAGGTTGAGAAACAAGGATATACCGTTGGTGAAAGTTGATTGGCAGAATCACGGGGGAACCTATGCGACTTGGGAAACCGAGGAAGACATGAAGAAAAGATATCCGGATTTGTTCCCTCTAGACCCGATGTTGACTCCGAATAAAAGTAACTTGAGTTTGGGGACCAAACTCCTTTAAGGGGGGAAGACTGTAATAACCCCGACCCTGATTAGCGCTAATTGGGACTTAATTATGTCTAATAATAATTAAAGGATAAATCTGGAATTTATTTGCATGTGCATTGCATGACTTATGTGTTTTTATCTGTTCGGTGTCGGAATATCTGTTTGTATTCTAGACTTTAAACTGCGAATTGGAAACCTTATCGGCGCCCGATTTCGAAATTGATTATTGTTTTGGACTAATTAGATTTTATGTGAATTTATGGTAGGTTCAATTAAAATTTGATTTGGAATTTCTAAATCTGATTAAATAACATTTTAATAATGAACCTGGCTTACTTACAGAAATGCCATTGAGTGGCCATTGTTTTATCTTGTTCTTGAGTCCCTACACTTAAACAAAACATCTTCATTCAAATTCCTTTCTTCATCAGATTCGGCTAGAGAGAGAGAGAGTGTGAGGAGAGTTTGAGTCCTACATGAATTGCTAGAAGAATTGGTAGGAGAGTTGCAAGTTTGAGCTCCCACACTTGAAGTTGAGAACTTAAGGTAGGAATTTCATTTTCTAGAACTACATTTCAGGTTATTCTTGCATGATCCTTGGTTAGATTGGAGTTTGAAGTTGGAAATGGGTTTAGAATGTTGAATTGGGGCCTAGTTCATGCATGCATGGCCATATTAGTACATTTTGAAGTTAAATTCTTGGTAAATTGTACATGCATGCTCATATTGTTATTAAAACCCATGTTTTCATTTTGTCCTCCAACTATTGAGCTCTTTAGAGCAAGAATTGAAGCTTGAGTTTGGTTTAAAGTTCATACATTTCATGTTTTCAAATTGTTCTTGAAATGGGTTTGAAGAATGACTTTAATTGACTCACTCTTGGCCCTTGCATGTGCAAATTGGCTTTTGAAACTTGTTATACATTGTGTTTAAAGTGTTTTTCCAGATTTTGGGCCCAAGAGGTTGAGTTTTGGGTTGTTGAATGCTTGGTTCAAACTTGGAAGACAAATCTGGAAATTCCAGATTTTGCTTCCTCGCTCGAGCGAAGGATTCCTCGCTCGAGCGAGACCTTTTATTTTGCAATCTCGCTCGAGCGAAGAATCGAGCGACCATCGCGCGTGGAATTGCAAAGATCCAAGATTTGCATTTTCATCAGATCGCTCGAGCGAAGGAGTTCTCGCTCGAGCGAAGCCTTTGATTTTGGAAGCTCGCTCGAGCGAGCATCGCGCGGAAAATTTCAACATCCAGTATTTTTACTGTTTCATCAGACCGCTCGAGCGAGGGAATGTTCGCTCGAGCGAACCCTTTGATTTTGGGAGCTCGCTCGAGCGAAGGAAGGCTCGCTCGAGCGAGACTCTTGTTTTCAGCAACTTTTGTAAAATGTGTTCTAAGGCATTTTTGCATCCACATTCCATCCTAGGCATTCCTAGGCCATGATTAGGACTCCATACTAAGGGTAAGGGGTTGGGTACACACTTAGAATCGTTGACGTAAGTTTTGTACATTTGGGATGCGTATTTCAAAGTGTGTATCCGTGATGTGTATTGTAGGTCACGTGCCGCAGTCGGTTTGACCTCTTTGACTTCGTTTATCAGTATCAACGCCCACTGTGAGTAATAACTTTGTAAAGTTATGTTCAATGTTATGTATTTTCAGTATACTATGATACGAAATGATTGATTCTTTGAAGAGCTATGATATGTTGGAAATGAATGAATGAATGTCCAGTTTTTCTGAAAAGTATTTGTGGCACCCTTAGTCCGGATGGCCCTCGCCCGGGGGTAACAATACCGTGGCCTATGGCCCTTGCCTGGGGGTAACAATACCATGGCTACTATGCATAAAGATATGGACCCTTGTGGTCGTTGGTACAAACCTGTTGTGGTCTTTGGACTGCTGTGGTCTTTGGACACACTTGTTGTTCACGACACGCTGTTGTGGTCTTAGGACTGCTGATTTGATAGCTAATGGGTGTACCACATATGATCTTATGCAAAGTTTGAATGTGATTATGAATATGAACATGAATCAATCTAATTCGATTTAACGCCTAATTATGCATAAGACTCGATTCTCGATAAGACGTGCTTTGTTGTAATCAGAGTGGACATCATTCATTAACCCCTTTACTGCTTATTATTCACCGAGCTTTCGCTCACGCTTTTACTATATATATGTAGGTGAGCCGACACAAGATCTGGCCGAGTTGACGGCCTCTGCTTTCGCTTTGTTTTGGTCAAGCCACATTGTGCCCCGAGGAGGTTCCAGTTAAAGCCTAATCCCGAGGCAGTTTTGTTTCATGCTAGTCGTTGGTTGTGGTTTTTGTAAAGTTGGTTCTTGGGACATACTTGTGTAAATATTTTGTACATATGGGTGTTTCTGGCTAGCATGTTTATATATATAAATAAGTTTTAAATTTTCTGTCCCATGTATGTCATCACAGCTCATTGGACCTTGTTTATTTTACTTTATTGCTTCCGCAGTCCCTTATTAATTGTTAATCTGCTTGGAGGCCGTAGGTAATCCACGGATTACTGGCCGGTTACGTCGCTAAACCTATAGGGGCGGGTTTGGGTCGTGACAATATACCTCTTTAAAATTTTAAATTAAAACAAGATAAAAAAAAATAATATATACCTTTTGTATAAATAAAATCAACTCGATGAAATTGATGTTATTAAATGACATGTGAAAAAATTGGAGATCATTTCATTATATATTATGAAATGATGATAAAATAAATAGCTAGTAAAATAATTTTTATGAAGTTAGAAACTATCCATTATATATTCTACGAATATTCTTAAAATATAGAGTTGATATTGTAATTTTGCAAAACTTGGGAGGGGCCATGGCCACTGTTAACGCGGGATATTTTACGGAAGAGAAAAGAATATAGTTTTGTCTTTCCTGTGCAATTTTTCGACTAATTAAAGATTAGATAAAAAAAACACATAAGTGATCTTTCTCAAAATGTTATTTTAACACTTGTTTGCCTTTGCCTGATTGCTTCCAATCACCAACCTGGTGCTTAATAACAAGTACAACTAAAAAAAAAAAAAAATGGATATGCCATGAACCAGAAATTTGCTTTCAGACTAATGATATGTAAAATACAAAAACAATTAATGGACAAAATTGCCTTTAAAGCCACAACACTTTTGTTTTCACATGTGCTTTTCATCCTCTTTTCTTAAATCTTTTGTCTCTTTGTTCCAAAGCATTATCAGTCATTAGATTATGTCTTGAAATTCTCGTTCCTAGTTTAGATTGATAAGGTGTTTTTCGATGTCTTTAGGCTGTTATTTTGGAACAGGGGCAGCTGGGGTTCAGTTTGGTGTTTGTTATTTTTGTTTTCCCCTGTTGCTTTTGTTGACCCCTTTGTCATGGCCCAAGCCCCATGACAATGCTCTGCACACTTATCTAAGTGAGCATGCAAAGCCCCATCTCATAATTTCTATCCTCAAACATTCTTTTTTAGATATCAAAATCTAAATCGGATAGGATGGATGGATCTTTCTTAGTAGAAGTGGCTGTGTTGCTTGGAATACTAGTTGTTTAGCTAAATAAGTTTTAACCAAATGATGCATGACGCACAAGAAGCAAAAGGGGGAGGGGGTGGGGTTGAGAGAGAGAGAAAAAGAAGGAACAAAGCACAACTAAGAAATTAATAGGTGGAAAAAATGGTCCACATGATATGCTGTGCCAGCACACGTTTGTGTGTGCGCTAGTGTTAAAAGCAGAAAAGGAGATGAATATTTCACATTTTAGTGGAAGCCAATTCTAGGTACACAGCCCTTAAAAGGTGAGTACCATATGCCTTGGTTGTGCCTCGAGGTAGTCTTGGTTATGAATCAAAGTGGTATTGATTATGACTTGAAGTGGTGGTCAAAATTAGGCCTGCCTTGGTTATGAGGCTAGGCGGTGTTTGGTTACAAAGCAAAATTGATGTTGCTTATGAGGTGTAGCGGTGGTTTTGGTTATAACCCAAAGTGGTCATGGTTTGATACATGCGGTGGTGGTTATGAACTAAAGTGGATATGATCCAGCGGCTTATATTCATTTTTCTAGATCAAATGGTGGAAAGTGGAGTTCCATATGGCATGCTCACCCTTTTGGGGATTGAGTGGGAGTAAATATTGGATGTAATGGTGATACCATGTTGCAATATCACCATCCAATGAGCAATCTCACTTTGCGGTAGGGACCACAATGTCATTGGGTTAATGGGAGACAAGATCCGTCCATCTAAGCCATTTGTGACTTTTTACTGGCCGGTGACCACATAGGATGGTATCACCTTTACACTCAATATTTTTTCATGGGGGTGGGGGGACGTCTTTCCCTTTAATGGATTTGCAAATTAAGTGAAAAAATAAATTGTTCACCTGAACCATCAGATTGAACCGATGAGCACTACTAGAAAGTTTATGCTGATATGCTGTTGTAGTACCAAGCAATGCACTTGAAGATCTGCCAGATTGCCGCATAGCAGTTGGAGTGTATGTAAGTTCCCAATCAGCAGCAGTGGCCAGGGCAGCAGTACTCTCTTCAATACGTTTAAATTAGCTTCTAGTGCTTGTTCAACGCTAGGTCTAAAGAGTTTCAACAGCACAGGACAAAGTGCCAAGCCACGAGCTTCCAACAAGGAACAATGACCTAAAGCTATTTGCACACACTGTGCCGCAGCCCTTGAACCTCCAGCAGCAGTAGATGAAGCTAATGCATGTCTTTTAACCAGGAGTGCATAAGCGTTGGTTTGCTTTGTAGCCCACATCACAAGCTCGGAAGTGTAATCTGTCTCCTTTCCAAAGATAGCCAAGGAATCACTGGCAGCTTGAGCAATAGCAGAGAACACTAGCTGTGAGAGAGCAGCAGTATATGCTCCTCCATATGAGGTGCTTGATGGACAGGCTTTGCATGTTATACTGATATCTTTGGTAATGTGCATTAAGCAGCAAACTATGAGCACGAGGGCCATCTCCAAGCTTTTTAAGAGCTGAAATAGCTGCACAAAGCTCACTGCCACATGTAGAAGGTTGGCAAGCAGCTTCAGCAAGCTGATCAGCTAATTTTTGCCTATGTTCAGCAATAGCAGTCTGCAGTGACAAGAGTACAGCTGGACTTAATGTTTTCTTTTCTTTTGCTTACTACACGTTCTCCTTCATCAAGGGTTTCCAAAGTTTCATCCACCCTCCTCTCGGCTAACAAAACATCAAGTAAATCAGGGAACTCTTTTAACTGTTTCTCAAGGTCTGAAGGTTCTTTGTCCTTATGGTTAGATAATCCATTTGCAGTAGAACCATCAGGAACAGTGATAGCTAATGAATCAATGTGAACTCCCTCAGCTAGACCATGAATTAAAGTTGCCTGCATAGATAGTAGGTTTTTGATTGATGAAAGCTCCCCCTCTAAATCTGAGATCTCTTTTGATGTGCTGTTGAAAAAAAATTGATTTAAAATACAAGCTGCATTGGATAACCAATCAATATCAATAAAATGAGATCATCTTTCAAAAGGAAAAGCATAGGTATAGTAGGAAAATTCAAAACAAGAAAATAGACCAAAATGCCTCAACAAAAAGGGTGGATAAACGTTTATTGCCATCTATTTAAAAGGGAATACAGTCCAAAAAAAAAAAAAAAATGCATCCCCATTTGGGCGCTTTCAGAAGATTCTTTTGCTAATCAAGAAAGGGGAAAATTTGCTATCCACACACAGGGTTGTCCTTATAATGAGTGGTAGAAATTTAATCCAATGTGTCAACAACTTAATATGCGTTGGTATGATGTCATGAAAAGGCACAAAGTAGATAATTTGGGTATACTGATGAATTATATATTGTCAAAGCAACTTTTGCAAAAGGACTCGCTGTATGAAGGCTGTGTAGTTAGCACTTAGCATAGACACTTTTACACATTTCCTCAGTTGAAACTTTCTTCAAATCCAGAAGATACGAGCATAATTGCCTTATTTCCTGTAAGCCAATGCCAGTGTTGATATAGTAATTAATAAGTCTTTCCAATATGGTAAGTTGGTAGAGACCACACTATACATAAATACATTTCTTGGTAACTTAAAGAGTTTCTCTCAGTAGTCAACACAAAGTATTGATTGACATAGTAAATAGTATCCCTTGCATTCATGCTTCTATCCAGAGATATAATTCAATTACACGGTGAAGTTATCAGACTAGAAGAAAAATAGCAGTCAAATCTAAATTCAAAAGCAAATACACAACCAGAACTCAAGATCATAGTCAACAGCTCAATATCTTGACTTGTAGATGCTTCAGTTGATAAGAAAAAGTTGCCAATGCAACATTTGATTGCGTGAGCAACAGAACTCCAGAGCAAAAGTACTTATATGTAGATAATAAATGGCTTGGCAAAAGAGGATACCCTCTAACAGCCACTTGTGTCGACACATTGGATGAAGCCACCTTCAGAGGCACAATTCTCTTGTAAAATGGTACATCAAAAGCAATTGTTATCCAAATATCGGCTAAAATTCTTGACTAGATATAAGGGAGACCTGTTTCATTAACTGCTCAAATGTGTTTGTAAAAAATATTTTAATTTCTAAATGGAAACTGCAATTATTTTAAAGGACATGCTGTTTTATATGCTTCACTCTTAAAACATGGGAAGAAAATGTAATAAACAAATCTTTTCCTGCCCAGAATTGGGTTTTTCTTGTGAATTTTAATAATAAAAAAAGTGCACTGCCACTTGGGATTTTAAGTCCAACATTCAATTTAGTTGCTTCTTATTGGAAATGATAAAATTGGGGATTCACTAGTGCACATACAAATGAATGTGTGCTTGCTTGCATTCATCCTTAAAAAAGCATACAATTTGGGCATACTGCTTCGCAGTGGGTCTAAACCCCTTAGTCAATTGATCCAAGTTGGACATTTGTAGTTTGTGTGTAGTTTGATTGAATCCTGTGAGTGAGACAATTTCTTGAGTTGTAACACTACAACAAAAAACAGTTTTGGAAACGCAACAAAATACGTCGCCAAAAGGTAAAAATCGTCGGCAAAGAGCTTTGCCAACCCATAGAGCTTCGTTGGTCACCCGTTGCCAAAAGTGTGTCGGGAAAAGTTTTTACTGACGAAAAATTCATTGCATTGCCAAAAGTATGTCTTCAGCGACAAACATCTTTGTGGGCAAAAGCCTTCAACTATCGTCGCCAATTTACTATTGCGTCGGCAAAAGTGGTTCAAATAAGATGATTATGTGTGACTTTTGCCAACTCAAATTTGCATCGGTAAAAATGATACTTTTGGCGACAACTTGATTGCGTCGGCAAAACATCTAATTGTTTTATAAAAAAAAATTAATTTGGTATTTGGGATAGCAAAAATTACCATCACAAATAACAAACTACTTTCCAATAAAAAATTATTAAATAATATCCACACTTTAATTCATTGACATCCAAATATTTGTAAATAAATAAATAAATTCTATTTATGATAACAACAATAGCCCATGTGTTCTTACAATCCAAAATTTAAGTTTATGTACAACAATACCTAAAGCTAAACCAAGTACAAAATAAATAAAATCAAGTCAATCCCAATTGGAACGTTGTGTTTAATGCAACTATAGCATCACCAATGACAATATGCAAATGCATGTGAACAAGCGTCTTCTCATTTCCAGTTAGCACTTGAGCAAGATCATAATCTCCATCTTCAACAACCTACATTCAAGAAAGAAAAAGAATTTTTTTTATTATTAATATTGTCATAAATGAAAATTTAAACTTGCAAATTTAGAGGGTTGAGATTTAAGGGAAATGCATGAAGAAATCTCAACAGAATTGAGTTAAAGAATTGACAGAAAAGAAAAATATCCCAAGCAGCAATAGTAACACGGGGAAAATGAAGTTCAAATAATTTCTTAGCATAACAAGAGAAAAATAGACAATAAATTACCTGTATCTGACACAATAGTTCATCACCAAACATTGTTAAATCAATCTACAAAATAAAGTTCAATTATTTGATAAGTAAAAATAAGATAATTTGGAGAGAAAAAAAACTGCTTAGAAAACAGAATTCAAGACAGGTTGTTCTTATACAAGCACTCTGTATAAAAAGTTTAGGTGAGTATATATTTCTTTTACCAGGTACACATCCGTGATGAATAGAGTCTGCTATGTGATCACTGTTGACTTGTGAACCACCCGAGCATATGCAGAACTTTGTGGTATAGAATTTCTGTAGGTATACCAAATGTCCAGTGCCTCTAGTTATTCTGTTGTTCTGGATATCAAGTTCTGTGTCATTCTCCCATTCACTTGCTAGTACAGCTCTTATTTCAGAATTGCGATGACTTGCCCAGAAACCGAGCATTTTCTTGTACATTGTGCTAAGCTGATATTAGTAGGAAATTTATGAAAAGTATTGTTCCTTCCACTAACATGAAGTTTAATTTGCAATTCAGTGGAAGCATAAACACAATGTCTAACAGATAGTGAACCACAAAAAAGTTAAGCAAGCTAGACATTTGAACAGGAAGGCCATGAAGGACCAAAGCCAGGTCAAATCAAGCAGAACAAAGTCTTATTGGGCCTTGTTAAACCCAACACCTCCCCCCCCCCCCAAAAAAAAAAAAGCATGCTTAAAAGGACTTTTGCAACAAGATTTCTAATGTATGAGCAATAAAATTTATTATGACCCTTTGATAGTAATGTTCAATAAAATACTAAAAGGAAAAAAGAAAGACAAGAAAGCCAAACAGTGGCTACTATGGAGATTTCATTATTATAGACAAGAATATCCGTTGTGGGCTACCCTGCTGAGCTCAAAGGATACATTATAGCAGATGGCAATTTCTTTGTTATAACTACGACCTTCAGATGGTAATTAAGTGCCCAAAGAAGATACACACATAGGAAAAATAAAATAAAATCATTATGTTTTGTCGTCAGATGCAACAGACCATAGCATGCTTCCTTTACCATCGTAACCCACTCTTCCTTCCCCACTATAGACCACAATGATTGGTAACAAAATTTGGAGAGAAAAAAATTCATAACATAATCCTAAGGGTTTGTAATTAAGATTTTTGTTTTTATTTTTTATGGTGCACCCTTCGTAAGTATTGGGAAGTGAGCTTGCACTAGCTGCTATTCAAGATCAAGACAAAGCTAGATTTATAAATGAAGATATGAATCAAGATCTAGGAAAAGGAAACATTTATCTTGCAGGAAAGAATTAAGTCAATAAAGAGAATTAAGATGCCTCTTTACAAAGTTGGAAGTGATATCATATCACTCAACCTTAGGAATGTGATAAGAACACCATACAGTTGTATCAGTTGCTATTATAAACAATAAGAACTGAACTAGTTGGTTTAATCTACAACCATACCCAAAGCCATCTCAACAAGAAGCAAAATAACTAGAGCAAGGAGCCATGCTTGCATAACCAAGACAGTTAACTATGTCGAAATTAAAAGACAGTGAAATAAAAATTAAATAAGAAAAAAGAAAATAGCAATTAAAGAATAAAAGAACCACTCAATTGCTTTCTCATAAATTTCTTGTCAGTAAAAGACTTCCAAACAACATAGCTCTTAAGACTAATTGGTCAATCAAATCTTCAAAAAAATCAAATACCTCTTCCCATTTAACAGCTAATACAAGCAACATGATATTTGGAATCTTCAGTGGACTCAAAAAAATTTGTTCTTGTCACAGAAAATTTCACCATTTTCTAACAGCCCAATTCTTGTTCAGTGATTATGAACCATCATCATATATTCTAAATTATTTGGCCTTTTTTTTCTTTACTTGTACTGATGTGACCTGAATTCTTTTCTTTTTTTTATTATTATTATTTTTTTTATATTCATATTGCATCATCAAAATTCATTATAAAACAATCAAAACCCACAATAATTGAAATCACCCATTTGATTCTAGGGTCCAAATGATACAACAAAGTAGAGCTGAGACTTAAGGCAACTGTGCATGGTTGAGTTGGAAAGCAAAAACAATTTAAACCATACTAAATAAAATATATATTTTCTTCTAATTCCAAACAACCCAACAGAGAAAAATCGAAAACATTTGAAAACCCAACCATAAGAACAAAAATTACCAATTTAATCCTAGGGTTTTAATAAATCTCAAAAACCCATCAACTAAACCACAAATTGCAAACAACCCAACAGAGAAAAAAAAGCAAACATTCAAAAAAATAATAATAATAAAGTTTGGAAAAGAATAAAGTTCAGAAAAGAAATACAAAGCAGAAAAAAAGATAGCATCAAAGAATAATAATATGAATTGAAAAGAATCAATCTTATCAATTCAACCAGAAACATAGTTCCTACAGTGCAATCTAATAAGAAATAGCGTAAAATAAGCAAGAAAAAAAAAATCTCTAAAAAGCCCTGGCAATCCAACTAGGAGCTAGAGATATAATGGTTCTCCCCCAGTTCAAAACTCAATAGAAAGCAGATAGAATTGCAGGTTATGCTAGGAACCCTTGACAAAGAAACAAATAACTGAAATGAACGAATTACAAAGCAAATAGAGCAGAGAATCAGATAACAAATTGAGAGAGAGAAGTAGAATACAGAGCAAAGAGGGGACGAACCTACCGAGCCAGAATGAAGAGGCGATGGTGTAGCACAGCAACGGTAAATGGCGAAACCCGACGGTCGACAAATACCTATGCGGGCATGTGATTGTGAGAGGGAGAGAATTTCCAATCGTGAGAGAATGGCTGTGCAAAGTGAAAATCGTGGAGATAGAATAGGGGTTTTACCTAGCAGCAAAACAAAACAGAGAGGGGAAATTGGGAGGGAAGGTAAAAAAGAAGGTCATGGTTTGAGTTCAACTTTCTATTTTATTATTATTATTTTTTTAAACTCATCCAAAAAAACTTTTTATTCTTTTTAAATATATTTTAAAATTAAAAATTATTCATATACTTTATATAATTATATAAAATTGATAAGTACTTTTCAGTTTGTTTGGTTTCAATTTTTTAAATTTAATTTTTTAAAAATTGACTTTTTTTGTTTTTTGTATTTTTTTATTTTTAGTGAATATTTTTAAATTTTTAAGTATTTTTTTACTTTTTTAGATGCACCTTACTTAGATGTATTCAAAAAGTAAAATATTTGTGAAAAAATATTTTAAAAAATTAATAAATACAAAAAATATATTGAATTTTGGTTTTTTTGTTTTTTTGATCTTTAGTTAATTTTTTTTTTAAATACTAAAATTATAATTTTTAAATGTATTTATGTTAGGTGTGTCTAAAAATTAAAACAATTGCTTAAAATATTAAAAAAATTGATAAAAATAAAAACAATACGGAAAACAAAAAATTAGAATTTTCTAAAAAGTGAATGCTAAAAAACAAAACCAAACAAACTGTTTGATTTTTAAAATTTTTCATGAAACTAATTTTTAATCTTTTAAAAGAAATTTGAAACAAGTTTTAGAAAATCAAAGTCATCTCAACTTTTAACGACGAATAATTTTGTCATCGCTAAATGTTTAATTCTTTGCCAACGCCAACTTGTTGTCACCAAAAATAAACAGACTAATAGCAACGCATATCACGTTGCCAAAAATTAACCTTCGTCGCTAAAATTTTCAAAATTTAGGCGCCAACCAAAAATTTAGACGACTAGTGAATATTATACATTTTTAGCAAAGATAGTAAATTTCGTCGTTAAAGGTCTCCTTTTACCAACGAAATTGATCATTGTGTCGTCAAAAATATACTTTTTGCTATGAAAAATTGGTATCGTTGCCAAAAGTGATTGCTAAAAGTGCAATTTCTTGTAGTGTAAGCAATTTGAATGAATCATGCTATATCTTTTTATCATATTGTTTATTTAATAGATGAGGAATGTATTCCTGATTTGGTCAATGATACCTAAGAACAATCGCTTTTGGCATATGCTATAATTAGCATAAAGATATTCTTGTAAATTGTAATGAATTAATGCTTTTATATGTTCAAAAATTTCAGAGTTCCATCTAGGGGTTTTTTTGTCAATCGATAAGATAAATTTCAAATATTATTATAAAGTTTAAATATTTTACGAGAATTCAATCTAACTAGACATTCAACTATGCGAGTAAGTTCAGCAGTCACTTATCTCACAAGATCCATCCCCAATGTGGCCTTAGATAAGGAGTCCTCATACCTCTTCCTCTTAATTATAAATATTTTGGCCAGACCCCTAACTTATGCCTCTCAATAGAAACAAATTACACATTTAAAATTAAAAGCTTCAAGAAATGGTCCCTCTATTTCCAATACTATGTTTTTCCGGTGACTAGTTGTAGCACGTCCGCGGGGGGGACCTCGCGCTACAGTTCGGACTCAATTTGTGTCGCGGTTCTAAATCTGAACCAAAGAGTCCAAATCCGGCAAATCGTTTGAGAAAACAGATTTTTGAAAAAAGTAGTGCCAAACATGGACTGCTTTGCCAGATTACAGAGTCGCCACCTAAATATTTTTTATTGGGAAATTTAGGAAACCCTGACTCGGTGCCGAAGGCCACATGTCCGTCATCACCAAAGTGGTCTTGGCTCGGGAGCTTGGGTACGATCGGGGAAGGTCAGCTATGAGCACCCCCTTTCGCCCGGTCCGAAGACCGGCCTCTACTAACCGTGATATCCGTTTTTGAAAACATTATGCGTTCTTATTCCGGTTATTAACCTAGAATTACTATGTGATGCGCACAACACAAAAGTATAGACTAGATCGCCTAACTTGGAAATAAACATTGCATATCCGTTTTGTCTCGAAAAACGTGTTAAATTTTGCTACTCGCAAGTAGGCTAAAATACGGATTTCAATGAGTATTCCCAACTCAAGTAATCCAACCTCCACCCACAGGCATTCAAACAGTTTATCATGTAAGCACTTAGCCGCATGGCAAGCATACTGTCATGGTAAACATTCACACGCATGTGGTATGCTAAAGCGTAAAATACTTACATCGTACTCCGTGCCAAAATAATAAACTAGTTAGCAAAACATGCATGGCCTAGTTCATGTTAAATGGCTAATGCATCACATACAGGAGTGCAATCTGAATAGGCTCGGCTAACCCTAAACATGGCATATGAAATGCGCGAATAGCACGTATTCAATTTGGAATTGAAAGTACGATGCAGTTTGCATGATGTGCCGAGCCCGATGCATGTAAACAAATGCATGAATGCACACATGCATTGCATGAGGTATGCTAAAATAAGTATGCCCTAATCTACCATAAGCAGGTAAATAAAAGGGTTAGAAAGAAATGGGGGTTGGAAGACATACACCCACTCACACACACTTATTACATTTGCGTCCTCGCTCGGAGGGACCAAAAGAATAATATACAAAACCGAATAAATAATTAACTATCCTAGCTAATTAAATATTACAAATCAATTAAATTAAATAAACAAACTAATTAATCTATTTAAGCGATAAATGCCTCGGAAGGAGGGGACTACTTCGCTGACTCGCATCGTGCAAGTGTGCCTCTGTTTCCTCTGCTCTCCTTCTCTGAAAATTCCCCAAAACTTCAGGAGTGCCTCTCCAAGCACTGGGAAGAATCACCGGCTGAGGTAGGGAGCCACCGGCTGAGGGAGGAAGCCACCGGCTCTGAATTTAATTATCGGCTGCCAAGAGGCAGCCGGCCGGCACTAAAGAGTGCCGATCGGCCCTTTATCCCTGCAGAACCTGCAACTGACAGCAGCAGAGGAAACCAAAGGCAAGGCAATGCAAATCAAAGCATGTATGCACCAAGCACATCCCAAGTCATGCTATGGACTTAAGAGGGGATGCGCCTCGATTCCCGGACCACCAATCGCGCATTTCCATGCATGATGGCCCTAAGAACCAAGAGTGCAAATTTGATTTCAAATGCATGCAATGCAAACAATCAAATAAGGGCGCCAAACCTCTATCATACTTCACTTCAAGAGGCTTAACATACATGCAAATGTGATGCAACCCTAAGCATGTCATCTAGGATGCAAGATGGACAATATGATGCATTTATGCAAGCATACAAACAAGCATATAATACAAGCATGCAATCCAATGGAATAATGGATCTAGACATGAATTAGGCAACCCTAAAAGGCCTAAGATTAGTGGCCAAAATGCCTAGAAAATGAGGCCAAATGCACACACACATATGCAAGTGTTAAGGCCCAAGACTTAGGCAAACCAAAGCAATTCTCATGCATACTTAAAGAGGCCAAACATGGACTACTAGCATGCATTAATAACTCTGAAATTCATACAAAAATGATGCTAAATCATGCGATGAAGCATGCCAAACAAAGCATGCAAATGGCCTAGGCTTAAAGCAAGTCAATAGGGCATTAAACCACACTTAGCACAATCATACATGGCAATATTCAAGCACTTAAAGACAAAGTTTTAACACATAAAACTAAGCCTAAATGACCACCTAGATGGCATCTAGGAAGCATGGAATCTAAGGCATGCAATAAGGCCTAAACATAGAGCATACAAGACATACTCTTAAAGCATTAACAAGGCCACTAAAGCAATCAAACAAGCATGTATGAAGGACTGAAATGGCATGCAAGATGGTTCCAACCATCAAAAATAGAGCAAGCATGATGTATTGCCTATTCATGCTTTTGAGGCCAACAAGCCAAATACAAAGAGGCTACCAAATGCATGATGAGATTGGCCAAAATAGCTATGGACAGAGCTAAATCATGGCAAAATAAGCTTACAAGCTTCACAAACCTAAGCTTAAAACATGCTAGAAAATAGGGTAAACAACCTAGTCATGTTAAGGCATAAAAGAGGCATTACAAGGCAACTATACTAAACATGTATAGGAGGCCAAAACCAACTTAGAGGCATGTTATATCATGATAATATAAGCATGGAAAACAAGCCAAACATGCTCAACACACACTCAAGCATAGAGCTCCTTAAGGAAGCAAAACTTGTCCTTTTCAAGGACATCAAGGAGAAGGGGTGGCCCTCTCCTTCTTGAGACTTCAAGGCATGCTCTTCACCACTGAAATCCCTCAAGATTTCAGTGGTGAAGAGATCCTATTACCAAAATCTCGGATCTCTCCAAAATAGCACAAAAAAATGACCTTTTCAAGGTCTAAGGGTGGTCAAACTTGCTCAAACCACCAAGCACCCTTAATGAACAATAAAGAGGACTTGAAAACAGAGATTTTATGTGTTAATCACTAAGCACAAAAACTGTTTTAAACTAAGTAAAAACAAGTTGCAAGAATGGGGTAAAAAGTGTAAGTTTCTCACCCTTGATGACTACCTTCACAAAGGTTGTTGGTGTTGCCTCCTTGAGCTCAAAACCACCAAAACTCCAAGAACAACCTTTGGAGCCTCGCCCAAGAAGAAAGGTGGGACACTAGGTGCTAGTGTGCAAAAGTAAGCACAAAACACCTAGTTTGCAAAGAGAAAGAGAGAGATATAGAAGTTATATCTATTCTAACCCTAAAACCAGAGCTCTAGCTCTCTAACAATGGCTAACCCTCTGAAAATTGCTAACCCTAAGTCAAGAGGGAGAGCTTCTCTCTTATAGAACTTGCAAAGCTTACAAGCTAAGCAAACAAGACCTCATCCCTCCATACACGTGTATGGAGGGGAAGCAAATGCTCAAAAGCTGTCTGAAAATATCTCAGAAAGCAAGTGCACAGTGGTCGGTTGGGCAAATTGGTCATTTTGCCCAAAATAGTGCCGACCGGCACAAAATAGTGCCGGTGACAACCACAGCCAGCCGGTGGCCTCTAGCCCCAGCCGGTGGTGTGTGGGGATGCCTCATAAAGCATTCCCTGCCCTTCCAAGGCAAATCACAAGTGTTTGGTGCAAAACCAAACACAAACGGTCGAGTTCGGAGGTCCTGAGGCACGGTACGCGAGCCGAGAACTCCGGGGACTCCAAACGAACGCAAACATGGATAATCACCGAGTGTTCCAACGGTGACGTCCAAGTCTTGAGGACGGTCAAAAATGGGGTGTCTACACTAGTTTCTATTTGTTAAAAGCCCCCAATTCTAATGTAATTTCTACACAAAATGTTTTACAAATTTTCACCCACACAGCAGGACAATCCATTAATTATTCTAAATCTTTTGCTTTTTTCTTTCCTAACATCCTGGTTCATGAAAGGTTCATCCGTTGGCTTTTGCTTGGCTTTACATAACAATAAATATTTAGGTCTTCTACTTATTTCAGTCTTCTATTTTGTTGATAATTAGGGATGGCAATGGGTTTGGGGTGGAAAAAAGAAAGAAAAGATAGTTATCGGAGGAGCGAGGGAAAGTAACACCAACCCGATTATACTTCATATTTTTAAATTATTATTATTATTATTATTATTTTTTTTTGATATATGTAAGTTGTAAAACTAAACGGTGCAAGGTTTAAGTGAGGAAGGGATCTAGTGGGTGGGTCAAGTATGAGGGCAATATTTACTAAACGTGGGCAAGGTGAGATTAATCAACATGCATAAAGGGATTAAGCCCCAATATTTGATAAGTAATGTTTTAAATGTCAGTTAATACATATCAAGATTTCGAACTTCTGATATTGATATTCACCAATATATTGGTTGATATTATCTGATATCGGTCAATATATGACCACACTATAGATACTAATATGTATTCTAATACCGTCATTTTAAACCAATTGCAGATGGGATATAGGTATGGATCATTGGTTGAGGACTTCTACACCAGTTACAGGCTGCATTGTGAAGGGTGGAGATCCATTTTCTGCCATCCCAATTGATAATTTTCTTTCCTATGTTGGCCAATCCACATTGATCAAACATGCCCTAGTTCCCTTCCCACTTACACTATCCTTTCCTATCCCTAAAATCACCATCAACAAATTTGAATCCTGTTGTCTGAATTTTCTGTTGAATAGTTGCTCCTCATCACACAAACCCCTCTCATAAGCAGGAACACCATTCGTCAACCTCGTCAATTTGGCAGGTTGGGTACTTTAAACCTTAGGGAAAGGCTATTATGTGCACTCTTTTTGGAGTGCATATGGCATGCACCTTATGCAAAAAAACATAATTTTAATTTAGGATTGGCATAGAATTATCCGATTCGCCTAAACCATCATACTCAATCCGACCTGCACACGTGTGGACGGTTTCACAAATACATTAAGGTCGGGGGTGGTTTGAATTTTGAGGGTTGTGGGTGGGTTGCGGGTTTGAACCGCACCCGCTCAATCCATCCGCATTAACAAATTTTTTTTTTTTAATATTTCAAATCTGGACCGTTCTATTTTTTGGGTGAATAATCTGGACCGTTCATCTTCATCCATACCCAAACAAACAAAACCCTAATCTAATCTCTCAAACTCAAAAGCACAGCTCAGCTCACTCTCATCTCATCAGTCTCACTCTGTCGTTTTTCATCTGGATCAATCGGATCAACCTCGCAAGAGATCGACTCTCTCTCATTACAAGATCGACCGATCGACCTCACTCTCTCATCGCACCGATCGAGCCTCTCGGCGAAGAGACCGATTGACCTTCGAAAAAACCAATCTGCTCTGCAACTCACAGGTAAGCCTCTCTGACTCTCTCTCTCTATCTTTTTTTTTTTTTTTTTTCATCTCTGTGTAAATTCATCAAATTCGTGATCTAGGCTACTGTGTAAATTCATCAAATGAATCAATGGCTACTGTGTAAATTCTTGATCTAGAAGAAAGAGAGGTCCTGAAGTGTTGTTAGGTCTGTAAAAACATGAATCTTGAGATTTTCATACATAAGTACATTGGAGTGATTGGATATTGGTCAGTATAATTATGAATTTTTTTTTACTATGCTCATACTTGGTTGATTGTTTGTTTTTGTTTTTGCTTTTGTCGGTATAAACATGAATCTTGAGATTGTTTTTTCACTATCCAATCAATCCCCACATATGAAGCACGGGTACTCCAAAAATATTGCCGTACAAGTACCGGGTACTTCCCGGTGACGCTGTAGCAGACGTCTGACGCTGCATCGGCACGCCAAAAACGCACTGCACGCTTTTATACGGTCGATATCTGGATGGGTACGCCATGGATGCCATGGTACGTTTGTTTTTGGGTTTTGCAAAAAATGAGATTTTTTATAAATTAAAGGGGTACCGGAGCAATATTTTATGTCTATTTTAAAGAATTATAAAAATTTGGGGTTCTTTTGTAATAAATAAAACATGAAAACAAATTAGGGTTTTGTATTCTCTCTATCATTCGATCATCTCAGCTCCTTCCATATCTCATTCGAGTCATTCCGAAATACTTCAAGAAGACTGAAGAACTTCGAAGGTGCTAGGGTTCCATGTCTATTCGATCATCTCCTTCCAGAAATACTCCCAAGAGAGTCTGAAGAACACTTTGAAGGTGCGATTGAAAGGTTTAATCGAAGGTGCTGCTGATTGATTCTCATTCAAAGGTGCGATTGAAGAGGTAAGTCCATCTTCGATTCTTTCCCCTTTTCTTCTTCAATTCTTTATCCTCTTTCTTTCATTTTTTTTCCCCAGATTTTTGTGCTGTTTATTCGCTGCAAACGATCGATTCTTCTCTTCTCTTTGGTCTTCTTTTTCTTTGATCCTTCATCTTCTTCTTCATTTTTCTTGAACTCTCTTTTTTTTCCCCCCTGATATATGTCCAGATTTTTGAACTAAAATCTGTCCAGATTTGTTGAACTAAGATCTGTCCTTATTTTATTTTATTTTTTCTGATATATGTCCAGATTTTTGAACTAAAATCTGTCCAGATTTGTTGAACTAAGATCTGTCCTTATTTTTTTTTTCCTGATATATGTCCAGATTTTTGAACTAAAATCTGTCCAGATTTGTTTAACTAATATCTGTCCTTAAATTTTTTTTTCTGATATATGTCATATATATATGCAATATAGTATTGGTTGTAAAGCTTGATGGCAAATTAAAATCTGTTGACACCTTAAATTCTCTTTCGTAGCAGTTTATTTTGAGGGGGAGGGATGGGGGTTTTGTAACTGAAAAACAGAGCATTAATTTGTGATGTATAACCATTGGTTTTGAGTTAAGTTAAGTTATCTGTCTGTTTCCACATTGGTTAATTTCCTTGCAATGCTTGATGTTGTGGGTGGATATGATTGGTTATTGTTTCATTGTCTTTCATGAACTAAAATTAAGAGATACTTTGTAGGTCAATATGGGAATCAGATTGAAAGGTGTTGTAGTGTCCTTGTTATTGTCATACTTGTCACTGAAATATATATTTTATTCAATATATGCAATATATTAGATCTGTCCAAATTGTTATTTACATATTTGATGAGCAAAAAGAACAATTTTTAAAATAAATTACATATTTGTCTTTTAGTTTTGTAGTTTTCTTTTTAGTTTTGATATTTAATTTTAATTTGTAAGTTGGATCCTTTAACCATAATTATAAAAAAAAAAAAAATAAGAAAAATATCGGCGTACCGCAGCCGTACCCGTATAATACTTTTTTGGGGTTTTTCCGTATCGGCGTACCCGCACTCGTACCCGTACCGTACTTGTACCCGCACCCGTGCTTCCCCACCGACATGCCTCACCTCTCTCGAGTCCCCGGCGTTCTTTCCACTGGTATTTATCTATTTTTTTACTGTTTGGTTTGTTGGATACACTGGGAAATTATAAAGATTGGGAAAGAAAAAAAATATTTTGATTTTTTATTTGATGGGATTCAAAATAGGTTGGCAAATAACATTCATGATTCAAAAATTTGCTTTTTCCTTTTCATTTCTTCTACAGTTTCTTAGCAGCCAAACATATAATTTACCTTCTTTTTTTTTTTTTTTTTTGGTGTGCTTTTCCCCTTGCATTCCACTTGTTAAGGCATGGTTTGTGCTAGACATTTTAGTTTTGGCTTTGATTGGTTACTGAGAAGATGTAGAGGACTTCAAACTGAACCCTTTACATTAAAAACAGTTTGGTCAAACATGTATTTTTTTTTTTCTTTTCTTCTTGGTTTTCATATTCTGATTACAGTAATTTTTAAATCATAATTAATCTTTTATGAACCTAAATGTTTGGAAGTTAACATACAGTATGGTTTTCTGAAATGGGTTATTATTAAGAATATCAGATACAGTATTTGAAAGCAGTTTGGTCAAACGTGTACTATGTTGCTTTCATTTTCTTTATTTTTAAGAATACAAAATAATTTCCAAACACACCAAACAGATGATTCTAACATTTGCTAATTGCTATAGTCTCAAAAACTTTAATGTTCTTCAATACTCAAATAATTAGAAATGATGCATAGACATGTTTGGCAATATATTGTTGAAAAATAAGTATGCGAGCACCCTTCCACCAACTTGCAGAGGCTGATCAATTCGCATCTGCTAACTAAGCGGATGGATGTGGATTGATTTTTCCCAATCCGCCTAAGTTCAGACGGATGATGGATGGGAGGCCACTCGACCCCTGAGCACCCTTAGTTTTAATTTTTGTGGAAGCTACTGTGGAATTGAATCGAATTATGTGTAACCTGGAGTTATTTTTATATCTATGTAGTGTTGTAGGCCACTTTAGTTTGATCTATGTAAGTTCTTTTTTTTTTCTTTTTTTTTTTAATGTGCTAACCATTTTCGCATGATGCATGCAATTTGCCTGATGAATTGAATTTTCGTGTGATCTCCATTCATATTTCATACATTGCTAATGTGTTTTATATATTTTGAATTTGAGATGGTAGATGTGCATTTTTACTTTCAAAGTAAATGCCTAGATCTCCATTATTTTTTTTTTCAGTACAATATGCTTAAAAGGGATGCAACTTAAATTTTATTTACTTTTACGCTTTAATTAACTAAACTAATTGATAGTGTTTGATACTTGAGGAAACAAGGCTTAGTTTTGAAGTTTTTAACATTGATTGTTCATGCCACAATGCTTCTTATTCCTTTCTTTCTCTAATGAAGATTTCTTTTTAAAGATGATATGCTGACCATTACCTATTTGAACCGTAATTAGAAAGGTTAAATGTTCTAATATGATAGGTATAATTGTTGTATAAGGAGTTAAATTGTAATCTATTATAGCTTATGATTTATTCTTACTCAAATTTTTTATTTTAGTTGCATAGGCGAAATCATTCAAATTTATTCTCAGTTATCAAAATAAATCCCTGGCATCCACAGACAACAGTCAAATGGCCCTCTCCAAAGTTCATACTGCTTCATCTACTATCCTTGCCAAGGTCCTCCACCCAACTACCTGTTCCTTCAGCACATATGCCAATGCATATGACTTGCTCACTCACACTACACCATCTCGCAAGACCGCCATGGTGATGAACCAAATGTTCACAGTTGATCTGAGGTCCCAAATCGGGAGCTGCATGTCAATCTCAATGATGCGAATTGGGACACTGATCCACAACATTGAGATGAACCCCGGTCAGGGTGGTAAGCTGGTCAGGGCTGCTGGGACTTCAGCAAAGATTCTTAAGGAGCCAAAGGCGTCAAGGCATTGTTTGATCAAGCTGCCCTCAGGGAAAGAGAAACTGATCGATTCGCAGTGCAGAGCCACAATAAGGACCGTGTCGAACCCGGAACACGGAGCAAAGAAGCTTAGGAAGGCCGGGCAGAGCAGGTGGTTGGGGCGGAGGCCGGTGGTTCGTGGTGTGGCCATGAACCCAGTTGATCATCCTCATGGAGGTGGTGAAGGAAGGAGTAAGAGTAGTGGGAGTCACGGGAGGTCTTCGCGAACACCGTGGGGTAAGCCTTGTAAGAGTGGGTTCAAGACTGGACCACTTAAGAAAAGAAGGTAGAGTTTGGTTTGGGTTTCATCTTTTTGTTCCCATTTTGATTGTCTTGCTGGATTGTCTTAAATTTGATGATGTATCCGTCACTGTTTTTGTACAATGTACACCAGTCGTGTAACTTTTTCCTGGAATGTAAGCACCAAATGGGTTAGTTTTTTTTCCTTTAGTTTTTCATAATACATTAAATAAAATGTAATTGTGCAAAGCCTGCATATTTGCTGAGACTGTTAACGGCTCGATACACACCAAGATCTTTTGCAACAGAGAGGCGAGGCAGTGATGATCCTCATCCACAATCACAATTTTGCAAGCGAGCATTGTAACCAACCCTTTGGGTCAGTGTCTCCAATGACAAAAGGCATTCGTAATCAGTATTTTTATTGTTCTTTCATTAGTTGTTGAATTAGGATGATAATTTATGAGGTTGTATTATTATGATTGGCAATAGATTCATATGAAATATAGTGATGAATAATAAAGAATCTTGTTATCGAGAGACTAGTTATGCTTCCATTGATGACCCCCCTCAGGGCTTAAAAGTCCCTTGGCTCTAAACAAATGTAATTAGAATTGTCTTTTTGGTCAATCTAATGCTGTTGCTTTCTTCTTGAATTTTACTAGAATAACTAATTGCCAGGACCATTATTTTATTTATTTTGTCTAATTTGTTTGTTCATTGTGAATTTCAATTTTTTTAGTGAAAAATATTTTTTTGATTTTTCATGGAAAATATATTTTCAAAAAACTTTTCTTTATGTTTGGTGGTGGGGAGACAGAGGTGGAAGTGATAGTGGCGGCGGCGGTTGTTATGGCAACAGAGATGGTGGCGGTGCCAGTGGAGGTGGTGACGGTGGTGGAGGTGATAGTGGCGGTGGCAATATTGTGATGACATTGATAAAATTTAATCTTTTCGATCAAAATACTTGCACATAAATAGATTTTATTTGAAGTCTTATTTATTGTATATTTGTTCGGGATTATTTTTTACTTATTATATATATGTGAGTCTTATTTATTGTATAGAATTTTTTTTATTTAAATGAGTTGTGTTTGATCTGTGACGAAATCAAAGTAATATGATAAAGAATAACATAATTTCTATTATGGGGGTATCATGACATTTATGTGTAGGGTCCTGTTATGGTATGCAACTTACGCCTTACACTTACGCCTTTTCTGTTTGCAGTCCTGCTTTTGTTTTCACCTTCCACTTACACTTTTTGTGTAAGTGGCACATGGTGTGCAACCTTGAGGGTTGCACACTTAAGAAAAGTCCTTATGTGTAAAATACAATTTTGAGGTTAATATAAGTTTGTGTTTGTTTTTATTGAAGATAACATATTTTTTGTTTACTATTTGATTTAATCTAGTAAAATAATATAATAATAAGATGTAGTTTTTGTAAATTAGAATGATCAAATTGAGTTGAAATCAAATATTGAATAACTTCATTCAATAAGATTAGTATTACTAAATTGACTCGTGGAATTTTTTAAAAAAAAATTTCATATAATTTTTAGTTAATGGTGAGAATTTTTACAATAACATGTTAACGTGACATGAATTAGACACGGATCAAAAATGATACGATATAATAATACAAAATAATAAATGAGTAACACAAAATAATAAATTAATTGAGTTAGTATTGAAGTAATTGTGATTCAAACCTAGAATAACACGAACATGACATGATGCCCATTCCTAATTTCTGGAAAAAAAATCAGAAAAAAAATTAATAATAATAAAAGCAACTTAGGTTTTTTCATATGATTTTCTATTTTTGGATATAAATAATGTTTGAAAATCCAAAAATATATTTTTGTGTATTTAATAGTTTATAATTATAATTTTGATTTTTTCTCTTATTTTTTTGGAGATTCGGTTTAAGTTTTTGTAAAATTTAAACCTAACCCGATTGAATAGAGCCAAATTGTAAGAAAATGCTTATCAATTAAATTAATGTTGAAGTAATTTTGATACGAATATAAATGACACGACATAAACACTATCTACAACGACATGTAGTCCAGTCAAAATTAATTTGGTGAAAAAAACATAAAAGCACTTATTAATTTTCATATATATTTTTTTGTAGACATAACGTTTGAAAAAAAAAAAAAAAAAATCTATTTTCATATATTTGTTGGCAAACAAATTTTAAAATTTTGTTTTCGTTTTTTTAAAACTCTTCGGGTCGGGTCGGGTCGGGTCGGGCATGTTCTAAATTCCCATTCGGTTGGTTCAGGGAGGGGTACCTACTCCATATCCATATGTTTTGACAAACATAGTTTAGGTGACTCTCTCTCTCTCTCTCTCTCTCTCTCTCTCTCTCTACGCATAGTAATTGTTTCTCTAAGATGGGTGTGTTGGAGCTGTGGGTAATCTTCACTTTATCTCTCGTGTTCTCTTCACGAGTTCAAGTTCTATTTTCTGACTTTTGATTTTTGCTTTCAAGAAACCCTACTTGGGATTGGTGATGATGTCTGGGTTTTTCATTTGTTAATATGTTGGTATTACTTTCAATTGTGGAATGGTAGAATTGTAATTTTTGATTTTTTGAATTATTTATTTGTGTGAATTGCTGATTTTTCAAGTAAAGTTCTTTGTCAAAGCAAAGTTTTTTCTTTTGGGATTAATGCAAAATGTGTAACTTTTGTCACAAGTAATAGTTTTTTTCTTCACAAAAATATTACTTTTGCTTCTCACAAAAGTATAGCTTTAATTATAATAAGGGATTGTTTGAGATGGGATGATCTAAATAAATATACTTTTTAATTTTTTATAAAAAGATGTGAAAAAAAGTAAAAAGGAGATGTGTCCTAAATAGATATACTTATTTAGTTTATGCCAAATAAGTCTTTAGTTATAGATAACTTTTAGATACACATCACGATTTCACCATTCATAACTTTCCTCACACAAATAATAACTTTTATCACAAAAATCATAACTTTTCTTATAATATGCAAGTGCACAATGTAACATTTTCCTAAAAGTTAACGTCCTTAACAAGCCTTTTTCTGAAACCAACTTGGCGTCTTTTCAAAATTCTTTATGAGATCAAGTTTTTCAAGCAAAATATCTCCCTAATATTCGCCTCAATTTTCCTTGTAACGAATCTTCCTCATCGGGCTGGTGACATGTACATCATTCTCTTGTTAACCAGCGTGAAAATCTCATTTCAAACGTTTACTTTTGGGAAAATAAAAGAATTGCTTTCAACTAGCACGAGAATTCACCACTCTACAGTTTTGTTTTGTATTTCGAGAGGCTAAATTCTAATAATTACATTAAATAAACTTGATTAATTATTTAGACTATATACAAATCAAAGTCAAAGCTCAATTTATATCTTTTATTTTTTTTTATTTTTTGAACAATATACCTTGGATTTGATTGATCACAATATTCATAATAATGATTAAAGTACCAATTTCAATGATAAATTACACTGACTTATTTTAAAATTTAAAAAAAATATCCATCGAATTTTGTATATTTGACATAATTTTATTTGGAATTTGAATTCTTTCAAGTTTGTTATCTCAATTTGAGATAGCATTTGGCTTGGCTGGCCATTTTAGGGCCAATTTGGTGATTTAAAGTGTTTTACTTTATAAGATTCGTTAAGTAAAATAATATTTATGTAAAAAAATAAAGATGATCAGATATCGATAATTACATATTTAAATCACATTTGTATTATAAAAAAATAATAGTTATTCTTAAAATTATAATGGTCGGTCATTTTTTTTTAAAACAAATGTAATTGAAACATATAATTATCGACATCTCACAAATTTTCACAAAGTTATCGTATCTTTAGACATAACAGCAACCTACTCTATAAATTTAACTTTCGTAAAAGTGAATGATGTTATTATTAGATTTATTGTATAATCATAACTTGTTAGACCTTCTTTTTTTTTTACAAAATTAAATATAATCCTCATATTTTTGTAAATTATTATGTTTTATTAATTTAATGTATAAATATATATAACTACTAGTATCACGGGAATTGAGAGCAACTATAGCGGTTTTGAACTAGAGAACTCGATAACCTTGTGAAAACTAAACTAGAGCAACGTACGTAAATGAGAATAATATATATATATATATATCTTAGGAATGAAAGAGAGATCATAACTTTTTTTTTTTTGTTAAATAAAAAATATTAGAAATAAAAAAAGCACATCCAGATAGATAGCTAGCTGGCACAGCTATCAAATTATTTAGAACATCCATACCAAACTCTTTAATTTTTTAATTAAATTAAAATTATTTTATTATTTTAACTACTCACCTTTAGTACTTGTTGTATCAAACTCTTTATTTTAACTTATTCTTATTAAATATTATTTTCTTATTGTGTTTGTTAGTGTTTCTTTTTTTATTAAATTGGTAAGTTACCAACCAAACAATTCTAAAAAAAAAAAAAAAAATTTTGCTGTTGATCGGTTGACTAGCCAGATGTCCGGCCGGACTTCTGGACAAACATCCGGTAACACACAAATAGCGATAAACGATGTCTTGCTTGTTGTAACGAGTTACTATACCGATTGAAAATTTTGATAAACTGCACACGAGTTTGATGCAAATGATTTTTTCAAATTTTTAGCTAAAAAATAAAGTTTGAAAAGCTTGATGAGGATGCTCTTAAGACCATGGCCCTGTTTATATTATTGGAAGACCATGTTTGGTGCACCGTTTTTTACTCTGCTTTCCAAATCATCTTTCCACTGTCGAAAGGGACATCTTTTGAATCAATCTACTAATCCAAATATGGAGAAAAATGGGTCATGTTTAGACAAACTCCACCTGCTACCACTCACTGGACCATCTTTGCTTGGATTCTTGGGATAAGGGGGTGCTGCTGTGCCTTAAGGCACAGCAGTAACTGCTGTCCCCTTGTGGGAGTTTTGTTCGAGTGTTTTTCGTTAATATGAACCGTTCATATTATAGAATTCATCCAAAATATTATTCTTGTAAAAAATCAAGATCATCGGATATTCATAACCCGTGATTAGATCTTAATTATTTTTAAAAATTTATGAAAGTTATGTTAACCATTAATTTTTATAGAAACAAATGTGTTTTGGCTATAGGGTTATAGATATTCAATCAAATTGATTTTTGGTATGAATGATCTACTCGACAAACCCTACAATATGAACGGTTCAGATTATCAAAAAACACTCGGGAAGAACTCCCACAAAGGGACAGCAGTTACTGCTGTGCCTTAAGGCACAGCAGTATCCCCTTCTCCGGATTTGTTGCTGACTTTTTGAGTTATCAAGAACATGTACACTAAAAAATTTATATATAAAATTAATCATATGCCTTTTACAAGAAATAATTTGAGAGAAAATGTTTCCTTAAAAACAAACCGTTATATAGAAAAAAGAAAATGATTTTTATTTTCATTTCATTTCTTTTCCTGTAAATTGAAGGCAAAAGTGAATTCTCTTTCTTTCTTTCTCTCACACGTATGCAAGAAAAGTAAAAACAATAAGGTAACGTACCAAACTTTGATTCTGAAACGATCTTTGTTAGTTTTTTTCTTTCATTTGAGGTTGGATTATTCTTTAATGCTGTGTTTGGTCGAGAGATTTGAGGAGGGATTTGAAAAGAAAAATAAAAAAGGTAGGTAAAATGTGAAAAAAAATATACCTACATTTCACATAGTTTCACACACCTTTTCCCTTTCCCTTTCCAAATCTCTCCCCAAATTCCCCAACCAAAACCAAACACAGCATAAGGGACCTAAAGCATACGCCAACTGTTCTTCCACCTGCTCAAAAGCTAATGCATCTTTTCTCTCCCCTTTACTTTTTTTTTTTTCTTCCTTTTCTTTTATTTTCCAAATCTTACATACTGATAATGGCTATGCAAAACAAACACCAAATTTCCCAAAAAGCAATTAAACAGAAATAATAAAATCCTCTCAGAGGCTAGCAGTGATCATTTTGAACAATATGGGAAACCCATTCAACAACAAAACTGTAAACATGTTTTCAGCAACATGAGCCACATTATTACAAGTTCAGTGCCATGCAAAACCCGGTGTTACGAGCATTGTTTCAAGTGCTTAGGCATTACAAATCCAAATATAAATCATACCCACTAAACTCGATGAAACAGAAGAACTTCAGCAGAAAAAGAACTTTCCCAAAAAGAGATTTGGCAACTGACTCCCTGCTTCATTCTTCAGGATCATCCGAACGAACAACTGATGAACAAACCAATAAGTAATTTTAAAAATGCACCAAATAGGCCCTAACATCCAACATATTTGCTTTTCTTGCCTTTGTTTTTCCCACAGAACCTTAGGACTGTAGCTTAGCAACTCCTTACCATGACTTTGGTTATTAACATGCTCTAGCAAAGGTCCACATATGTAAATTACATTGAATGCAAAACAGAGGAGGAACAGCCTAAGCAAGAAAAAATACATGTCTAAAGTCTGCTTCACAATGGCAATGACTGCCACATTTTCCAGTAGGTAATGATCAAAAAAATTAATTCTGTCCACTTTGGGTGGCATCAAACTCTACTATAGCCCACTAAAATGCTAGCATTATGACGATGACGATGATGATGATGCCAAATAAGAACACCAAAATAAAATGGTTTACATCTAGAAGTTTTAACTTAGCCAAGCCCATGGCATGGAATATTCAGAGCGCATTGATGACTATGATCCAACAGTTCCAAAGATTAAAAAACATACATTTCAAGCATCAATACATTAAATAGATGGATGTCAAAGGGTTGACTGAGCGGCCAAGGATTCACCAGAGAGTGGCAAAACACATCAGAGGCACCAGAGACTTGGAGAGTGATTGAGGTCTATCCGGAGACAGTAGAGAACCCAAGGATCAAAGTGAAGACCTAAAACTCAAGTAAAGTGCTTAACTAATGTAAGAGGGGTAAAATCTTCTATATACAGAAGCGGAGCACATGTTCTTAACTAAACGTCCAAGAAGAGCTTTAGGGAAACCGTTGGGCCATTAGAGATGCCTTTTAGAGAGAAATAATGTCTTTCTATGGGGTAAAGCTCAGTTGCAAATGTTCTCTCTCAACAGGACGGGCGCTCAAGGCTATTTGACCCTTGCAGGGTGCAACACCAGAGTGGTTCATCTCTAGCCTCTAAACCTCAAATCTGCAAAGTACCACAATATGTGCCGAGTGATTCAGCATGCCTAGAGACGTGGTGTGAGTATCGTGGAGTGACGTTGTAAGATGGCCTAACACTTGATCCCTGCTTGGTTTCAAGAAGGTAGGCTTCCCAGTGATTATGTCCAAGACTGAAGCAAACACAATGTTGTTGGCCTCTCATAGTACATTCAACATAAGTGATCAAGCAATAATATTTGTGCACATCTAATGTACTATTCTTGTAAATGAACCAACTGCATACTTTATTGATTTTTCTTAAAAAGATATCATACATAATCAAGTAACTTGAAAACCTCGTTTGTTTGATAATGTTTGTACGGGAATTGCTGTTTTTCCACTATCAGCTCTTAGAGATCAGTTGATTGATGTTATGAGTAGTTCAGACATGATCTTTCTTTATGACCAACAACACCTACTTCATGAGAGCAACCTATGATGATAATAACTATATAGAAGAAGCACTTAACCAATCAGACTCCACCTGGGTTGAAGTGTTTTGCCAGCATGAACCACATATGTTGGGAGTACTTTTATTTTCACAACTCTCCGAAGTAGAATTTTTCTCAGTCGGGGAGAAACAGGAAGTTTTTGCCAACATGAGCCACATATGTTGGAGTTCTATTTTCACAACTCTCCGAAGGAGAATTTTTCTCATTTGGGGGGAAATAATAGGAATGAAAAAGAATTGTATGACATTATAGAAGATTAGGAGTTCTATTTATTCAAGAGAGCTTATTTCATTAGGATTTAAGTGATTATTATATTGTACGGGGGCGAAATATCCCTTGCTCTCCGTACGCCTTGAACGTCAAGCTTCCGTCAACGGCGTCTGTCTCTGCAATACAAAAAGGGTGAGCTGCCCGACGGTGGTGTGCCGAAAAGACCCTCCGACGATCAAGTCAGATTTCAGGAAGAAGACAATGGGGAGAGAGTGTTTGTGAGAGTGAGTTCGCATACGTCCAACGTCCGTCTCCTCTCCTATTTCTAGGCTGGCCATGCAATTTCAAGGTTATCGCGCGAATACCTCTGCCGTCCTTCCTCGACAGTGGCGGTCTGCACGCCTCACCACCTTACGCTGTAAAGGTTTTGTCCTTTCACCAAGACACACCGAATCGTCTAACGATTGAGGCGTTCGTGGAGCAGATGTCCTCTGCTTCACACCATTGGCCCAGGTGGCACCCTTGACCGAGATACCACAACCGGCCTATTGCTTGCGGAAGATCACCAACCGAGCTACATACTGCCGAGCTGTCCCTTGTCATCACGTGAAAGACAGACCACCTCGGCTGAGCTACTCCTGAACCGATTCATCAGGACCAACCGGTTGCGAGGCATGTCGGCCCCCAACCATTCCTTCTAAATCATCAGTTGCAAGGAACCATTCATCTCGGTTGGTCGGTGGACGCATTCGCCTTCCGCCTCGACATCCGATAGCTTTCATTACTATCTCGGACCGTGCGAGTCCGATAGCCTCGGTTGGGGCTGGCTTGCGCGTGCTCGGTCGAGGTCTCGGACCGCGCAAGTCCATCGCGTCAACAGGTGGTCACGAGCCATGCACTCAGCAATTCGACGTCGCCGCTTCTACCGCCGTCACACGCAAATCTTCTCTCTCAATTGCCCCTTAAACCCATCCGAGCTATCGTGATTGGGTTTACTATCTCGACCGAGCCATGGTCAAGTCGCGCCACTGCCAAACCGAGCGTTGATCGGAGAAGTATCTGTCGCCGAGCTAAGGTCGAGTTGCGCCCCTGCTAGGCCCAGCTTGATTGGAGGAACACCTGCCGCCGAGCCACGATTCAGTTGCGTCCCTACCAAGCCGAGCGTAATTGGCGACATATCAGTCGCCGAGCTGTCTCAATTGGCCGGCCATTTCCTCCGCTGTCCCATCAAAAGTCGTACAGCCGTACTGACAGCCGCCTTTTCAGGGCCACGTGTCATCACGCCATGGGGTCGTGCAGCCAGCTGTCCTGCACGCGCAGAATTCAAACGGCTGCGCCGTTTGGGGTTTTCCCCCCATTTCATGCGCAGGCCAAGGGTCACCTCAACCCTTAATAGCCCTAACCCTAAGCCTCCCAAACCTTTCACTTCTTGTTTTCATCTCTAAGCCAAGAAAACCCTAGCCTTCAAAACTTTCCACCATCATCGTTCTCGTTCATTCTTTGCGCCATCGTTCTCGCCATTGCTGTTTCTGCGCTCTGCTCGAGCTCTCAAGGTCCTCGTTCGTCTTTGGTAAGTCTCTCCACCCTTTTATTGCATTTCCAGTTTCCATTTTCGAGTTCTTCGAGTTTGTTCTTCATTCTTGTACAACTGTGTTCTGCATGTTGATTTTTGTTGTTTTTCGCTTCTTCTCATGCACCCTAGGCCAACTTGAAACTGGAGGATGGGATGGGGCCTTCGTGCCCCTGGTTTCTTCTGGGTTCGAGCAAGTTCATCTCACTTCTGGGATGAACAGCTTGAACCTGGGTAAAACCGAGCTAAATCCCCACTTAGATCCATAGGTAGAGCTATAACCGAGCAAAAGACTGTTTGTGGCTTCTCGCAGAAGCCGCGACCGGGCTGGATACCCCATTAGGTCGGTGAATGAGGTGGTCCGAACTACAGCCATGAAACCCCTGCCTGGAACCTTGACCGAGCTAAAGGATCAACTAGATCCTGCACGTAGTCTTAACCGAGCTAGAACCGAACTAGGAGACAAGCACACATGTAGTTAAACTGAGACCGGTCAAAACACCAAATCCTTCCCTGAGCTATTTCCATTAGGAGCCGCGCAATATCTGCCGTGCTAACCCTTGGCCATATTTTTCAATATGCAGAACAAGTAGGACCGACCAAGCCCTTCAGCGTTATCACTGGTGGAGCTCAAAGCTCGAGCAAAAACACCATCATTTTGACCGAGATACACAGTACATTGAATAAAACCGAGCCAAATGGGAAAATACCGATTTAAGGTTAGCTCACCCGGCGCGATGGCGGAGTTTCGGAGGGATTACAACATTCCTGACGACATCGTCCTGGAGCTCGCCAAAAAGGGAGATACCCCTTGGGAGATTTAGACCGGTGCCCCTTCACGGTCGTTTCCATAGTAGAGGGCGGTGTCCGCTTCCCGGTCCAACCCTTGCTCTGCGAATTTTTAAGGCAGACAAGGCTTTGCCCGAGCCAGGTTTCGAATAACACATACAAGATAATAAACGACGTCGCCAAGCTGAACCATAGGCTCGGTCTTAATCTCGGCCTCGCAGAAATTTTCCATCAGTATAGCTTGAGTAGGAATAAGAGCGGGCTCTGCTGGTACCTCAAAGTGAAGAAGGGCCGAGCAAAACTTATAGAAGGCAACCCGGACAAATAAACGAATGATGACGATTTTTTGTGGGTGTCTGGTAATTTTGAAGACACCGAGGCACCCATACCGAGGTGGTACATTAGGAAAGACTTTGGCCACGCTGGTAAGTAGCCCGACCGACCGCGCAATCTTCTTTCTGCATTTCATTATGATTTTGTCTAGCCGGACTAACACTTGGTCTCTTCTTGCAGATAGACATTTGGCAGCGGACTATCACCAGGCCAACCCCGAAGCAATCCGAGCCCTGCTCCGTCTCCCCGAGGAAGACAGAGAAGCCTCAAAACTGCTCGGCTTCGAGCAAACATATCACTACCAGGCGCCGCGCAAAAGCAAGCTGCGGACCGACTTTTCAAGGCCTCCTCCCGTAACTGCACTCCAACTCTTCCACCAATCAGACTCGTCCCAACAACCGCCGAGCAGGAAATGGCAAAAATCAAGGCCATTAAGTCTATGATCACTGGAGAGGAAGGGGAGTCCCAACCCCAAAAGGCGACCGGGGGAACTTCCTCCACCCCCGCCGAACAAACTGAGGCGGTTTCGCCTGCAAGCGAACAAAAATTTGGCCGCCCAAAGAAAAGGCCAAGGAAAGACAAAACCGGTCGGAGTCTGGCCGATGAAGACTCCACCGAGCTAGCATCGAATGAGCTGGGTGACCAGGCCGAGCAACACAAGACCGGCAAATCCAAGGGCAAGGGCCCAGCCACCCCCCCGGTCTGGGCGCCCCAGTTCGTATATCAAGGCCGAGCAGTTTCCGCCGGAGACTCGGTCCAGGAGGACAAGGATCACTCACTTGGTTTCAACTTGACCAAGGGGTTGGCCTTGCCCGAGGACATGAAAAGACACGACGAGCTATCCGACCTCAAGGTCCTTCGCTCGGCAGCAGAGTCAATAGTGCTGGTAAGTAGAACACTCTTAGCTTCAAGTTTTTGTTCGATTTTTTGCACGGTCTCCGAACGCTAACAATCTTTCGTTTGTTCGCAGGCCGCGCAGAAGAATTATCTGGCCCATGATCGCATGATCAAACTGCGGCAAAATCTGCGCGATGCCATCACGGAGAACAAGACCCAGAAAGGCGAGATAGAGAGACTCAGGGCCGAGCAAGACGCGATCGCGGCCGAGCGGGATGCATTGCAGCTGAAGGTCGACCGAGCTGATGCGGACAAGAAAGAGGCCGCGAAGAAGGCCAAAGCTCGGTATCTCACCGAGCTCAGAAAGTTGCGTGATGCTAACAAGGCGGCCATGGACAAGGCGGTGGACGAGGCAGAAGACCGCGGATATAAGCAGGGGGAGAAAACTTACGAACGTCAAGTCCGAGCTACCAAGGACATCTTTTTCCAGTGCGGCTGGAAAGCCGCCGTGGAGAAAGTTGGCCTTGGTCAGGATTTTGACATGTTCATCAACCCGCCCCCCGCGTATATCCCGGTCTATTTGCAAGCATATGCCAACGCCGCACAGAACCGATTAATTGCCGAGGCGAGGAAGGAGGCCATGGAACAAACCGAGCAACCTCCACCCGAAGCATCTCCAAATGCTGAAAATGAAGTGATTGATCGGGAGGTTCTCGTGGTGGAGGGCACTGACAATGAGGCCGAGGACATCCTGCCCGAGCAAACATCACCGAGCGCCGAGTTGACGGTAGAAGGAGCCAAGCAGAACCTTGACTGAAGATTTCCTTTCTCTTTTTCTGTTTTATTTTCTTGCTTTTGTTTTTGCTCCCTTTTTGCAATGTAACCGGGCAATGCCCCCCCGCTTGTACTGAATTTCTTTCTATCAATGAAATGTGAACTTTTTGCTCGCATATCTGTTATTTCTCTTCGGCTTGCATGTGTGTGAATTTCTTGCTTCAAACTTTATGAAACTGGCAGGTCGGCTGAACCACACAAACAGTCAGCCTTCAAGTAACCTTGTAGCTCCTTGCATTTCCAAAATGATATTTTGTACTTGGCCGAGCAAAGTCCGCTCGACCTTGATCGGTTTGCAGGCACCAGCATTTTAATTCAGCCGAGCAAAGACCAGCTCGCCTTTTAAGTTGTTTAATGCGCCAATATTTCCTTTTGGCCGAGCAGAAGTCAGCTCGACCTCATAACCTTTGGACAAGGCACCAATGTTGCCAATGCCACCGAGCAAAACCAGCTCGTTTTCCATATTGGAAAAGACACCAATATGCTGAATGGGCCGAGCAAAATCAGCTCGGCTCCTACATTGGGCAAATCACCAATGTTTCAGTTAGGTTGGTCACGCCGCCAACATTCCCACTGGGCGAGCAAAACCACCAAATTTCCCTAATGCGCATTGTTCCATACGCAACTGTTTGTGCGGTCTGCTCCCATTCCGAGGAAAACAGTCCGGTCACATGTAGGCCGGTTCTTGCCCCTGGCCTCCATAATTGCCTTTTGTGTCTTGTTATATCATTGGACAAACGGAATACGAAACAGGAAGAAACTATTTTTCATTACAAAAACATTGCCATCTCTTACATCAAATGCCAAAGGGCTAGGGGTCTTAAAAAAAAAAAAAGTTGAGCAACATAAACAAATTACATTTCAAAAGTAAAAGACCTTAAGGTTTGCTGCATTCCACGGTCTGGGGACAGCCTTGCCATCTAAGTCTTCCAGATGGTATGCCCCCTTGCCAGCAAGACCAACCACCTTGTATGGTCCTTCCCAATTTGCACCGAGCTTGCCTTCGCCAGGGATCACTGTGTTGCCAAGCACCTTCCTTAGGACCCAATCCCCAATCTTGAATAGCCTGGGGTGCACTGCCTTGTTGTATTTTTTAGAGAGTTCCTGCTGATAGGCTGCTATATGGATCAATGCGCGCTCTCGTCTTTCCTCAGCAAGGTCCAGCTCTAATGCCACGGCTTCGTTGTTCAGGTCCGGCTGGAAACTTTCTGAGCGGATGGTTGGCATGCCAATCTCTAATGGGATGACGGCCTCCATACCATAGGCCAGGGCGAATGGAGTCTCTCCAGTCGATCGCCTTGGCGTAGTGCGGTATGCCCAGAGCACATTAGGAAGCTCTTCAACCCACTTTCCCTTGGCCTTCTCAAGCCGCTTCTTTAGCCCGTCCAAGATGGTCTTGTTTGAGGCCTCTGCTTGTCCATTCGACTGAGGATAGGCCGGCGTTGAATTGTAGAACTCGATCTTCAACTCTTCGCAAAATCCGCGAAAAAGTTTCCCATCGAATTGAGTGCCATTATCTGAGATGAGCGCCCTGGGTATACCGAAGCGAGTGATCACATTTTGCCAAACAAATCTCTTAACGTCCTTCTCCTTAATGGTTGCCAATGGCTCGGCCTCCACCCACTTGGTGAGATAGTCAGTGGCGGCGATGAAAAACTTGCGATTGCCTGGTGCAACTGGGAGTGGCCCAACAATATCCAGTCCCCAGAGTGTGAACGGCCAAGGACTCATGAGGGAGAGCAACTCCCTTGCTGGCTGGTGGATCTGGTGAGCAAATTTCTGACATTTTTCACATCGGCGAACGTATTTTTGCGCGTCCGCCTGCATGCATGGCCACCAATAACCCTGCGAGATTGCTCGGTAGGCTAGAGATCTACCCCCAGTATGGCTGCCGCAGATGCTTTCGTGGATCTCATAGAGGAAAGCTTCCACCTTAGAGGGGTGGACACACTTCAAATACGGCCCCGTGAAAGATTTCTTGTACAAGGCTTCGGAAGATGAGAGCCAAAACCGCTCTGATTTTGCCCGGATCTTGTGCGCCGCCTTCTTTTCTTCTGGTAGAATTCCATCTTTCAGAAAAGCGATGATGGAGTCCATCCAGGAAGGGCCCAAGTCGGTGCAGAGTACTTCGGTCGCTTCTAGTTCCTCAATGCTTGGCCGAGGTAAAAATTCGATCATCAAAGGATTGGGAAAGGTCGTCTGAGTGGAAGCGAGACCGGCCAATTCATCAGCCGTGCTATTTCCTTCGCGTTTGATCTGCTCAACTCTGATAGCATCAAACTTCTTGACTTCTGCTCGCACCAACGCCTGATACTTGGCCATTCTTTCATCTTTGGCCTCGTACTCCCCTGAGACTTGATTGACCTCCAGCTTTGAGTCACTGAACACCATAAGGGCTGTGACCTTCATTCTCAGCGCGCTCCTTAGACCGGCGAGGAGGGCTTCATACTCCGCCTCATTGTTGGATGCTGGGAAGCCGAGCGTAATTGCTTGCTCAATAATCAGCCCATCTGGCGAAGTTAGCACAATTCCCAGCCCGGCTCCATGCCTATTGGACGCCCCATCGACGAATAGTTTCCACATCTCGCCAATGAACAGCTTCCAGCAATCAGACGGATTCTGGGAGCTTCTTAACTCCAAGTCTTTGGTAGGCGCAATCTAGTCTCTTTCCATGTCCTTGATGGGTTCTTCTTTCAATGAGTCGTCGGCCTTTGCTATTTCGGTCGAGCTTCACCCTTCTCCCGCTTGCGAGTCAACACTTATCTCTGTTGCGAGTCAACACTTTCCTCGACGCTGATCTTTTGGTCGGTCACTAGGACGGTTTTCCTCCTGCCCGACCGAGTGAACTTTCCCTGCTACCCTTCTGTCCACCGTGACCGGATTATCCTTCTCGGTCGCAGAGGCGGCATCATCTTCCACACGAATGTGTTCGTTGATCCGCTGCATCAAAGATTCCATGGTGGTCGGCTGATGCATCGTGAGTGAGTCTCGAAGCCTATGCTCGACTGGGAGGCCCCTCTTGTATTGAGTGATCGCCAGATTGGTAGGACAGTCGAGGATCTCGTTGTAAGTCTCCCAATACCTCGCATTGTATGCCTTCAGCGAACTCCCAGACTCCATTTTGACGCCCAGAAGGTGGTCGACCTCCTTCGGCGTTCGAGTGTTAGTCTTGAATCTGGTGACGAAGGCTTCCGCTAGTTGTTGCCACCCCTCGATACTCCCCTCCGGGAGCCTTTCGAACCACTTCAAGCCCAGCTCCCCCAAGCTTGCTGGGAATATGAGCCACATCAAGGCATCGTTCCGACGGCTACCATTACTTGCCGGTAATGACTCACATGCATGCGGATCCGTTTTGCCGCCGTACAAAGTGAATTTTGGCCGGTGGAATCCGTGAGGAGTGGGTGCCCTCAATCTCCGGGACAACGGCGTGGATGTAAGCCTTGCCGCTTTGTCCACCAAAGGTTGGGCTATGTTTTCGTGCCGCAGATCACCACTTCTTCACCGCAACGAATGGGGCACTCAATCGAGCGCCGCACCTTCGAGCCTCCCGACGGGCGCGCTTTCTCCAAAGACGCCCTCGAGATCTTCGAACGGAGGAGGCAGAGTATCGCGACGTTGACGACAGGCGTGAGGGCAATAGGTGTTGCCGCGAGTAATGGATTCGCCTTCGCTGGTCGGAATCTCCAACCCATAGTTCTGGTGATGGAGATTGAATGAGTCCTCCGCCGGTGGCGATCGCTGAACGAGGGGAGGGTGCGCCACCGAGGTTGCCCTCTCCAAAGAACACCCTTCACTTGGCGCCGTAAGCTCCATCTCCGCCGCCATCCTACTTAATGAAGGTTTCGATCCTTGAGTTTGTGCTCAGCGCCTCACGGACTCCCCGGCCGACGCCTCTCGACTCGTGGAACGATCCGAACTCCTCCCACGCTTGTCGCGCTCCTCGCGAAGAGGTTTCTAGCCCGCCATGGTTGGAACATTAGGGGCCTTCTCCTTCGCACATACTCGGAGTGACACCATCGACGACGACAATGAACTTCGGCTGTTGGCCGTAAATGGTTGAAGAAGCTTACAGAACAAGGGTTGAGTATCAAAGAGTTCCCACAAACGGCGCCAATTGTACGGGGGCGAAATATCCTTTGCTCTCCGTACGCCTTGAACGTCAAGCTTCCGCCAAGCGCTCGTCTTCGCAATACAAAAGGGTGTCGCTGGCGGTGGTGTCCGGAAAGACCCTCCGACGATCAAGTCGATTGAGAAGAAGACAGTGGGGAGAGAGTGTTTGTGAGAGTGAGTTCGCATACCTCCAACGTCCGTCTCCTCCCCTATTTCTAGGCTGGCCATGCAGCCTTAAGGTTGTGCGCGCAATACCTCTGCTGTCCTTCCCTGGACAGGTGGCAGTGCGCGCCTCTCACCACCTTACGCGTGTAAAGGTTTTGTCTTTTCACCAGTACACACTGAATCGTTTAACCAGATTGAGGCGTCAGGAGCAGATGTCCTTCGCTTCACACCATTGGCCAGTGGCACCTCGACCGAGATACCACAACCGGCCTATTGCTTGCGGAAGATCACCAACCGAGCTACATACTGCCGAGCTGTCCCTTGTCATCACGTGAAAGACAGACCACCTCGGCTGAGCTACTCCTGAACCGATTCATCAGGACCAACCGGTTGCGAGGCATGTCGGCCCCCAACCATTCCTTCTAAATCATCAGTTGCAAGGAACCATTCATCTCGGTTGGCCGAGCAGGCCGCTTTTCCGCAGCCTCACCGCCTCGACATCCGATAGCTTCCATCGTTTGTCTCCGGCGAGTCCGATAGCCTCGGCTAGGGCTGGCTTGCGCGTGCTCGGTCGAGGTCTCGGACCGCGCAAGTTCGTCGCGTCAACAGGGTCAGCTCGGAGCCATGCACTCCGTTAATTCTGACGTCGCCCCAGCTCGGCCGTACTGTCACGCAAATCTTCCCTCTCATATATGTTTCCTTATCTTTTTTTGTTTCCTAATTAGATAGTGCTACAACATATATATACATATATATAGCTCTAAGTGTATTGATATTATCAAATTTTCTTGGATATTAATTAAGTGATATATTCATTGGGATGGTGTTCGCCATATTTTTCCGTCTTCTCTATTCTCCTCCTTCTCTTCTTCTTGGTGCTATATCAAACATGTATCCTTAGAAGGTTGACACATGGGGGTTTGTATGATGATGTGTAAGGCACACTTCATTGCTTACACGTGTATGACACAAGGCAGGTTATGAGATATCTACAACGGACACCCTCAATTCATCAAATCAACACATTTTTTGTCTAAGGTTACCAGCTTACCATAAAGTAAGACAACTTGTTCAATTAGTGTTCACATTACTAAGGCACAAACATGGAAAATAACATGAACAAAAAAGGATGTGCAACAACCTTGAAACCGGTATACACTACAAAATGTATCGCAATGATATGGATACTGATTTTTTTTAAAAGACGATAAATATGTAAAATATGGAAATGTAAATGGAAATGCTAACACATAAAAAATGTATATTTGAGAAGCATGAGGTGTGCAAGGAAGAAAATACATGCATTGTTGAGTGTATTAAGAACACAATTAATACAATACTCGTATACACAATTTACCATAAATCTTAAAACTGAATTACATCAAAAACTGAACACAGTTCTTAAATATACATAAAAAGTAAAAGTCAGATACAAACATACAAGTAGAGAGAGATAATGTGATGTAATCCAGTGTTTTTAAAGGCTCAAGGCGCACTAAGGCGCTGAAGGTCTCTCGGGGCCTAGGCGCAAGGCGCAAGGCGAGGCGCGGGCTTTATTGAAGTAAGGCGCACAGTCTTCGTAAAAAATAGAAAAATTAATATAGACTAATCAATTAATTAATTCATACATACAATTTCAGTTTAATGAATGTAAATAAATTAATTAATTAATTTATACATACATAAATAAAAAAAATAGATACATAAATTAATTAATTATTATGATTATTACATACATAAATAAATAAATTAATTAATTCATACATACATAAATAAAAAAAATAGATACATAAATTAATTAATTATTATGATTATTACATACATAAATAAATTAATTAATTAATTCATACATACATAAATAAAAAAAATAGATACATAAATTAATTAATTATTATGATTATTACATACATAAATAAATTAATTAATTCATTCATACATAAATAAAAAAAATAGATGTATGTAAAAAAAATAGATGTATTAATTAATTACACTGATGTTATGTGATGAATTAATTAATGTATGTAATATAATGTATGTAATGTATGAATTAATTAATGTTATGAATCAATTTTCTATTTTTTTAATTAATGGTGAATTAATTAATTTCAAAGATAATGATGAATCAATTTCAAGATAATCATAATAAATGTAATATATCTATTTTTTTATTTATGTATGTATGTATGAATTAATTAATTAATTTATTTATTTATGTAATAATCAGGGTTATGAAAGTCAAATAATTGGAAAAAAAAATTATTTATTTATTTATCATAATCAATTTATTTATTTATTTATTTATTATCATAATCAATTAATTAAGTTATTTATGAATTTATTTATTTATCATAAAATAAAAAAAAAAAAAAAAAACAGATCAGGTTCGTCTATGTAAAAGAAAAGAAAGAAAAAAAAAAAAAAAAAAAAGGGGCAAAAGTCGATCGAAGAAGGAGAAGGGGAGAGAGTCGAAGTCGCTGAAGTCGATCGAACTCGCGAACTCGAACTCGCGAGAAGTCGATCGAAGTCGTAGTCGATCAGTCGAACCTCGAGAAGTCGATCGAAGTCGAACCTGCGAACTCGAACCTGCGAAGTCGATGAAGTCGTAGTCGCAGATGAAGAGGAAGAGCCATTCGACAGGTTATCTGAGTCGTCAGATCAGATCAACAACATGAAACACTGGGTCGCGCCTAGGCGATCGCTTTCGCCTCTACTTTGCTCAAGTCGCGTCTAAGGCGAAGCGCCGTTCAAGTCGCCTCTTGGTACTGCCTCAAAGCAGATAAGCCTCGCCTCGCCTTGCGCCTAGGCGCGCGCCTAGGCGCGCCTTTGACAACACTGATGTAATCAACAATGAATCAGTACTTCACAGGTTTCTATGAAGTTCAGAATTGAATTTATCACTTCTTTAATAGGAAGCACGGATACGGATACGGGATACGGATACGATACGATATGGATACGGCGATACGACAAAATTTGAAAAACTAGGATACGGGTACGGCGGGGATACGTTCGTAAAAAATATTATTTTAATAATTTTTAGTAATGCAGTATGCATAAAAGTAAAACCTAAAGCAAAAGACAACTTGATAAAGAAGAAAGATTCCTATAAAATTAAGAGTCTTCAAGATCAATAGCTTCAACTTGTTCCCTTTCATCAATGAATATCACAAGACCTTAGCTAAAGCTAAAAAACCATTCTTAAATGAAAATTTCAGTAAATATACTTTTTTAAGTCATCAATGATAGCCTAGGAAGCACGGATACGGATACGGTGATATGGGGATGTGGATATGGCGATATATCAAAATTTGAAAAAGTATGATATGGGTACAGTGGGAATACATTCATAAATTTTTTTTTTTATAATTTTAATAATGTAATATGCATAAAAATAAAACTTAAAGTAAATTAATAAATAAAGAGAGGGGTTCTTATTAACCTAAAAGTGCTCAAACATTCATAAAACATCCAAAACTAAAAGCAAAAAAAAAAAAATGCAAATTAAACATCATCCTTATATGCCAACACCAAAAAAAGAATGAGAACAGAGAGAAGAAGCGTGAGAGAGTGACAAAGCGAGAGAGAAGTGAGAGAGACAACAAGGATATATCAATTTGACAAATTCTATTACTTTAACTCTCACTATATTCCTCTTATCAAATAACTAAACAAAATATTATAAGTAATATGTAACTTCGAGTATCCGACACTTCAAAACTAAGTATCCGATACTTCAAAATTAATAAAAAATTAATTAAGAAGTATCCGATACTTTTAAGAAGTATCTGATACGTATCCGCGAGTATCCGAAGAGTATCGGTATCCGATACGTATCCGATACGGATACGTCACCCTTTTTGAAGTATCCGTGCTTCATAGCTTCTTTCTCTAGCTACGATGATTTAAAAGTCCCACTTGCAAACTGTCACACTACCCTATCATGTCATATGATAATAATCAATGGATAAAAATAACAATTTTTTAGATAAACTATTACCACAACACACTCATAAAAGTTTCAAAATATAACCTGTTTGTAAGCTTTCTACACGCCAACACCAAACATCTTTGCGTAATTACAAATTACATAGAAACGATAAGAAACAAATAAAACAAAGATAAAAGTGTTATCCCTCCACATATGTATTAAATTACCTCAAGAGTGTGAACAAATCAAAATGTTACCAAGGTTAATAGCTCCATTGAAAAATAATAACATGAGTTGCACATCCAAGGAGGCTCAACCAAGATGGGCAACATAAGACAAGAAGAGACCATTCCTAAATTGATAAGCCATGGTTATAAGCCTACTAAGGTCCAAATGGGCCATGGGCTTATCGCGATCTCAATTAAAAAAGGCAATAAAAGTTAATGCCCTTCTTGATCAAGAATCAAAGAAGTAATACAAAAACAGCCAATTGCTTATCAAGTAAAATCATTTTCACTATATATATATATATAAATATAGACTCTACATTTCTTTACCATAAAAAGATAGAACAACTAAAAATTCTAAGAATATCTATGCGTAAATCCTCATGCAAAATTTTCCATAAAATTATAATGCAACTAAAATCAGAACAGACCCTTTTCCCCGAGCCTCAAACAAGATCCCAGTTGTGAAATGTTTCACAGTTAACCAGGATATATACAATGCCCAATTTGTTAAAATCATAATCTTCATTCTCAAAATAAAAGTCCCTTCATCAAATCACTAATGCTGTGTTTGGTTGAGGGATTTGGGGAGTGATTTGGAAAGAAAAATAGAAAAGGTGTGTGAAACTAGGTGAAATACAGGTATGTTTTATTCATATCACCCCTTCCTTTTCCATTTCTTTTCCATTTCACATTCTAAATCCCTCCTCAAATCCCCAACCAAACACAGCATAATAGAAACCCTCAAATCAAAAACCCATCTTTCACATAACGTAATCAAGAAATCAAACAAACAAATAAGTAAAATGGGACAAATCAATAAAAGCCAAGAATCTGAGACTGCAATTGAAATCAGATGAATGAAGAAGAAGAAATTACTGGGTTTTTGGGGTTTGCCATCGACCCATTTGGCGACGGAGAAATGAACCTTCTCGCGAGCTACGGCTTCAGATATGTAGGGTTCTTTGAGGCAGTTCCTCACCGTGTTTGCGCATATGTTCGAGTACGTAATGTATGTCATCCCCGCCGCTCTCCAGAACGGTACGGCCGCGTTCGACGCCATCTCTCCTCCTAACTCTCTCTCCCTCTCCAGTTCCTATTCAACACAACACTGATGCACTGCTCTGTAACCTAGGCGACCCATAACATGATGCGCGCATATGGACGTGCAGATTCGGGTCAGTTTTCAATGGGATTTTAATGAGAAATGTGTCGGAGCTCTAAATTATGAGGTTTTAAGGCTTCATTTATTGAAATGACTAGTGTATATCCGTGTCTTCAGCCACGGCGTAAATAATGTTAACGTTAGAATATAATTATAATTTTAATATTATTTAATAGATTATTAATTATCAATTATTAATTTAATATAATTGTAATCTCAACTCTTCTTGTCTTAAAAATAAAATGACAAGAAATTTATGTCTTTCATCTGAAAATCTCTGTTTCTATACCAAGAAAATGGCATAGACAAATAACTATTGTTGAGCTTTGGTGACCCACCATAAAACAAACTCAAAAACATCTATCTAAGTTCACAGAAATTATGGAAGTTTCCAATCAAATGAAGGGATTTAAAATTAAACTTTATAAGAACATAAGTGAGTTTTCAAATGAAATTCAGCCTCCGTTTGGGAAGTAGGTTGGCTCTTTGGCTTTTTGGCTTTTTTGGTTATATGAGCCTGGGCTCAAAAGTTTGGTTTGGGAAGGGCTCTTGGCTTTTTGGCTTTTTTTGTGAGAGAATAGTGTAATAATTATGGGGTTAGATGTGATATTTTGTTTTTTGTGGCTCATGAGCCTGTTTTGTTTTTTGTGGCTCATGAGCCACTTGAGCCCTTCCCTAACGGACCAAATTAACGCCCATATAGTTTTATTTTAGTTTAATTACATGTTTATGCGATCTTTAAGTTGCTGTTATGTTATTTCATTTACAGTCAACAATAAAGCAAAAAGTTTTGCGAGCAGGTAAAGAACAAAAGTTTTCAACAATCAAAGTAAATGCAAACTCAATGTTTGAACTTTCAAGGAAGGAGAAAAAAAGAAGCTTGAAAACAAAAACCTATTTAGTAAATTTTTGACAAATTTTCTACAGACTTAAAAGTCTAGAAATAAAACGTCCACTGTTTAATTGAGATTGAGATGGGTTCAACTCCAAAATACATTATTATTAACTCCAAAATTAGACATATCTCTATAAAGTTACATGTCAAATAGAAGGCTGACTATTGCAAAAAGGAAGCACTGTGTGCTGTACATGAAATCTTAAAAATAATACAAAATATTATCAACTAACAAATCCTAACAACAAATCCTTCAAGATTCAGAATTCAAACAATAAATCCAAACAACATAATTAACCAACAACAGCAATCAAGAGCAGAGAAAGGGAAATTCAATAGACAATGTAAAATATCTCTATTTTGATATTGAACGATGGGTCTTGAAGCCACTGTTGGGAAATTAAAAAACATTAAAAAAAATTGAGTTATTGACATAGAATGGCAAAGCTAAAGGAGTCTCAAGAAAGTCTATTAGTGTGTCCCCAATCTGGGAGTCCTTTGCATTATATATAGGACAATCAATAGTGATGGGACATCACTCATGTCCATCTATGTTGGGATGTTGGGATGGTAAACCCCAATGACAACATTTGAAATTAATGTTGAGATGACAATTGCTATAAAATTGATGTAGGGATTACTCCCAAGATTAATCCCAATATCTCCAAACATTTTGTCCCAAGATTAATCCCAAGATTAAAGTTGGGATGACAATGTATACCCGTAATAAAATTGGACAGGAGAAGATTGGACAAAAGAAAATTAATCCCAAGATTATTTCTCATTTATTTTGTACTTTTTGTAAGAAGCCATCAAATACATTAACTAAGACAATTTTAAAAATGAAATTGTTGCCCTAAAAATTGGCCAAAGTTAAAAGGATTTGAAAGTCGTTCAATAGCCATTCTAATATCGATACCTGAAATTAAAAAAAATAAAAATAAAAATTAAATTTGAAAAATAATAATAAAGTTATATTAGATGGATTAAAGTAAAAATGTCTAATGTTCAGTATTTTCAAATCAACATCACGTAGTATGTAATAAACTTTCTAATTGCTCAAAAGTATCTATCATTTATCAAACATCACTTGCCATCACACACAGTCCAACTTGCTTTCTTCACATATTTCCCTATCTAGTTTTACTACATTTATTATGTACTTGACAAAAAATGAAAACACTTGTTTTTCTTTACTAACTAAACCAGGCAAGAAGAACAATGAGACAACAAAAACTCTACACCACGATTTTGTTGTCCTCATATTCCAAGAGGTTAAAAAAGAGAAGACAGAAATAGAGAGGAAAAAAGAACCTACAACTTTAGTTTTCTCTTAAATAAAATGTAAATTTATAAATCCTGAAAAACCAATTTAAAAGACAATTAGACATCAGTTTTTATTTTGACAATGGGGGATTCCAAAACTAAGCACAAAGTTATTTCCAAAGTAACTCAAAATTTACCAATGTATATTGTCTTAAGAAAGGCATTTTGTTGCCTAAGATTAGGTGTTCACCAAAAAAAAAAAAAAAAAAAAGAAGAGATTTATCTATGTTTATCTTCTTTTCTTTTTTCTTTTTTTTTTTTTTTCAATTTTTTCAATCCTCATTATGCACATTTTCTTTTTGGTTTAAATTTTCAACACACACTCCCAACAATCCCCAAAATATGTAATGGCCAAGCCAACACTTTTTTATTGGGGGAAAAGAAATCTAGTGTACAGTGCATAGGTCATACTAATCCATTCAATTTCATTCCACTACTTCAACATTCACCAAAACCACTGACAGAAAAGCTACAAAGACTACTACAACACCCTTCACGAAGCTCCATAAGAAAAAAAAGAAAGATTAAGAAAAATAATCTAGTGGAAAAAGTAAATAAAAGCAAAAAGTTTGAGTAATACTATTTTTTTTTAATCATGGTTTACTGCTCATTAGTCCCATTTTGCATATCTTTTATGCAAATGGAAAGGGAGCTTTGTTTAAAACATAACTAAAAAAGTAACAAACCAAACAATTTAACTTTTATCAAAATTATATAAGTAATGAAACAGATGTAATAAAGAAAAATTGTGTGAGAGAGTTGTACCTTTGATTATATTGAGAACCTAGAAATTGATGACCACCAGCAAAAAAACACAACACAATATGAAAATAGCAGAAAATAACAAACTAAAATTTGGGAGAAAACTAATGATTAGAGGGAGAAAGGAAATGACATTCATCAAAACTTTAATAAAAAATATTATGAGAGAAATAAAAAAAAAAAATTGAATACCTTTCATTATAGAAACTGATGAACTGCGTCAAAAATTCATGAACACCAGCAAGAGGGAAATCAGATATTAAAAATTGATTTATAGAAATATAGTAACCAAAACAAAAGAAATAAAACAATTAATCAAAGTACCATAATGTTTGTACAGGATCATTTTCTACAGGATCATTTTCAGATAACTTTATTTTTTTAACACAAATAAAATAAAATAAATACAAAAGTGAATAGTTGAAAACAAACATTAAGGGTTGAAAGTGAAACCACCTTCTTTTTCACTTATGAGGTACCATTATGCATAATCATCTAATTAAAAGTATAAAGCAGGTTTAAACTGCTTCAAGCATAAAGTAAGTATGGAGTTTCGAGTTATGTGTTTGGTTATGCATTTACTAAATTAGCTTATCAGAAATGATATTTCATCTTCAAGTAAAATGGAAAAAACTAATCCTTTAATTTACTGGAATAAGTAATTAAATTGGCTTTGACACAAACACATAGCTATCATACTCCTATCCTACATGCATATCAAAAAAATAAGAATTCGATAAACTTTGTAATAAACTAATTTGACAGAATAAAAAATAAATAAATGACCAAAAGAATAAATATTGAATGTAGCCCTCATATGCTCAACTTGCAGAACAGATTGATCGCATCTCTATCATTCAATTTTACCAATATAACAATGATAATCACCAAACAAAGAAAAGAAAATATGGACTCCCTTGAAAGGTAATCACTTCAAATAAACAGAGCAACAAATCTATTACATTATATTGAGCCACTAGCTCACTTTCGACTGACAGGCAGTTTTTATGTCAAAGTTTGTTCTGACTGCTTTAAGTTGTTGACAGTTGGCAAAAGTATAGAGTTTGATATATAGATAAAACTGTCAAGAGTGGGCAACAGCACCGACCTTATTCTGCAACCACTGCAAACAGAGAGCACCAAGCTTATCATAAAAAAATCCCACACCAATTGACTTGCTAATAAAGGTATGTACTCTATTATTGCAAGTCGAACCCTTCAATGCCTATCCTCAGCAAGTTCAACTATAGCCAGCAATAGAGATTGTGACAAAAGATCAATTCCAATAACTTGCAATAATAGCTTCTTATCAATATGATTGGAAATAAATATGCATATATTCAATCTGCAAGTGCATTGCAGAAGAGCATGTAAATATGACAGAAAACATGAACACCTAAACATTTAAAGGCATACATAAGCATGAGTGAGAGATGCATAGGACAGTATGGACAATCATGAGTAAATTGTAAAGATTTGGCAAAGCATAATTAGGGCCAATCTCTATTGTTATTATTATTTTTAAAAAGGCCAAAATAATATACAAAAGTAAATTATCTTGATGACGTGAAATCAGCCATGCATGAAATACACAACAAATATGAATAGTGATTTTCCTCATCTTTGTTGCATAACACACAACAACTATGAAGGCCCATTTGGGAACATTATTGTTTGTTGCCCCTATATATCATGTTTGGATTGAAAGGAACTCCAGAATTTTTTGGAGGAATGAATAGGCATGATTGTAACCTATGGGAATTTCTTTTAAGGTTCTGTTTGTCTTTATTGCTTTGATTAGTTGGTTTCTACTCGTGTTCTTGTCTTGATTGCTTTTAAGGTTCTTTGAGACTGTTGTTTCTTTCTTTTAAGGTTATGTTTGCCTTTATTGCTTTGATTAGTCCCCATTATATAGATAAAAATTATTGAATCAAAGCCTAGGTTCCATTTGAAAAATCAGTCCCCATTGCTCACCTGAAAAATCAAAGGCCAGATATCAATCTCATCCCCAATTAAAAAACACCCTTGCACAGTGGCTCCATTCGTCAATATTGAAGCGGGTTTAGGGCTGCCACTGTTGATGATGATTGGGATGGCGAAGGGAGGAAGGGAGGGAGGGAGGGAGGGAAGAAGAGAGGAGATGAAGAGAGTAATAAGGGGTTTGGGGTTCGGTCGTCGGCAAGGGGTTCGGTCGCCGGCAAGGGTTGGGCTCCGATAGGGAAGCACCGGACAAACACTTAGTCTTATTTCAAAACAAAATACAGGTTAGTTAATTCCAAGTAAACTAAAACTATAAGCTTGATTGCATAGAAACCTGACAGACACTTAGTCTCAACGGAATCTTTGAGAAAGAGAGGTCCGTTTTTGCAAATCTTAAACATTTAGATCCAAGAGTCATCTCAAGATTTCCTAGCAAACAAACCAAAACACAAAATAAAATCAGGTAATAAATTATCAATTAAAATAAAAATAAATATCAAAAAAAAAAAAAACAAAATAAGTGAAACTTAATTCTAAACTAAAATTATAAGTTTGATTACAAAGAAATATGATAGAGAAACTCAGTCTCAATGGTGACTTCGAGAAAGAGAGGTCCGTTTTTACTAATCTCAAGCATTGAGATCCAAAAATCATCTCAAGACTTCCTGGCAAGCAAACAAATCAAAAGATAAAGCAAAATCAAGCAATCAAGCAATAAATAAGATATTTACCAAAAGAAAACCAATCCATTTAAAAAAAACAAAATAGAATGCTGTGAGATATTCCAGCTCTGCAATAAATAATTAGAGAGAGAAAGAATTAATTATTTGAAGTTAGATTGTTAACAAATCTAGTATTATAACTATGAATTATTTTCCATTACCATATAAATGTTAATCACCTTATGTTATTTTACTATTCCATGATTCAATCCTAGGTCTTGTGTAGCCTCCAACAACCATTTATCCCTCCAAATAAAATGCTTATAATTATTTACAGTGTACAATTAAAAATATGGGAAACTCGATAGCATTTTTGACAATTTTACCATTTAGCTTATATTATAACCATGTTCGTTATCAGCTGTAACTTGACAAAATGCAGCATGATGTCTTTTTCTACACACACAAAAAAATAGAGAGAGAATGTATTGATATGGTTATTATCCCAAGTTCTATATATTCTACTCACATTATGATGGTTGCTCATTTTATTAGGCAATGGCAATGCCAAATAAGAGAAAAGCAACAAACAAAATACTTCTAGTTTTATTTAATTGAGAATTAATTGACATATTAGCTTATGGACTTCACAGTTCATCATTAGCTAGTTGGTGAGGGTGACTTATCTCAGAAACGAAAGTCTAGGCAACAACACATTGTCCAACTTATCTATTTAACTGTTGGATCTAAAGTTTGGAATGGTCTCAGCCAAACTAACAAAATGTAAGAGATATGGTATGCATATTGCAAAGCATCCAATAGATGGGAAGTGTCTGTTAAATATCATACCACAATAAAAATCAATGGTGATGATTCACCTTGGCACACAGTTCCAGAGGCCTGCAGTTGAAAAATAGCAAGGAAGTGTCTATTGGAAGAGAATAGCGTTTAGTTTCGTGTCAGTAACAAATAAAAGATTGGATAAATAAATAATTTCTATTTTAAAATTTAAATAAAGCTTCTTCTTTTTTTATTTAAAAAAAAAAAGTTCAAAATTAAAGGTACCTTGAACATTACATTGTCAATAGTTAAAAAGTACTTAGATGAAACCAATTCAAAACTCTAACTTCAAATGAAACTTTTCCCAAACCAATTCCATCAATACCTTCTTAAGTTGAGGACAAATTTCACCAACTAAAACCAAAACAGAGCAAACAATACACACTAAAACAAAGTTAAACTACATTTTCCAGATTATTACAAATAAAAAGAATGAAAAGGACAACTTAAAAAACTTTAAAAGGGCCAAATTTATTCAATACCATAATATATTCACATCACACCTTGAAAACAACTAAAATAACCCTAAAATTTTCATGTTTCTTTGATTGAACAGAAATTAATTTTCGATTTAACAGAGGGGGATAGAATCACCAGAAAACAACTGAGGTTCTACTGGATTTCAAAAATTCAAAACAGTAGAAGGAGCACTTGAGGGGGGAGGGGAGGGAAACACAACAGAATGGTGTGCATGTGCTGTGAGCTGGAGAAAAACAGATATTGCAATTCTTTTGCAGAAACATTGTCTTCAAAATTATTTAGGAAAACATTTGCTCCCATGGAGAGAGAGAGAGAGAGAGAGAGAGAGAGAGAGAGAGAGACTTACCTTTGAGGAGAGTAGGTTCTTCAGGAAGAAAAGCGTCAAGATCAGGCTTAAAAGGGGGTACTTGTTGGTGCAATGCAAACTGAAACTGATGAAAAACAGCACTCATGCACCCAGACCCAGACATTATGTCTCTCTCTCTCTCCTCCTCCTCCTCCTAATCACACTAATCAAACCCAAATCACACCGATTTGACGATTCACATGCGGTAGATCCATCAGTTTGGGCACAGGAGGGGGACGGTGCAATGAAGAACGGCGAAGGCAGAGGAGGAGCAAGAAATGAGGTAGCGATCTTCTTTGAGGATGAAGCGGTTGTAGTCGACGTCTCAGGCGTCGTGAGAAGCACGGGTGATGAAGGATTGGACGAAACCAATGCCGAAAAAATTGAAGAGGTAGATGAAGGAAGCGATGAGGGAAACAATGGCAGCGAGTTCAGAGAGAGTGACGACGTGGAGAGGGGTGGAGGATCGGATCTGATTGCGCTAACGATGGAGGAGGTAGTAAGCCATAGAGAAGAAAAGTGTGAAGAAAATGCCGTTGGGAGGAGGAGGAGGAGGATGAGAGAGAATGTGTAGAGCAGATATGTTTAGCTTAGACGTGGGAGAGAGAGTAAAGAGTTGTTTGTGCGGGAGATCCATTGATTTGAACCATTGATATAAACTTGGGATTAATCTCAGTCATTGGATCAAAATGTATCTCACATACATTTTATACATTTTCAAAAACTTTCCATTGATCTGAACCATTGATATAAACTTGGGATTAATCTCAGTCATTGGATCAAAATGTATCTCACATACATTTTCAAAAACCTTCCCCCCTTATTATATAGATATTTTGATCTTAAGTTTTTTTTTTTCTTAATTTTTACTTTATTAGTGTTTAATTAGAGTTTCAAAATTAGATGAATGAATATTGTTGGATTTTAATATGGGCTTTCAATTAACTAAATGGGATTTTTATCAGTCGATCCCAATAATTGAATATATTGCCCATTAAAACCTAAGTTTTTATCCCATGTACTAGAAGTCCTATTATATTTTTTTATCCCGATTTTCCCCTGCTATCAGTTGGTAAAAATCTCTATTTAAATCATCCCAAACATTTTCTAAATCTTTAATTATTTATAATATTTATTACTCATTAATTTTTTCAATTTGTATTAACTTCTCTCTTGATCATTTTTCCAAAACTCTTCTTCTTTCTCATCTCTCTCTCTCTCTCTCTAGAAAATACCACTATTGTAGCTATGGCCATGGTCATCCACCCGCAACCACCATTGTCGTCCGTCACTAACCACCACAACCTCCACTAGTCACCACCACCACCTTTGCCGGCCACTACCACCACCATTGTTTACCAACTATCTCCACCGTCACCGATCTATACTTCACCATCTCTTAACTATTTGAATCGCTCACCTAATATTGTCGTCTTCTTTCATCTTTGCCATTACCGTCGTTTTTCTTCCATCATCCATCATTCATCCTTCATTTGTCATCATCGTCGTTCTTCTTCAATCATTGATCCACCATCTTCAACGTTGAACTTCACTTCAAATCTAGTTGTTTTCAATGCCTACCATCTTCGGCGCCAATCTGATATGTTACATGGTCGCCGATGAGATCGAGACTCTTTCAACAGTGTATTGGTGGAAATCTACATTTGTAAAACATGTTGAACTAATCTAATGAATTTATCACTTAATTCAGTGATAAATTTATCACTGATTTGTTTAATATGTTGTGGATTGCTGCTACTAGAATTTTGATATTAATACTGTGATAAATTTGTCACTGATTTTATCACCCCCCCTCTTCCCATTTCTTTTCTCTCTTTTTATTTCTTTTAAACCATCTGTTGTATCAGTAATAAATGTATCACTGATATATTTCTTTGAATCTTGTGTTTATTTGTGACGATGATGACGATATTTTCTTCTTTTTTTTTTTTGTAATCTTTTAACAAACAACTAGTGAGAAATTTATTAGTGAATGTGTTTATCAGTGCTAAATTTATCACTAAATATGTTTTTGAATCTTGTGTTAATTTGTGATGATAATGATGAGATTTTCTTTTTGTAATTTTTTAATAAACAGTCAGTGATAAATTTATTATTTTTGTCGCTAGAGAGAGATGAATATCCAGTATGATTAATCTATCAATGATACATTTATCATTGATTTGTTAAATATGTTGTATATTGTTGCTATTTTTTGTATTTATACAGTGATGAATTTATCACTGATTTGTCATTGTAGATGTAAATATGTTGGATGGATCAATCTATCAGTGATAAATTTATCACTAGAAAGAGGAAAAAGAGCAGATGGTGAAAGCATGGTTATGTTGATCGACAACACGAAGGCTAACAATTTTCTTCTAAGGCCTTTCCTTTTCCTTTTCCTTTTCCTTTTCCTTTTCCTCTTCATCTTCTCTCTCTCTCTCTCTCTCTCTCTCTCTCTCACACACACACACACACACACACACACACTCGCACACACTCATTATTCATCGTCGTCGTCTTCTTCTTCTTCTTCTTCTTCTTCTTCTCCTGGATCTTGATTCAAACCAATCCAATCAAAAAGATAAAACCAAATCAAATATATAGTATCACAAACTCAAAACCAATGTTTGGTTAAAGCAATCAAGAACATGTTTGTAAGAATTCATAACATAAATGTAAATAAAGCAATTCAAGTGCTGTTTGGTGTAGCTTATTGTAAGCTAAAAGCTGATAATCAAAAAGCAAAAACCAAAAGCACCCCTTTCCTAACTTCTAAATAATCAGCTTATTTAAGTTATTTCTGTCTAAAAAGCTGTAAGCAGAAGCTGCACCAAATAGTCTGATACAGATTCCCAAATTAAAATAAGTTATAATCACCTCCTATAATCCACACCAAATACCCCCTAAATTGCACATCAACAATACCTGTGTTTTCTCTCTTGAAGCACTACTACTCTTGGCAACAATTGAAGCCTTTAATAAATGATCAATTACACAAAATGTGCATTATAATCAATCACACAATTGATTGGCTATGCCCTATACAAAATAACAATGTGCATAGGAATCAAATGACCATTTGATTGGCCATTACCAATCGATTGGTCAATTGATTGTATGGGCTTGGCCACCACAATGTTTGAAATTGATTATTAAAGAGTATCTCTAACCCTTCACTTCTCTTATCATACTTAAACTTGATGATTAAAGAACTAAAAGTGAGCTCCAATCAAGGAGGTGAAAAACAAAGACAAAACTACCAAAACTACCATTGAAAACTTAAAATATTGTTAGATCTACTATTGAATACTACAAATCTATCAGATTTTTCGGGAAAAAAAAATTAAAATAAGTTCATGCTAAAGTTTCCCATCAATTCAACCCCGACACATGGCGTTTAATACTTACCCAGTTGAATAAAATTGATGCTAAATTTTAATACACAATCATTATTTCCTCATATTTGATCTCAATTTTTTATTGTCAATAAATTACTTCCTCTGATTTTCAAATCAAATAAACATTGAAGTCCCAATACAAATTTTAAATAATAAATAAATCTAACTGACCTTATGTTTTTTGGCATCGATGTAATTCTGCACACCAGGTACCAACCGATTGTTCAAAGTCAAAATCATAAAAAATGCACAGGATGAATTTTACTTTTTAAGAGCAAACAACCAAAGTTAATATCGCAAGCAAATAACCAAAGTTACTATCACAAGTCACAAGTAGCAATGAAAAAAATATATAAAATAAAAACCAGAGAGAAAATAATTTCCTAAAACTAAAGCCAAATTGAAGGATCACACATCCACTAATTCAATAATTTTGAATTTTACACTTTCTTTACATTGCCTCAATTACCAAACAAACCTAAAGCATATCCACAATTAAGTTATCAAAATTTAAAATTATAAAATTATTATGCACAAAAAAAATAAAATAAAACTAATGCCAAAATCAAGATACTGTAGTCTAAAAAAGAAATATTACATTAAAAAGGCAAATATGCCATAATGATAGTATAGTTTGAAGGAGTGGACACCAAAAGAAAAAGGACAAAAACAAAAAAAAAGAAAAAAGCATAAAGTTTAGCTAAAGTCTACATAACCAACTAACATTCACTCACTAAGTTTCTGTAATGGATAAACCAATGGCAAATGTAAAGCAAAAGGGTTATGTGAGCATGTTGTGACTAGAACAATGTTGCATGCAGTGTTAATAGAGAGAAGGAAAAAAGAATTGGATTAAAGAGATAAAAATGGATTCCAATAAATAGATAGTTACATTCAGCCCCTTTTTGTGACCAATTATAATTAGTTAAGATTGAAGTTGGGCTTGATTTTTTTAGCCTAGCATTTTATTAAATTATCACACTAATAATCCAATTTATCGAGTTTGTTCATTGACTATTCAAAATGGACATTTATTTTGGGACATTCAAAAATGAAAAAGTGAACCAATAAAATGGGATGGATTATTTATTTAATACATAAAAATCTGCTTAAAAGGCATAATATATACCTGAGTTAGTAATGATACATGAATTGGAGATGATGCATGGGTTCTGAAGCCATGTATCCTATTATAATATTGGCAGCCACCAGCACTGTAAACACCCAAGATCACTTTTCTACAAGTCAGCAAAATTAGTTAACTAATCGAGTGCATATCTAACATTTTGCAAAAGTACCGATTCACCAATCAATTGGATGGATTGGCTAACACTAATCAATTGTTCAATAAAAATTATAAACAATCATGCTATCATGCCTCCTAATGTTCTAAAATCAGGGGAAAAAAAATCATATTACTATGCAATCACTGACCCCCCAAAGTTTAAGCAACGTGAAAACTTTAATATGGTTATCTAGTGTCAACACTTATTTTCTAATGTCAACAAAATATACAAAAATAAAGGTTTAAACAAGAAAATTAGGTAAAAAATACCACTTTAAGAACTCCAAAAAAATCGAAGGGATATGATAATGTTCTTAAAGTTACCTTGTGGTCAATAACAGTACCACTTGCAGTGGCTGAAGTCAAGAATGGCATATATAGGTGAGCTGAGGAGGGAAAGAGGGTAACAGAGAGGAAAAGTGGATCTAAGAGGAGGTCTGGTGCAACAGGTGAGATAGATTAGGGGTGGGTGTAACAATCCGAAAATTTAAGTTATTCAGAATAACAACGTCATGGGGACCCCGCTTCGGACTCGATTTTTGTCACGGTTCGTAATCTGAACCAAAGAGTCCAAATCTGGCAAATCATTTTTGAGAAAACAGATTTTTGAAAGAAGTGCCAAACATGGACTGCTTTGCCAGATACAGAGTCGCCACCTAAATATTTTATTTTTGGGAAATTTAGGAAGCCCTGACTCGGTGCCAAAGGCCACGTGTCCGTCATCACCAAAGTTGCCTCGGCTCGGGAACTCGGGTACGATTGGGGAAGGTCAGCTATGAGCACCCCCTCTCGCCCGGTCCGAAGACTGGCCTCTACTAACCATGATATCAAGTTTTGAAAACATTGTGTGTTCTTATTCCAGTTATTAGCCTAGATTTACTATGTGATGCGCACAGCAAACAAGTATAGACCAAATCGCCTAAATTGGAACAAAACATTTCATGTTTGTTTTTAAAAAACGGTTTGCTACTCATAAGTAGGCTAAAATGCGGATTTTGCCACTCTCAAGTGGGCTTTTAGAAAAGATGGTTTTGCCACTATCTAGTGGGCTTAAAACTCACAGTTTTAATGCATTATTCTAATTTAGGTAATTCAACCTCCATCCACGGGCATTCAAGCAGTTATATCACATAAGCAGCTAGCCTCATGGTAATCATGCTATTATGGCAACACTCACACGCATGCGGTATGCTAAAGCATAAAAGCTTACCTAGTACTCCGTGCCAAAATAGAAGCTAATTAGTAATCATGCGTGATCCTAGTTCATGTTAAGAATGGCTAATGCATCACATACAGAATGTCACTAGAATAGGCTCGGCTAATCTACAATGACATGTGAAATGCTACCAATAACACGCATTCAACTTGGAATTGAAGTACAATGCAGTTAGCATGATGCGCCGAGCCCGGTGCATGCAAAACAGATGAATGAATGCAAACATGCTATCATACTGTATGCTAATTTAAATATGCCCTAGTCTACCATCATAAGCAGGTAAATAAAAGAAAAGAAAGACGTGGGGTTGGAAGACATACACACACTCACGCACACTTATTATACAATTGCGCCCTCACTCGGAGGGACCAAATAAATATTACAGTCAGAATAACAAATACATTAATTATTGCAGAATTTCTAATTAATTAACAGAATGAATGATAATAAAGAAGAAAGAAGGGTGGCCATAGCCCCGTCTTAGAAAGCGCGAATGATGCATGCTTCAGTCTGTCTTGCCCGGAAAACCCGTGCCATATACCATCGCCGCTTCGCTTTTTACGCCTCGCTTCTCCAAAGATCGCCAAAGTCTCGACAGTTCCTCGCTTCATCAGAGAATACCATCGCCGCAGAAATGCCCACCGGCCATCTATAATTTCCGTCGGTTGCTTATGGGGGTATCGGCCATTGACAAATGGCCGGTCGGCACTAAAAGTTGCCGGTCGGCAGAAACTTCCTGCAGAAGACGCTTTTGACAAAGAATGAAGATGTAGTGCATGGCATGAAATTTCAGGTACATGTAAGCATGGCCATGTTCCCCATCATGTGTTAAACTCAGGCAAACATGGCCCTCGATTCTCGAGCCATCAATTGTGCATGATAGCCTAAGAGATCAAGCTTGCCACTTGATGTGAAAATGCATGCAACACACAAATGAGAACCAAGACCCTATCATGTCGAAGTTAAGGGCCCCGGTGACCGAGAGTTAAGAGGCGTTACATCACTTGTAGTATGAACGCTCCTTGACCCTCACACTTGGCTTGACACCCCAAACCAAGTAATGCAATGCATGTTAGGCAAATATGACTCAAAGACACGACATGAGATTAAGATACAAGGCATGCCAAATGCTATGCAACTATCATGGCAAGTATGCAATGCTAGACATGCAAGATGCAAATGCAATGCAAACATGGACAATTTAAGCAATAGGATTATCATGTTACAACACCTAATGAAGCAATCATGCAAGAAACATGAGATAAGCATGCATTGGGGGACTTAAACCATCAAGGGGCAGACCTCAATCCACCCCAAATCAGTGGCCCAAAAGTGCCCAAAATGATGAACAAACACTCATGCCAACATGCAAGTCAATGGGCCTAAAGCTAAGGCACAAAAGGGCATATCCTCAAAGCATGAAAGAGGTCACATATAAAAACATACAAACATGATTTATGGACTGAAATACGATCCTAAATGATGCCCAGTCATGAGTATGGTCTAAGCTAAGCATGCTAGAGGCCAATATGCTCAAGGCTTACAAGCTAAAACACAAAGAAATGACACCAAACATGGCAAGCATGACTGAAACACATGGCCAACAGACCTTAAACATGGTAAAGTGATGCCAATACCTTCATGAAATTAGGCTAACACATGCAAGAATCATTGCCTAGACACGAAATGCATTTCTATGCCAAATAGAGGAATGTAAAGCAAGTATGTTAAGCATGCAAAAGGGCACAAATCCGACCAAAAATAGAGATGAAATATGACCTAAAGACACCCAAAAACCTCTGAAATAGGGCCAAAATCAATCAAGCATACATGTTGCCCTTTTAGCCAAAAGGCAAGGAAATGAGGTAATAAAGGGAGAGGGGTGTCCCTCCTCTAAACAAGACTTCAAACCACCTTCCTTAGCACTGAAAAATCACTGGTTTTCAGTGGTGAGAAGACTTAAAACACTCAAGCAAATAGAGCCTCTCAAAGGAAGTACCAAAAAGGCCAAATAAGGCCTAAGAGGGTGAGTTCGAACTCAAACCACAAAACACCCTTAATGAAAGTTCTAAAGCATGAAAATATAAGCTTTTTTTATGTTATACACAAAGCCTAAATCAACATGCAAGACAGGTAGAAATCTAGTGCAAATTTGGGGAAACTAAAGCAAAATGATTACCCTTGAACAACCCTTGAAGAACAGATGATGCAGCCACCCTCTATTGATCAAAATCAGTCCAAAAGCTCAAGAATCAACCCTCCAAGCCTCTCAATCTCGGAGCAAGGTGTAATGGTGTGTGTATTAGTGCAAAAGTAGGGTCAAAATGCACTTTTAGGCCTAAAAACACACACACAAGAGGATAGAGAGGAAAAATCTAGAGAGAGGGGATGTATGGCAGATATATAGATATATATGAGCTCTAGTTTTCTCTTCAAAATGGCTAACCCCCAAGCAAGGGAGAGGAATGGTGCTTAAATAGGCCAAGCAAAGCCAAGAAACTTAATGGCTAAGTTAAAGAGAAAGGGTCAAGGGGGCCAGGAGGTTCTTGGCTTCTAGAGGAAGCTAAGACAACTGGCCAAGCTTCTTAGAAGCTTAGCCAAAGGGTGCAAGCTTCTAGAAGGAAAGGGGGTTCAAAGGAGTCAAACCAGCCAAAACTGCACGGGGAGGAGTGATGGTGCATTCCAGCTGGCACAGCTGGCATGCACCATGCCTCAAGGGTGCAAAGGAGTCACACCGGCCAGCAAAAGAGGTTGCCGGCAAAATAAAGTGCCGGTCGGCCAAATATAGTGCCGATCGGCCATTGGTTTTAATAAACCATGGCCGGTGGCACCCATAAACAGCCGGTGATGCTAGGGGAAGGCCGGTGGGATATGGGGATGGCCAACAAGCCATTCCCTGCCCTTCAAGGTGAAAACACAAGTGTTTGGTGCCAAAACCAAACACGGAACAGTCGAGTTCGGAGATGTTGAGGCAAGGCGCGTAGCCGAGGCCTCCGGGAACTCCAAACGAACACAAACATGGATAATCACCGGGTGTTCAAATAGTGACGTCCAAGTCTTGAGGACGGTCAAAAATGGGGTGTCTACAGTTGCCCCTCTTTGACAGAACTCGAAAGTCATAACAATGATGGGAGTGAATGTCAAGCCCAGAGACGACCCATTTTTGACAAGGCCGAAGACTTAGACAAACATGCAAGACAAACAAGGTATGTGCCCGAAGACAGGGGCAAAACGCAAGACAATGCACGAAGCCGAGCATAACTTATGAGCATGCAAAGAAAAGCTGTAACGAAGCACGCATGCGACAGTCTTAAGCTAGCATACACCAAACTACACTACAATGCAGAAAGGATGTAAGAGAATTATGCAATTCTCGATACGTCTCACGCGGAGGGTACAATACCTGTCCGGTTCGTCTGGTTCCACCAGTCGCAAATGAACCGTACATACAATATCGTGCCTGCAAAGAAAACAAACTTAACAGGTACAATGTGAGTAGCAACCTGCATATTAATTGTACTTGAAAATGCGTGACAATGCAAAGTAAGTGGGAAGCATAACAATGCTGTGAAGGCACAGACATGTAAGTGGAGCATGCGGTCTATGCAGGCAACGAAATTGAACATAAGAATGCGGTCTACGCAAGCAATGACATTGATTACAAACATGCGGTCTACGCAAATAGTGTAATTAATTATAAACATGCGGTCTACACAGGTAATGAATTTAATTAGAAACACACGGTCTACGCAAGCAAAACATGCGGTCTACGCAGGTAATGGAATTAAATATACACATGCGGTCTACGCAAGCAAAACACGTGGTCTACACAGGTAATGGGATTGAATATGCACATGCGGTCTACGCAAACAAGACATGCGGTCTATGCAAGTAATGGGATTGAATATACACATGCGGTCTACGCAAACAAGACATGCGGTCTACGCAAGTAATGATATTGATCACGAACATGCGGTCCACGCAAGTAATGATACTGATTACAAAGATGCAGTCTACGCAAGTAAAGCATGCGGTCTACGCAAGCAAAGATAAAACATGCGGTCTACACAAGTAAAGTATGCGGTCTATGCAAGAGAGCATGCGGTCTACGCAAGTAATGAGAAACCATGCGGTCTACGCAAGCAAAGCATGCGGTCTACGCAAGTAAAGATAAAGCATGCGGTCTACGTAAGCATATGATAAAGCATGCGGTCTACGCAAGCGTATGTGTATAGAAACCTGAGGCGTGTAATGCAAAGCACTACAACACGATACAATTGAAGCATGTTGCGGAGCTCACAAGATGCAAAAGGATACGGGAAGGGATGTTCCTCGCACATACGGAGCGTCGCTCAAAGAGATATGGCCTGAGGTCAACTCGAAAGCCTACTAATATTCTAAAAGTGCGCTTCTTCGCACCATCTTGGATAATGAGGGTGTCATGCCAAACAATTGACTCGAACAAGGGTGCGGGAGGTGCGTCGACCGCAAAGGGGAAGGGTTGCCAATATCAATCCCGATACTCTGCTGCCCTACTCTTCTTCTACTTTACTTTGCCCTTTTTACTGGTAGTTCAAGCACATTGCACTGCCTCAGGTAGGTTTGTTACCATTATTTTTCAAAACTGTGTATTTCTTTGCAAAACTCATGACGGAAATGAAATTGCTATTTGATTCAAAAGATGTTACATTTGCACATTCTATGCATCGCATCGCAAGGCATCACATAACAATGTGAATGAAACTGAAATTCATTTGAAAATTAAGCACTTGCATCGTAATAATCAGGTAGCGAAACGACTTACAACTCGATAAGCAAAACGAGAAAACTCGATAAGCTAACTAAGTACGAGTACAACTCGATAAGCAACACGAAGAGTTAAAGAGAGTGAAATACAACTCGATAAACAAATGTACAACAACTCAATAAGCAAATGGGCGCGGCCCCGCAAGAATTAATCACTGGAGGGCATTGGAAATGGTGGAATTCCCCAACTTCTGAACATAAACAACTCAGGAAACCAAGGGGAAGACCACCGGCCCTAGGGAAGAGCCACCGGCCATTAGGAATCTCCACCGGCCAAAAGTAATGGTCGGTCGGCAATCTATTTGGCCAGTCGGCCAAAAATGGAAGGAACCAGCAGAATGCTGACACCTGTCTTCCATTCAACCTTATCCCCTACAAAAGACCCCAGCTTCGTAGTTTTCCTCATTTCCACACTGATTTACTCCAAATGGAAGAATTTCTTGTCTAAAATCTTGCAGCTTGGATTAACAACTTGGATGGCTCGGAAAAGCTAAATTTTCGGGGTTTCGACATAAGCGCACTATTCACTTTGGGTCGTACTCTGCTGCACTTTCCGTTTCTCCATGCCGCGGCAAGGTTTTGGAATTTGGTGACATATGTTTTTAGCTTTGGCGGGCAAGAGGTATGTCCCACCTTTGAAGATTTTCAAGCTTTAATGGAGTCTGAGCGTAATGAAGAGATCCTGCCCTAACCCCGTTTTGGCCATGCCCAAGCCTTAGGACAAATGTGTGGGTTCTCCATACCTGATGCTCGATCTCTGATTTGTGACGGAATGCTGGATATTCTAAGTTTGGTTTGCCGTTTTTCTGAGACTGGTGACCGCGGCGACCGTCATTGGCAAGGTTTTCGACAACACGCACTTTGTTTGTGTATGCTATTTCATTTCTTACTTGCCTCGGGTTCTGGAGGATCTAGCGTCCGATTGATTGAAGTTACCCAGGGTTTCAAGGAGGGTAAGAGTTGCATTGTCATGACTCTGGCTGAGACGTTGATGGGCTTGGATGCCTTCTATCGTCGCGAAGCAACCAAATTTGCGGGGAGTTCACTACTACTGCAGGTAAAGTTTCCCACCATATCTCTCACATGTATTGCTCACATCACTCGGCCCTCAAGCTCGGTTTTTCTCACAACACCCTTCCCTTGCTTTTCTCTCATCGTACACCTCTCTATTCTTTATTCTCTCATTTTTCATCCCTCCCTAGGTGTGGTTGATGGACAAGTTGCAGGTTGTGGACTCTTGCCCAACATACTCATCCCGTGGTTACTTCTTCAGGCAGCGCCTAGTCGATGCCCTTGATGAGGGTTGGTGGTTCGACTGGATGTGTAGCTTGTCCGCGGATCGCATTGCTTGGCGATGTCCTTGGCTCGATCTACCGGCAATGAGCTACAGTATGACTCGCCAACCTGGGATTCAGCTGATTGGCTTGACTCATTGTGTCTTCTATTTTCCGTTCCGAATCCGACGTCAATTCGGCCATGACCAGACTTGTCCACCAGAAGAGATAGAATACTTGGCTGCATTCCCGATCTGAGGCGCACAGCTTGCCCGGTACGCTACAACATGGAGAACTAGAGAACTCCTGGCCCCCGCTCCTCTCTTCAATTGCAGTTTTTCTGATGAGTGTTGGGATTGGCTCAATGAAGAGGCACAGAATGGGCCTAGCTTGGCATCAGAGACTTCGACTAGCTCTGGGAGGGGGCGCAGGGGCACTTGACTTGACTACGCCCCAGGCTTATTGCTTTATTAGGACTTTCAAGTTTTCTTTATGATTGTAATAAAAAGCAACTTCAATTGTATGCAAGAGCAGGAGAACTCTGTATTGAAATCAATGAAATTGAAGGTTGTGGTATTGAAAATTTTCCGCTTTGGTCCAAAAATGGTCTTAGTTGTAAAAAGATTAATTTGAACAAAGTCAACTTTTATTAAAACTCTTCAAAACCATTTTCTAGATGGATCAGAACTGAACATGCCTGAAATTTATCACTGAGGTGTACAATCCCGAATCCCAAAGAATCGAAAGTTCCTAGTCTGAATAGCATCAGAAGATCGCTGGCGACAACGGAAAGTTGCCCCTAGTCTGAAAAGCACTGCACCGGAGATCACGATGAATGCTGATAGACAAAGATGACGGAGATGATCAAATGGACAAAGTTGATCGGGGAAAAGTTTGTGGCTGAACTTCAGGATGAAGCTGCCTACATATCCCAAAGATGGGAATCAAGCCTTACGTAGTTCGGCTTAGGTTCACTTGAGTATTTTCAAAACTCTTAGTTGTAAAAAGATTAATTTGAACAAAGTCAACTTTTATTAAAACTCTTCAAAACCATTTTCTATATGGATCAGAACTGAACATGCCAGAAATTTATCACTGAGGTGTACAATCCCGAATCCCAACAACTGGAAAGTTCCCCTTAGTCTGAATAGCACCGCAGCACTGCGCGGCAACGGAAAGTTGCCCCTAGTTTAAAAAGCACTGCACCGAAGATCACGATGAACGCTAATAGACAAAGATGACAGAGATGATCAAATGGACAAAGTTGATCGGGGGAAAGTTTGTGGCTGAACTTCAGGATGAAGCTGCCTACGTATCCCAAAGATAGGAATCAAGCCTTACGTAGTTCGGCTTAGGTTCACTCGAGTATTTTCACTCTCCTTTTACGCTCTAAGTTTTGCCAAGGCCGCCCTTTGCGGGTTTTCAACCTTGCGAGCTCAGTTTTTCTATCTTTCTAATTTTTTGTGCTCTAATTTTTGCCTAGGTCGCCCTTTCGGGTTTTCGGCCTAGCGAGCCTCTCAAGGGTAATATTTCTTCAACTTGTCCATGTTGATCGGTTGTGAGAACTTCAGGCCATCTAGGTCCATCAGAACCACAGCTCCACCCGACCAGATAGCTTTGATGATGTAGGGACCAGTCCAATTAGGTCTGAACTTGCCCCTTGGGTCATGGATGGGAGCTCGGTTGTCTTTGAGCACCAAATCTCCTTCCTTTAAGTTCCTGGACTTAACCTTCTTGTTGAAAGCTCGGGCAATTCTGCGTTGATAACCCTGAACATGGTACAATGCTTTCAGTCTTCTCTCATCGAAGAGCATGAGTTCTCAAACTCGCTCGCCGCTAACTGCTTCGCTATTTGGCACTCAGCCAATACTCGTAACGACGGAACCTCGATCTCGATCGATAGGACGGCTTCCATCCCATAGACTAATGAATACGGAGTAGCCCCAGTAGAAGTTCTAATCGAAGTCCGGTAGCCCCACAGAGCGAATGACAACTTATCTGGCCAATCCCGGTAGGTTTTCACCATCTTCTGCAATATGTGTTTAATGTTCTTGTTGGCGCCTCTGCTCGCTGGTTGGCGGTATGTGGAAGACTTATGAAAAGCCACATTGTACTTCTCCAACAAATCAATCACCTCCTTCTTGAAGTGGGAACCATTATCTGAAATAATCTCGTTCGGGACCCCATAGCGACAGATAATGTTATTCCTGATAAACTTCGCGACATGTGAAGCCTTCAATACCGCATAAGATTGGGCCTCAACCCACTTTGTAAAATAATCTATCGCGACGAGGATGAACTCATGCCCATTCGACCCCTTTGGAGTAACAGCCTCAATCACGTCGATTCCCCACACTGAGAATGGCCATGGCGAAGTCATGTTGTATAGCTTTGACGGTGGGATGTTCATGCGGTTTGCATGGATCTGGCATTTATGGCATCGCCGAACAAAGCCAATACAATCCTTCTCCATGGTGGACCAATAATAACCCTGTCTGAGGATCTTCCGTGCCAGCATTACCCCATTCATATGTGCGCCACATTCTCCTCCATGGATGGCCTCCATCAGCGCCGACTCTCGCTTTCTACACACAGCTTGTGCATTCCCAGATGACCTCTCTTGTACAGTTTACCCCCGCAGATGATGAACTGAACAGCCATTCTCCTGATTGCCCTTTTATCTTTGGCATTTGCCCCTGGTGGATACATTTCCTTCTCCAAGTAATTCCATATGTCATAATACCAGGGGTTCTCATCCTGAGCTTCATCTATGGCAGAAATCGATTCATATGCTGGCGCAAACTTCTGGTCAATGATGATCGGACGCATCCGGACTTCGGACGGGATGTCTATCATGGAAGATAGAGTTGCTAGTGAATCTGCAAACCTGTTGTTCTCACTTACTAGATGAGTGAAGTTTAGCTTTTCAAACCGAGGAATTAACAAATCCAAGGTCTGGTGGTAAATTATTATTTTCTCTTCTTTGACCTTCCAATCTCCTTTTGCTTGAGATACAACAAGGTTGGAGTCCCCGATAACGTCCAATCGTTTTGCCCCTAGTTCCAGAGCTGCTTCCAAACCGGCAATACATGCCTCATATTCCGCTTCGTTGTTCGAGACTTTGAACTGGAGCTTGAATGCTAAAGGGATACAGGAATTGTCGGGCGCTATCTGCAACACTCCTATCCCATACCCATACTGGTTTGACGCTTCGTCAAAGTACATTGTCCAAGTTTCGTCTTCGACATACAAAATGGCTTCATCTGGGAATAGATACTCAACTGCTTCATCCCCTTCAACCGGATGGTCGGCAAGGAACTTCGCTACTGCTCTCCCTTTCACGGACTTGCGCATCACATACTTTAGATCAAATTCGGAAAGCAACAGCAGCCAACGAGCTAGCCTACCCGTAAGTGCCGGTTTCTCGAAAAGATATTTGATAGGATCGAGTCGTGAAACCAGCATTACGGAGTGAGCTAATAGGTAGTGCCGCAGCTTCCTGGTAGCCCATACCAAAGCTAAGCAAGCTTTCTCCAGCGGAGTGTAGCGGGTCTCGTAACCCAACATCTTCTTGCTCAGATAGTAAATGGCCTTTTCCACTTTGCCCTCTGACTTTTGTGCGAGCATACAGCCCATTGTAGTTTCGGTTACTGACAGGTACAATATCAACGATTTTTCTGGCTCCGGTGGTGACAACACGGGTGGGTTTTGTAAATATTCTTTGATCTGTTCGAAAGCTGCTTGACATCGGCCCTCCCACTGGAATTTCTTTCCTTTCTTCAGGAGACCAAAAAGTGGTTCACAAGTCAAGGTTAGTTTTGAGATAAACCACCTTATGAATTGCACTTTACCCAGAAAGCCTCGCACCTCCTTTTCAGTCATTGGTGGTGGCGTTTCTAAGATGGCCTTGATTTTGGAAGGGTTGACTTCGATGCCCCTTTGCGTAATCAGAAACCCTAGCATTTTTCCCGCTGTAACACCGAATGCGCATTTCTGAGGATTCAACCGCAGCCGAAATTCTCTGATCCTTTGGAAGAACTTTTGCAAGGCGGTGTAGTGACCCTATCTTTCTTTGGATTTGACAATCATGTCGTCTACGTACACCTCAACCTCTTTATGGATCATATCATGCAATATTGTGGTCGCTGCCCATTGATAAGTAGCCTCGGCATTCTTCAACCCAAATGGCATTACTCTGTAGCAGTATGTACCCCACGGGGTGGTGAATGCAGTCTTCTCCCGGTCTTCGGGTGCCATTACTATCTAATTATAGCCTGAGAAGCCATCCATAAATGAAAGCAAAGCATGCCCCACTGTGAAATCTACCAACTCATCAATGTGTGGCAAGGGAAAGTCGTCCTTCTGACCGCTCGCTCAAATCCTCAAGTCTACACATACCCGACCGCCATCCTTCTTCAGATCGAACAATGTTGGCCAACCAGGTTGGGTATTCGGACACCAGCAGGAAGCCCGCGTCGATTTGCTTGGTGACCTCTTCCTTGATCTTAATGGCCCAATCAGGGCGGATCCTCTTGAGTTTCGCTTGATGTGCCCGCCTCGGATTAAGAGGGATCCGGTCGCACAATCTCGTGATCGATTCTGCATGTCTTCGTAGGACCACGCGAAAATATCTTTGAAATCTTTTAATAAAGCGACTAAACGCTCGCGTTCCTCTGAAGACAACGTGGACCCGATCTGGACCAGCCGCGGGTCCTTCTCAGTACCAACATTCACATTAATGATTTCATCAACCAAAGGTTTGACAAACCTTTCCTGCTCTTGTTCAATTAAATGTTGTAAAACCGGAAGAATTTCGTCCTCGTCGTTTTCATCAAAATTTTGAAAGTCTTGATTTAAGCAATAAATCAAAGGCACAGAAAAGTACTCGGAAACCACATTCATATCGTTCTCATTATGTACTTCCAAACCGTCTGATTCTTCTGTTACAACAGACTCAAAAGAGAAAGAAAAAGACGACCTGGACAGGACTGTGGCATCCGGGTTATCACCCCCAAGAATACCGGACTCAGACTCAGTCGAGCTAGAACTTGATTCCGACTCAAAAGATTCGGAGGAATCAGATTCCGGGTCACTACCTGACCCGGTGCTGCTAAATAAAAATCTCTCCTCGTACTGCCAAACAAGGGAGGGTGCGATGGATGCATCCAAAATAGTCGACGGTGGGCCCGCAGTAGTTTCATTCCCGATCATGGACACCGAGAAGCTATCCCTCAAGCACAACTGGTCGATCGAAGGATCTGAAAGTAGACATGCCAGTGCTACCCCCATTTCAAGTTCGGTGTCCTCAGACGCCACTTCCCTGTTTTGTTCAACCTCAACTGTTGGGTCTGTCTGCTCTTCAGCAACATCATCCCCAGGTAACTGTAGGTCAAAGAAAATCTCGAACCTTGGTACGCGCTTCCTCTCTGCATTTAACCACGGCTCTGGGAAGCCACAGAATGGAAAATCCTCCCCCTCCTGGATGAAGCGTCCGTTTAGGGTACCCTGGATGGGCCGGAGCATCAACTCAAATGGTTTCCCCATCTGTTTCGCCCTGGCTCTCCTAGCCATCTCCTTTCCTTTTCTTACCCAATCCTCCTTGGTGGGCAGATAACCCAAGCCAAAGGTATAGGGGTTGTGTGGCACTTCGGCCAATGCTGCGACGCCCTTGCAGCCGCTCTTTCCTAATCCCATCCCGGGGATATGTTGGAGTTTGTTCATGAGATAGACTGCCTGGGCACTGACATATATCCCCTCATTAGTAGCCATGATGTTCTGTACAACCCGAGCCTCGGCTAGGGTAAATCCTGATATGAACACATCCTCCATGCCATGCTCGATTTCTAGAACAGGCGTGGATACCTCCGGTGGCGGACGGATTGATGAATTCCCAAAAACAATGGCTACTCCCTTTCCATAGGGGTATTTCACCATTTGATGCAAAGTGGATGACACCGCCTTCACCTGATGCAGCCACGGCTGCCCTAAAAGCAAGTTGAAAGTTGCAGACACCTCCAAGACATAGAAATCTATCTTATGCTGTCCCGGCCCAACTTTAGTCTGAACTTTAACTGTTCCCATCACTTCCCTACTTGTATTGTTATATGCCCGGATGACTTGGGCCGTTGGTACAAAATCCACGACTTTTAAGCCAATTGCAAACGCCGTCCTTGCCGGGCAAACGTTGATGGCGGATCCGGTATCGACGAGAACCACCGGTATCCATTTGTTCTTACATTCCACAGAAATATAGAGGGGCTTGTTATGATCTGCCCCCTCGGGTGGCAATTCCTTGTCAGAAAAAGTCAGCGTCGGGGCAGCTCCTCCCGGAAAGACTAATTCCACCAGCTGCTCTAGCGTGGTTTCTATTGAAAGCTTTGCTTTGTCCATGGTTGATAAGACAGCCTGTCTATGCACCTGCGATGCCATAAGCAGTCCCCAGATAGAGATGTCTGCTTGTATCTTTTTAAGCTGTTTGAGCACAGCCTCTTCCTCAAGTTGCTTCTCTTTTTGCTTCTCAGCCTCTCTATCCTTTCCCGAGGCCTCTGGTTGATCTAGGTGCGGGGGTTTGAAGTACCGCCCACTCCGCGTCATATGATCGACCTCTCCAAGGTACCAGGTGTCATCGGGTTGGTTGTTTCCCCAATCTTCGTCCGTGTGGGCAAGACACAAGTCTTCATCTTCCCACCACATTTCATCAGCAACTAACAAACATCTGTCCGGCTCTGGTATAACTGTTCTTGTACTCGCGGCACCTTCCATTCCCATGTTCGTAGCATTTTCAGTTCTTGTGCACACAGCAGTTTCTGTCCCCACATGGGCCTTTGCCTTCCTGATTCTCTTGGAATCCTCGAATTTTTCCTGTTCTGGGTGTGTCAATACAACCGACTGTTCAATAATTCTCGTATTTGAAATGCTCCAATCCCGAGCGAAATTCTTGACACCGGCGCTCTCTGGCGATGCACTCTGTTCTTCGACCCTTCCGGCTATTACTGACATTCTCGCCCCTACTGGGCCCTGTTCTAGCTGAGACTCGTTTATCACATCTGGTTGATCGTCTAACCATCCCGTAACCTCTATCAATTCCTCATAATCATACCAATTGATTGCCGCGTCCCCTGGATCTTGATCACTGTAAAACTGGAGATTGGCAAAGCCCTCTTCCACAATTGTTAAATCATCTATTCCCTGTCCCAGACTATCTCCTTGGATTACACACAGTTTTCCTCCTGTTGGAAGTTCCACAGCTGGCACATCCTGGCTTATCGATGAAATGTAGTCACCCGGACTATACATTTTCTCAACACAACTTCCAAATTCCGCGGACTCTGGCCCAACAATCCTCTTCTCCTTTAGGACCTCCTTTCTCCTGCCTTCGACAGTTACCACCGCTGGCTTAGGTTGGGTCATGGAGATGTCCATCATGCACAAATCGGTGCAATCAGGAAGGAACACCTCTGGCTTAGGCAGGTGGGAATGTGTGATATAGATACTCGGATCGTAGGACACGACCCCAGTATGGATGAAATTGAGTCTTTTGGGTGGTGGAGCTTGGTTATGTGTGGGGAGGGGATTTGTAGTAACGTTGGGTTTCACGGGAGGCAAGATCACCCCGTTATCAATAAGATCTTGAATCTCATGATGTAATCGGAAGCACAGATCGGTGTCGTGACCGTGCTGTTGGTGAAATGCACAATACTTGGCTGGGTTGTGGGTAGCGGGGAGTCTTTCTGGTAAGGGCCGCGGCTCTAGGGGCTTCATGTGCCCTTTTCTGATTAGCACCCCTAAGGCTTTGGATAGGGGCATATAAAGTGGCACAAAGGTCCTGGTGTTTTTGGGTGGGTACTTGGCTGTTAGGGGGTTGCTTCCGGACGCACTGAAGAATGGTGTGGCCGCCATATTTCTCGGAGGAGGGTTGGTGGTGACCATGCTCACTTCGGAGGCTCTCGTGGTTGTAGTGCCGCTCGGGCCTGCATTAGTATTGTGGTTGAAAGTTCTTCGGGGTTGCTTCCAGTCATTATCAATTAAGCCTTGCTTCAAGGCATTCTCAATCTGCACCTCCATTTCATGTAGGTCAGAAAAAGTAGGAAAGGGGAGTACAATCATCTTTTGCATCAACTTTGGCTAAAGATTGCGCACAATCATCCGAATTTGATCTTTGTCTGTAGGCCTCAAGGCCATTATCGAAGCCTTGGCTCTCCATCTGGTTACAAATTCTGAGAAACTCTCTTTAGGTTCCTGTCTGGTTGTCTCGAGATCACGGGTTGTAATCTCGATTTGTGTGTTGTATGAATACTGCGCAATGAAGGCCTCAGCCATCTCATCCCAATTTCTCTTGACATCAGCTTTTAGTTTGGCATACCATATGGCCACCACACCCGATAGGGTCCGGCCAAATAAAGATAGCTTCTGAAGCCTACTGAGGCCCATTGGCCTTAAGATATCCGAAAACAGTCTCAAGTGCACCATGGGATCCCCGGACCCATCAAATCGATCAATATGAGGCATTTTGAATCTGTCAGGCAGCGTCACAGTTGCGTCAGTGTAGCCATCTTCAATGTCGGGGATGGTCTTGGCTCCTTGGGATCTATTAAACAGCTTTTCAAGCTTGCTTAACTTTAGTGCAGTGGGATCAGTCTCGGACTCAAAGGGAGAGTCCAGTAGGTTGGTGGGAGTTTTTGATAACTGGGGTTGGATCTGGGGTAGGATCGGGGGTGGAGGTGGTCCGGTGGGAAGTTCTGTATCGTTCTGAACATTGGCTGTCTCCCCGAGGTTTGGAATTCCTGGCGGGGGAGGAACTTGCTGTGAAGCAGAGGCTCCAGTTTGCTGCTGTAGCCTCACAATCAACTCTGCTTGTTCATTCACAACTGTAGCCTGCTGCCTAGCAAACTCTGCCTGTCGGACAGCATCCTGCTGCATCATTTTCATGCTTTCTTGGAGTTGGCGCACCATCTCTTCTAAGCTAGCCATACTGTTCTGCTCTGACTGAATTCTCGGTGTGTGTTCCCTTTCTGTGGGAGGAGCGGAGTCCTGGTCCCTCTTGACAGTGGGGTAGACAAAGCCCTCAGTCTTGATTCTTTGAGCGATGCCTTCGCTTAACGTCTCCGTCTAGTAACCGGGGGTAGAGAGTGGTACATTGGTTGTCCGTTTACCAGATCCTCAGATCGATGAAGTCGACGACCTCTAGTCCAGAGTGCTTGGGGAATATCTGCTGGGTTGGAAGCAATTGTGCTCAACTACCCTAGCAAAAAGATAAATAAAGCGTATAAATAAACAGACAATCGTGCGGTACGGCATAAAATAAACATACAACACGGTTGGGTATCACAATATCGCCAATAAGTCAACACACTGCTTTCAAATCGATCATCTCTAAATCACTATCCCAAAACTGATACCCTCAGGTAGAACTAATTCCCCAAATACTGATGCCCGCAGGCCTGATACCCAGTCTTGCAAACTGATACATGCATTCCCTGTATAGATACACTCTAAAAGCACATAGCATGTAAAAGAGAGCCAAAACACCCCTATGTTGGGGTAGGGTTTCCCTGTCCTATTTTGTCAGGAGCTAGGGTTTCACTACGCACGCAGCGGTTTCAAACAACTTATGATCGGGTAAGCAACCTGTCCTAGTTTGGAATGGTCACTACGGATTTCGATATGCACTAGGTCGAATGGTCAAAAAGGATGCCTCGGTAAAACCAGGGTTTGTGTTCCCAAACTGGCAGAGCTCGCAACCGGTCAGCCTTATGGCATGCTTTGACAAAGTCAAGCCTCCAACAAACCGCTCAGGAATAGCAGATGGCCAACACGGTGTCCTAGGCGCACCAATGCACATGCAATACAAAGAAACACATAAGTGTAGTCAAAACAAGATATCACGAGTTCGAGTCAAGTTCTCTAATTCCCTAGCAGAGTCGCCAGAAACTGTAACAACGCCCGCGGGGGACCCCGCTACAGTTCGGACTCGATTTTTGTCACGGTTCGTAATCTGAACCAAAGAGTCCAAATCTGGCAAATCATTTTTGAGAAAACAGATTTTTGAAAGAAGTGCCAAACATGGACTGCTTTGCCAGATACAGAGTCACCACCTAAATATTTTATTTTTGGGAAATTTAGGAAACCCTAACTCGGTGCCAAAGGCCACGTGTCCGTCATCACCAAAGTTGCCTCGGCTCGGGAACTCGGGTACGATTGGGGAAGGTCAGCTATGAGCACCCCCTCTCGCCCGGTCCGAAGACCGGCCTCTACTAACCATGATGTCAAGTTTTGAAAACATTGCGTGTTCTTATTCCGGTTATTAGCCTAGATTTACTATGTGATGCGCACAACAAACAAGTATACACCAAATCGCCTAAATTGGAACAAAACATTTCATGTTTGTTTAAAAAAAAAAACGGTTTGCTACTCACAAGTAGGCTAAAATGCGGATTTTGCCACTCTCAAGTGGGCTTTTAGAAAAGATGGTTTTGCCACTATCTAGTGGGCTTAAAACTCACAGTTTTAATGCATTATTCCAATTTAGGTAATTCAACCTCCATCCACGGGCATTCAAGCAGTTATATCACATAAGCAGCTAGCCTCATGGTAATCATGCTATTATGGCAACACTCACACGCATGCGGTATGCTAAAGCATAAAAGCTTACCTAGTACTCCGTGCCAAAATAGAAGCTAATTAGTAATCATGCGTGATCCTAGTTCATGTTAAGAATGGCTAATGCATCACATACAGAATGTCACTAGAATAGGCTCGGCTAATCTACAATGACATGTGAAATGCTACCAATAACACGCATTCAACTTGGAATTAAAGTACAATGCAGTTAACATGATGCGCCAAGCCCGGTGCATGCAAAACAGATGAATGAATGCAAACATGCTATCATACTGTATGCTAATTTAAATATGCCCTAGTCTACCATCATAAGCAGGTAAATAAAAGGGAAGAAAGACGTAGGGTTGGAAGACATACACACACTCACGCACACTTATTATACAATTGCGCCCTCACTCGGAGGGACCAAATAAATATTACAGTCAGAATAACAAATAATTATTACAGAATTTCTAATTAATTAACAGAATGAATGATAATAAAGAAGAAAGAAGGATGGCCACAGCCCCGTCTTAGAAAGCGCGAATGATGCATGCTTCAGTCTGTCTTGCCCGAAAAACTCGTGCCATACCATTGTCTTCGCTTTTACACGCCTCGCTTCTCCAAAGATCGCCAAAGTCCCGGACAGTTCCTCGTCATCAGAGAATACCATCGGCTGTAGGAAATGCCCACCGGCCATCTATAATTTTCGTTGGTTGCTTATGGGGTTATCGGCCATTCACAAATGGCCGGTCGGCACTAAATGTTGCCGGTCGGCAAAAACTTCCTGCAGAAGACAGTTTTGACAGCAACAGAAGACAGGCAGTGCATGGCATGAAATTTCAGGTACATGTAAGCATGGCCATGTTCCCCATCACGTGTTGAACTCAGGAAACATGGCCCTCGATTCTCGAGCCATCAATTGTGCATAATAGCCTAAGAGATCAAGCTTGCCACTTGATGTGAAAATGCATGCAACACACAAATGAGGACCAAGACCCTATCATGTCGAAGTCAAGGACCCCGGTGACCGAGAGTTAAGAGGCGTTACATCACTTGTAGTATGAACGCTCCTTGACCCTCACACTTGGCTTGACACCCCAAACCAAGTAATGCAATGCATGTTATGCAAATATGACTCAAAGACACGACATGAGATTAAGATACAAGGCATGCCAAATGCTATGCAACTATTATGGCAAGTATGCAATGCTAGACATGCAAGATGCAAATGCAATGCAAACATGGACAATTTAAGCAATAGGATTATCATGTTACAACACCTAATGAAGCAATCATGCAAGAAACATGAGATAAGCATGCATTGGGGGACTTAAACCATCAAGGGGCAGACCTCAATCCACCCCAAATCAGTGGCCCAAAAGTGCCCAAAATGATGAACAAACACTCATACCAACATGCAAGTCAATGGGCCTAAAGCTAAGGCACAAAAGGGCATATCCTCAAAGCATGAAAGAGGTCACATATGCAAACATACAAACATGATTTATGGACTGAAATATGATCCTAAATGATGCCCAGTCATGCGTATGGTCTAAGCTAAGCATGGTAGAGGCCAATATGCTCAAGGCTTACAGGCCAAAACACAAAGAGATGACACCAAACATGGCAAGCATGACTGAAACACATGGCCAACAGACCTTAAACATGGTAAAGTGATGCCAATACCTTCATGAAATTAGGCTAACACATGCAAGAATCATTGCCTAGACACGAAATGCATTTCTATGCCAAATAGAGGAATGTAAAGCAAGTATGTTAAGCATGCAAAAGGGCACAAATCCGACCAAAAACAGAGATGACATATGACCTAAAGACACCCAAAAACCTCTGAAATAGGGCCAAAATCAATCAAGCATACATGTTGCCCTTTTAGCCAAAAGGCAAGGAAATGAGGTAATGAAGGGAGAGGGGTGTCCCTCCCCTAAAAAAGACTTCAAACCACCTTCCTTAGCACTGAAAAATCACTGGTTTTCAGTGGTGAGAAGACTTAAAACACTCAAGCAAATAGAGCCTCTCAAAGGAAGTACCAAAAAGGCCAAATAAGGCCTAAGAGGGTGAGTTCGAACTCAAACCACAAAACACCCTTAATGAAAGTTCTAAAGCATGAAAATATAAGCTTTTTTTATGTTATACACAAAGCCTAAATCAACATGCAAGATAGGTAGAAATCTAGTGCAAATTTGGGAAAACTAAAGCAAAATGATTACCCTTGAACAACTCTTGAAGAACAGATGATCCAGCCACCCTCTATTGATCAAAATCAGTCCAAAAGCTCAAGAATCAACCCTCCAAGCCTCTCAATCTCGGAGCAAGGTGTAATGGTGTGTGTATTAGTGCAAAAGTAGGGTCAAAATGCACTTTTAGGCCTAAAAACACACACACAAGAGGAGAGAGAGGAAAAATCTAGAGAGAGGGGATGTATGGCAGATATATAGATATATATGAGCTTTGGTTTTCTCTTCAAAATGGCTAACCCCCAAGCAAGGGAGAGGAATGGTGCTTAAATAGGGCAAGCAAAGCCAAGAAACTTAATGGCTAAGCTAAAGAGAAAGGGTCAAGGGGGCCAGGAGGTTCTTGGCTTCTAGAGGAAGCTAAGACAGCTGGCCAAGCTTCTTAGAAGCTTAGCCAAAGGGTGCAAGCTTCTAGAAGGAAAGGGGGTTCAAAGGAGTCAAACCAGCCAAAACTACACGGGGAGGAGTGATGGTGCATAGCTGGCATGCACCATGCCTCTAGGGTACAAAGGAGTCACACCGGCCAGCAAAAGAGGTTGCCGGCAACATAAAGTGTCGGTTGGCCAAATATAGTGCCGACCGGCCCTTGGTTTTAAGAAACCATGGCCGGTGGCACCCATAAATAGCCGGTGATGCTAGGGGAAGGCCGGTGGGATATGGGGATGGCTAACAAGCCATTCCCTGCCCTTCAAGGCAAAAACACAAGTGTTTGGTGCCAAAACCAAACACGGAACAGTCGAGTTCGGAGATCCTGAGGCAAGGCGCGTAGCCGAGGCCTCCGGGAACTCCAAACGAACACAAACATGGATAATCACCGGGTGTTCAAACGGTGATGTCCAAGTCTTGAGGACGGTCAAAAATGGGGTGTCTACATTATCCCTTAAATTTTATACTAGTATTATGGTTGTATGTGATAACATATTATTAAATAAATAATAATAAATACAGAATCTAATTTGGTATTAGATTATCAAATATATGATTAATTAGGGGTTATTATTTGGGGCCAAATTAATAGAAATATGAAATTATAATACTAGTTGGGTTAAATTAAAACTAAAGATAGTAAATAAATAAATATAAAAGTAAAAGTAAATAAATAATAATAATAATAATAATAATAATAATAATAATAATAATAATAATAATAATAATAATACTCCCTCGTCTCAAAATAATGTTTCTTTTTGGGGAATCCAACTTTTTTTTGTAGTACAATTATTGTATTTGAAAAAAGTTGATTTTCCAAAATTATCCTTTTGATAGTACATTTTTTGAGAATATCAATGTCATAATTGTACTTTTTATATTGTTTATTAATTTAAAAAAAGGGCAAAATAGGAAATTTATATTATTTTTGTACTTAATTTTTGAAGAGGGACTAATATTTTTGGACAATGAAAAATGGAATAAGGGACTAATATTTTGGGACGGAGGGAGTAATAATAATAATAATAATAGTGGGTGTGGTAGTAAAATAAATAATTAATTTTCTGTTAGTATACGATAAAATATAATTTAATTAGGAATTAATTTATTTATATAATTATATTAAGAATCTGGGTTAAAGTGTAATTATCTTAATTATTTCTTAAGATAACTATAAATCTACAAGCGAATCAGAGGAGTTATGAAACAATCTGTGGAGGATTTGAATCGGCCACGTGTTGGCCAATGAGTGGTCTCATCTCCCTATAAACAGGGAGAAGTTGCTCAATCTGTAGAAAGGAAAAAAAGAAAAGTAAGGAAAAAATGAGAGAAAAGGAAAAGAAGAAAAGGAAGAAAAAATAATGGAAGTTGAAAAGGTTTTTGATAGTGGAAAGAAAGAGTGAGGTATTAAAGTTAAGGTGAGTTATATTATACCTTGAGTCACCATAATATATTTTATGTATGTTTTGACTTACCATATTTTTTTTTTGTACAAGTTATGTTTTATAAATTATTATTAATTATATTAATATTTCAATTACGTGGATTATTTTCTAAATTCTATTTGTTAAAATGAAACTCATAGATATGTTTGTTTAACTTTTAATGATTATTTGACTATAACCTTATAAACAATTATGTTTTGTAAGTACCACCATGGGAGTCCTATGCCTTGGAGGACTTAAATAATTATTGGCTTCTATTTGGTTACTTTGTGACCCTTTATTGTCATGGTTCCATTGACCTCTGTTTTGTATGAAGCAAAGTGCTGTGCGGAGATAAGTGCTACACCATTGTGGAAGCCACCTTTATAATCCGTACGAGCCACCTCTTGAATCCGTACCTCTGTTTTGACTGTCACTCCGGTCCTCTATTCCGTTCTGTTTGGTACCGTGGTTGTGGTTATTTATTTACATAATCTCAGTTCTACTACTAAAATGATTATTCGTTCAGCCTAAGTTATTTTAACTTTTTTAGTTACATAACTATCCATGGTTATTTTGTGTCCTTTATACTCTTGGTATAATATTTCTTACTCTGCCATGTGTTTATAGCTGTTTACCAATTTTCAGGAAACAATGCAATTCAGAAATAGCTTTTGGAAAGTCTTAGACGCGGGACTGCGGAATAGACACACACAATACTTTATGATATTTTTATATGTAAATATTGGCCTTTTGGTCAATAAATTTTGTAATAAAAATAGAAGCTCCAATGATTATTTTGGTACCCTCACTTAAATATTATTTCCGCTTGTGTTTATTAATTTGTTCAAGAATTGGCCGGAGGTAACTTCAGTTACTGGCCATCACGATACTTAATCCTTGGGTACAGGGAGCGGGTTGTGACAATGGGAGAAGGAAAAACCATAAGAGAAAAGACAACAGTTGGTGGGAATTTGTCCAGCAAGTACTCTCTAATTTAAAAAAATTAAAATTAAAATAAAATACAAAACAATGCACATGACAAATTATTAAATGCAATAAACAATACGAACAAAAAAACTTGAGTAACAGCTTTGAGAAATCTTTCCATTCGGCTCAAATTTTTTTTTTTCCAATAGAGCATATACCAAAAAAACTTGAGTAATGACAAAATCATCTTTCTCTACCAAAAATTAATACACGACGCTCTTTTATTAACAGTTAGCAGGCAATAAACGAATAATTGGACTTGAATACAATGCTAGTGGGGTTACATGATCCAGTTAAATCTCTTGGCACAAATGTAACCAAAATTAAATCAAAAGTAGAGAAAGAAAAAAAACAAAAGTTATAGTTAAACTCCTTTTTTCTAATCAAAAAATCAATATCATAAAAGATGTTATAACAAAACTTAGTTACTGGTTTGTAAAAACAAAATAAAAAAATGCAACTATAATTAACTTATGAATTTACCTTTTATAGCTATAACTCATTCATCAACCAGAAAGTGCTCTCACCACACTTGTAAATCAAAAATCACATAACGGCAAACAATTCTAATCATAGGAACCTTAAAAAGATAAATAAATATAGAAAAGAAAAGAGAAAAGCAAAATGCAATGCCTTTACATGTAGAAATGTAAGATAAAGAAAGATGATGTTATCAACCAAAATTACATTGATCAGTCCAAACACTTGCAAGAATTTGTTCATTGTGAATTAAACTACTCCACCTAAATTAAACTATAAAACTTTCCCAAACTATGAACTTTTAAATCAATAAATTGTAAACCCATTTCTTGTAATGATATTTGGAGGATTCAATCCGAAGCATCATACCAAACCAAAACAAAAAATAATAATAATCATAATAATAATAAATAAAACTGAAAACCTGAAACTAGGTTTGAACTACTACTCTTTTACTCTCAAACATTATCAAGAGGTTTTAAGATGATTAATGCTTGTTTTGGTGGACTAATTGGATACATTTTTTTTGTTGTGAGGTGCCTTGTTGGTCCTTTTCCTCTTGTTCAAATAATATACAAAACCAATCATACATAAGAAATTACACACATTATAGCAGTGCAAGTCAACAAATTGATTAAATAGACTACAACACAATACCCAAATTCTTAGTTCACACAGGGTTTTTTCTCTCAATAATTCATGTGTACATCCAACATAAATATATTGTGTGTTTAGTTGAATTTGCAATTGATCAAAGAAACATAAATGTGAAGTACCAACACAAAATACTCCTCGAATTACCAAATCTGGAAATTAACATATGCCAAGAACGAAATATGGTGGCTAAGAGAAAGAGAGAGAAAGAGATTAGGGCATGATGGCAAGAAGGAAGAGAGGATGTAGAGGAACAACAAAAGCAATGGAAAGCGGGCTTACTGGTGGGATTGACTGGTGGTAGCGATCGGTCATGTGAATGTGGGAACTGTGGGGGTTCTACTGTATTCAGAGAGACGGTGCCAACGGTGGCGTGGTACAGTAGTGATTACAGAGCGGTGAAAGTGTGTGAGGTAGAAATTGCTAAGAGAGGGAGTCGATTTGTAATAAATTAGGACAGAGAATAAGATCCAGAGAGAGAAAAAGAAATCAACTTACCTAGTCAGAATGAAATAGTCCAAGTTTGTGAATCGGCTTTGGATTTCAAGTGGTACAATGGTGGAATGGGACCAACAAAATCGTCCGTGAGGGAGGAGGAATGAGAGGAACTAGTTGTGTGAGAGGGAGAGAAAGTGACTTGAGAAACGTAGAAGGGATTAGGGGCAAAATTTTGAAGGTCCTAAGATAAAATTTTGTGAAAAAATTTGTTCAAATTTTTTTTTTTGGTAGATGTGAAAAATATGTTATGCTTGTTAAATTAATATTTTTTAATTATTATTTATTGTTTATAATTTTTAATTTATTGGAGTTTGATGACTCAATTTGAGAGGGGAAAAAGTATAAAATTTAGATATATTTAAAAGTATAAATTTTATTAAAAAAATTAAAATTACAACAAATATAAAAATATAAAAAAATCATTTATTTTTTTTATTTTTGTATTTATAGATTTTTTTTATAAATATTTTACTTTTTAATTATATCTAGATTAGCTAAACCAAACCAAGTCTTAAGTCCCATCAAATGGGATCGGCTACATGAATCTTTATTCTCTACTCGACTCTATCCAAGGTCATTTCGTTAGTCAAATTAAGGAGATACATATCTCTATTTACTATATTAGTCCATGTCAATCTAGGTCTACCTTACCTCTAATACTACCATCTACCATCACTATATCACATCTTTTCACTACTACTTTCATTGGTCTTCGTTGTATATGACCAAACCATCTCAATCTATTCTCTTAACTTATCTTCTATCGGTACTGAGAGGGTAATTTATATGAAAATTGGGCCGAGCTAGGTAATGGGCCGTTATGGGCCGCTGTGCGAAGTGCTGAGTAAAATGGCCATAAAGTTACTCTGGTCATGCAGAGGCGTGAAGTTACTCCGGTCTTGCGGAGGCGTGAAGTTACTCCGGTCCTAAAGGGCTTACGGTTAGTTCAGTCACCATACTAAAACTTATACCAGTCATAGCGCAGTATAATTAACATAGTCTAAACCTTACTAAAAGTTAGCTCGGTTTGGGCTTACCACGCCATGGAAGAGGAGTCAAGTAAGGTAAGTGGAAGGACGAACCGAACTAAGGATAGTTCGGTCTATTCTGTGGCTAAGCATAGCCATGCTTACCTCGGCCACATTGGAATCCGACCATGGTAAAACCATCTCACTTGGTTTAAGCAGTGAGGGGGGTGTTGAAGGATAAGCATTGTCTTTTAGGAGTATGAATCCTAGGAGGACTCTACATGGAGGAGTAAGAGTCCTACTTAGATTGTGCTACACAAAACCTATAAAAGCTCACAAACATCACCTATAGAGAGGTAACGCAACTTTGATTCTTGAATATACAGAGCTTTTGTCTATTTGTCTAGTTTGCTGACTTAGGCATCGGAGAGGTTTCCGGTACACACCCGCCGGCTAGCTCACGCTTGTATTTTCAGGTAGTCGAGTGACGTCGTACGGAGGAGCGCAGACTTGATCAACAGAATTATACGAGAAAGTTTATTTCTTTCCCGTACAATTGGTGCCGTCTGTGGGAAGATAGACAAGAACAAAACCTCTTGATCAAGCTTTTCCTCTTTACAATCAATGGCGCACAACGAAGATTTGCCACAATCTGCCATTAACGAACAAACACCAGAAGGGGGTACGAGGCGCGAAGGCCTACCTTCTGTCCCTCCTATGGCGGATTTGGGCCCACAAAGACAGAATCCCAGGAGGGATACAAGGGGGAGAAGGTAGACTAACAGCCCCCGTCACTCTCGATCACAGAGTCCAGAGAGACAAAGACGGAGGATTGATCCTCAAGCTTTGGAGGATCACGTCAAGGAGCAAGACGAATTGATATGACGGATGGCGGCGGACATGGAATCTCTAAAGCGCTAGATAAAGGGAAAAGGAGTGGCGACAGGAGAGGGGCGCACAAGCAAGACGCCCCCTCGCCACTCGGAAGATCGTAGTAGGAATACCACACCCTCACAAGCAGAGAATAGAAGCCTCAGGACAGGCGATACCCAATCCAGGTCTTCCAGAACTCGTCACTCCAGGTCTGAGAGGACGAGATCTGAGAGGTCGTACACTGAAGGAAGCACCTATTGGCCCTCACATACGCACCAAACAAGATCCAGACAGACGGAGTTGCCCAGATCATCCGACTTACGAACCGTGCTGCAAGAGAAGGCACGATGGAAGGAGGACTCCAGGGCACGTGATCCACATAGAGTTTCTGCCTTATAACGGTTGGCTCCTCGGATGTATGGAAGCGTCGAGGTTGGAATGCCAATACCGCGCCCTGCCTACAAACCGATGGACAAGGCATTAGCAAGGCTGCAGACCTTGCCGTTCGTTCCGGCGATTGAAAACGCGCCCCTACCATCAGGCTTCCTTCAGCCCAAATTTACTACATACGAAGGAAAGATAGACCCCTACTCACACTTGAGCCACTTTCGCCAGGTCATGGCTGTATACCGACGAAACGAGGCTTTGAAGTGCATCCTTTTCAAATCTAGCCTTGGCGACCTAGGCCTGACTTGGTTCGAAAAACTTCCAGAAGGTAGCATAGCCTCCTGGGCACAATTGGCGGAGGCGTTCGTAACAAGGTTCAGAACAAACACCAAAACCCCGGTGAAGATTGACCAGCTACTCTCCATCGACATGGGCAACAAGGAGACCCTAAGATCCTACAATAGTCGCTACTGGGAGACCTTCAACCAGATTGGGGACTGCCCCACCAATCTTGCCATTGCACAGTACAAAAGAGGCCTTCCAGTCGAGAACAGACTAAGGGACTCAATCATCATGACGCCACCCCTTACCATGGAGGCCCTGATGGAAGAGTGCATCAGCACATCAGGGTGGAAGAGGATGGCGCCCGGGCTAAAACAAAATCTGGCACGACCGTAATACCAGAGAAAAAGGCCTCAGCAAAGGTCAACGCGGTAGACCGTCTGAGTAGAAACGGACGAGGCAGGCGAGGCAACGGACCAGGATAAAAAATGGTTGAGGGTCCGCACTGCTATAACCACGGTATTCAAAAAACCAATCTTCCGAATTCTAAGTGAAATACGAGATGAGCCTTTCGTCAGATGGCCAGCCAAGCTAGGGAAAGCTCAGAAGGACTACGACAAAAGGTCGCGGTGCACCTTCCATAAAGAAAAGGGGCACCGCACTGAGAATTGCACGCCATTGAGGCAGCACCTAGAGGAGTTGGTGGCAGCAGGTCACCTGGATAAGTACATTGAAGGAGGGACGCAACCAGCCTCCCAGGACCACAATAACTCCAACGGGATGCCAATCGACGCCCCACCTCAAGGCATAATCAATGTGATACATGGAGTCTTCGAACCTGAGCGTATATGCGAGCTCAGAGGGTCAATCAAGAAGGCTGAGCACTTAAGAGAGGTACTCAGTGCACAACCTACCATAAAAAAGAGGAAGACAGAGGTCACGAATGTCATGTCTTTTTCAGATAGAGACTTGGCGAGGATATATTGCCCTCACAATGATGCCTTGGTTGTCACTCTCTGAGTCAAGGATTTTGACGTCAGGCGGATTTTGATTGACCAGGGTAGTTCATGTGAAATAATGTACTACGAAACATTTAAACAATTGAAGTTACAAGATAAAGACTTGGCACCTGCCGTATCTCCCCTGATTGGATTCAACTCAATGCCAGAGTGGCTAGTTGGCAAAATAATTCTTCCAGTTAGAGCAGGAAGCTTAACGAAACAAGTGGAGTTCTGGGTATTGTAAGTCCCTTCCACTTATAACATCATCTTGGGTAGAACGTGGCTGCATGCCATATGATTGCTGGCATCATCCTACCACCAAGTAATGCGGTTCTCCAACGAAACCAGGGTAATTGAAGAGGTCTATGGAGATCAGATTATGTCCAAACAATGCTTTGTCACGGTGAATGGCAGCCGCGCTGCCAAAGGATATGTTCATTCGGTGGAAGAACCTGAGAGCAATGAACTGTTTGCAGATGTCGGCAAAGCAGCTAATCAAAAAGCGGTGGAAGACTTAGTAGACGTAAGAATAGATGAAAAGAACCTGGATAAGTTCTTTTTGCTCGGTTCGTCGTTGTCCAGCACTGAGAGATTAAAGGTCTTGGAATTCTTGACCTCTAACATCGAAGTGTTCGCCTGGACGCCATACGACATGCCAGGCATTGATCCAAACTTCATCTGTCACCAACTCAATGTCCACCCATCCGCCAGACCAATTATTCAACGCACTCACAGATCGGCACTCCACCACGCCGAGATAGTGGCAGAAGAAGTAGAAAACCTGCTGGAGGTAAGGGCAATCAGAGAAGTGCACTACCCAAGATGGATCTCTAACACAGTAGTAGTGCCAAAAAAGAATGGCAAGTGGTGTGTCTGCGTTGACTACAAAACAGTCAACAAGGCATGCCCAAAAGACAGCTTTCCTCTACCACGGATAGATCAACTGGTAGACCTAACGGCAGGGCACAACCGACTTAGCTTTCTGGATGCATATAGAGGCTACCATCAAATCGCCATGCATGAACCTGACCAAGAAGTCACGTCTTTTACAACTCCAAGAGGACTGTATTGCTACAAGGTCATGCCCTTTGGCCTAAAGAACGTAGGGATGACATTCCAACGGATGGTCACCAAGATGTTTGAACCATTGTTAGGCAAAACAATGGAGACTTACATCAACGACATGGTGGTCAAGAGCAAGGATGAGAATGACCATCTCAAGGACCTAGGTGAAATGTTTGAGATCCTGAAGAAGCATAAGTTGCGCCTCAATGCGTCCAAGTGTGCATTCGGAGTAGGATCTGACAAATTCCTGAGCTTCCTAGTAACCAACCGGGGCATAGAGGCAGACCTCTCTCAGATCAAGGCAATTCAGGATCTGGAGAGGCCAAACTCGGTAAAGGAAGTAAAGCATCTCACTAGCATGGCAGCTGTGCTCAATCAGTTCATAAGCCGGTCATCAAACAGACTACGACCATTCTTCCATACTCTAAAAGCCAAGTTTGAGTGGGATGAAGAATGCGACCGCGCTCTGGAAAGCCTGAAAGAATACACGTCTTCTCCGCCATTGCTTGTCACCCTAATACCTGGAGAAGAACTTTTCTTATACTTAGCAGTCTCTCAGCACGCAATTAGCGCAGTGTTGGTCCGTGCGGAAGGAATCCAACATCTGCCCATCTTTTATGTCAGCAAGACATTGCTGGGCGCCGAAACAAGGTACTTGCCACTAGAAAAACTGGCATTGGCCTTGATGATGGCCTCAAGGAAGTTGACGCACTACTTTCATGCTCACACCATAGTCGTCCTCACAGCTTTCCCATTAAAAGCTTTGTTTGAAAGGGCAAACTTCTCTGGGCAAATTTTGAAGTGGGCAGTAGAGTTGGGACAATATGACATCAAGTTCCAACCCAGAACCGCGATAAAGGCTCAAGCTTTGGCAGACTTTGTCGCAGAATTCACCCCAGGAAGTCATCATATCTGCCCAATCGACCTGACTAAAACGACCAAACTAGGGATGGAAGTTGACGTCGGAATAACGCAACCCCTGGTACAAGTTACCCAACCAGTCCCAAGCGCACTCAGAGTGAAGTAAGGAGGAAGAAGAAACCATACTACACCAAGCCAAGACTCACCAACAATTAAAGACTTGGTACAATCAGATAATAAGGGGGAGACAGCAAGCATGGACCCTGAAGAAGACACCAGCAACGTTCTTGACCCTAAGGCATCATCTGAACCCACCACTTGCTGGAAGTTGTTCGTTGGAGAGATGTGGAAGCTCTTTGTGGATAGAGCATCCAATCGGCAGGGAGCAGGTCTCGGCATAGTCCTCATCTCTCTAGACGGCCTAGTAGTGGAGCAAGCAACAACCTTGGCTTCCCAAAGATTGAACAACGAAGCGGAGTATGAAGCGCTTCTTGCAGGCCTCAAATCAACATTCTACATGAAGGCCACTGAGCTAATGGTTTACAGCGACTCACAGCTGGTGGTAAACCAAATATCAGGCGACTATGAGGCAAAGGACGACAGGATGGCTAAGTACCAACAGTTGGTCAGAACAGAGATCAAGAAATTTGAAGTAGTACGGATAGAACAAATCGGCAGGGAAGAAAACTGCAGAGCAGATGAATTAGCAGGCTTTGCTTCAATGGCAGATACTTCCATTCCTCATCCATTGTTGATCGACTACCTACCTAGACCAAGCATTGAAGACCCCGATGCAGAAGAGGTATGTTGCGCCGAGCTAGGCCCTTCTTGGATGAATCCCATCATGCTGTTCCTAAAAGATGGCATCTTACCGGAAGAAAAGAAAGAGGCCAACAGAATAAGAGCGAAGTTGCAGCGATTTTGGTTCTCCCCATCATTAGCATTATACAAAAAATCATTCTCAGGACCCTACCTAAAGTGTGTTCACCCCAGCAAAGTGGAAGCATTCTTATTCGAGATACACGAGGGTGTATGTGGAAGCCATCAAGGAGGAAGATCATTAGCATACAGAGCAATCTTGCAAGGATATTGGTGGCCATACATGCAAGCAGATTCAGAAAGGTATGTCAAAAAGTCCGAAAAGTGTCAAAAGTTTGCACACCAAATACACCAACCTGCCAGAGAACTCCTACCATTAACAAGCCCATGGCCCTTTGCAATGTGGGACTTGGACATAGTAGGGCCACTTCCAACAGCACCAGGCAACATGAAGTTCTTTCTTGCAGCAACCGACTACTTTACAAAGTGGGTGGAAGCAGAAGCCTTGGCATCAATCAAGGAAAAAGATGTGAAGAAGTTTGTTTGGCAGAATATCATCACTCGATTTGGCATACCAAAGGCACTAATATCAGACAACGGCACGCAGTTCGACGGCAGAATCTTTAGAGGCATTTGTGAAGAGTACAAGATAGAGTTCTACAATTCTACACCGGCATATCCCCAAGCAAATGGTCAGGCAGAAGCATCAAACAAGGTAGTCTTGGATGGATTGAAGAAAAGACTAGAGAAATCCAAAGGCAAGTGGGCAGAAGAGCTCCCTCATGTTTTATGGGCTTACCGCACCACACCTCGGCGGTCAACAGGAGAAACTCCATTTTCCTTAGCCTATGGTATGGAGGCAGTAATCTCACTAGAAGTTGGTCTCCCCACAATTCAAAGCGAGAATTTTGATCCAAACTTGAATGGTGAAGCCATAACATTTAAGCTCGACCTTGCAGAGGAAAAAAGAGACAGAGCACTGGTTCATATTGCCGCATACCAACAAGAATTGTCCAGAAAGTATAACAAGACAGTACATCCAAGGCAATTCAAAATCGGAGATTGGGTACTGAGCAAAGTGATGGGAAACACCTTGGTACCGGGGGATGGCAAGCTAGGGCCTAATTAGGAAGGACCTTACAAAGTGGTGGGACTAGCAGGCAAAGGGGCATACCACTTAGAAGATGAGGACGGCAAGGCAATTCCCAGGCCATGGAATACTGCCAATCTCAAGTTATTTTATTTTTAGCTTTTTCTTTTTAAGTATGTGTAATTTTTTCCTTTCTCAATAAAACAAGTAGTTTCTTTTCAGTATAGACGTTTCCTTCTGTAAAAGTTTGTTTTAATGAGTTAGGTAAGTTAGGGGTATTAAACACACAGTTGGCCGGAATAACCAACTGCGACCCTTCCTAAGCCCAGGATAAGGATCTAGGCTGCAGAACGTTTGGGTGAAATAACCAAACATTTTATTCTAGGTTAGCTGGAAAAACCAACTTAGAGGTTGGTTGGATTAAACCAACACCCTTCCTAAGCCCAAGATAAGGATCCAGGCTGCAGGACGTTTGGTCGGAATAACCAAACATTTCATTCTAGGTTGGCTGGAAAAACCAACTTAGAGGTTGGCTGGATTAAACCAACACCCTTCCTTAGCCTAGGATAAGGATCCAGGCTGAAGGACGTTTGGTTGGAAAAACCAAACACTTTATTCTAAGTTAGTTGGAAAAACCAACTTAGAGGTTGGCTAGATTAAACCAACACCCTTCCTAAGCCCAGGATGAGGATCCAAAGCAGGACGTTTGATCGGAATAACCAAATATTTTATTCTAGGTTGGTTGGATTAAACCAACTTTTAGTACTCTTCAGCCGAAGTAAGGATATCGACTAAAGAGTGGTTGGCTGGATTAAACCAACTCTTAGTACTCTTCAGCCGAAGTAAGGATATCGACTAAAGAATGGTTGGCTAGATTAAACCAACTCTTAGTACTCTTTAGCCAAAGTAAGGATATCGACTAAAGAGTGGTTGGCTGGATTAAACCAATTCCTGGTACTCTTCAGCCGAAGTAAGTATATCGGCTAAAAAGTGGTTGGCTGGATTAAACCAACTCTTATTACTCTTTAGCCAAAGTAAGGGTATAGGCTGAAGAGTGGTTGGCTAGTAAGACCGGAATAAAGTATCTCGACCGAAAAATATTGTGTTTCGTTCAAATTGCAGTTAGAAAGCAAGCACAAACAGGAAAGTAAACCGAGATAACAGTTGGAGCAAAAGAAGATTTTCATTGATCAAGTTTAAGGCAAATACAAATGAGGGGCCTCAGCCCGGTTACAAGACCAAAAGAGAAGAAGAAAAATACTAAAAACAAGCAACAATAAAAGAAAGTACAGAATCAGTTGAACAGATCATCAAGATCAGCATCAATGTCAACACGAAGACCGGCTTCAGACGGTAGAGCGGTCTCGGTTGGGAGCTCGGTGTCTATTGGAAGCACGATTTAAGCCGTCTTCAACCGCTGGCTCCAACCGAGTTGATTGATCGTTGGCTTGTTCATTGACGCATCCGGGTATTATTGGGCTCGGTCCTCATCATCATCTCAACCCCGAGAAACTCACGAACGGATGTAGCGACCACATGAGTTCGGTATGAAGTACTGAGGAGGATTGTATACCTCGGTCTCAGGCTCACAACCGAGCTGCACCACGGCTGCCCTCCAACTGTATTTGAAGAACAAATCTTTAGCGGCCTCACATTGTTGCATGTAGAGGGCCTCCCCCTCCTTAAAACCTTCAGTATTGGCTTCATCCGCCTTCTTTTTTAGTTCGACGATCTCTGCGTCTTTCTTTCCTTCGAGCTTGGCTAGCTCACGCAGGTACTTGTCCTTCATCACGGTTGGGGCCCTCTGTTTGTTAGCATTAGCCGAGGTAACTAGCCCGGTCAGACGGGTTACCTCGGCCTCTAGCTCGGCCGTTTTCTATTGGGACTCCTTCAATTCGGTGGTTTTTGCTTCAACCTCTGCCATGGCCTGCCTTGCTGTCTTCCTAAGCTCCAACACATTTTTATGCGCAATTTGGCTCTTTTGAATGGCCTGAAAAAGAAGTAAAAGAAACTAATGACAAAACCGAACAAAAAGTCAGAAAAAATTAGAGAGACAAGAGGAGCAACTTACCAGGATCATTGATTTCGTCGCCAACCGGATGGCCTTGAGCTCGGTCAGGTGCTTGTGATGCTCCATGTTAGGGGGCAGACATACGCTCTTAGCTAGATTGAAGGCTAGCATGTGGTCTTTGTCTGCCACCACTGAGTCAGTATCACAGATAGCACGGTTTTGGAAAGTCAATTTTGGACTCCATTTAGAGGAGCTAGCTCGGTCGGCAAGCTCCGGTTGTGGACTCGGTGGGGGGCTTGGTGGTAGGGTTGTTTCCTCTTGATCAACAAGGCGTTGCTTGGTCTGAGTAGTCCGAGCACGCTTGCTGGGGCGCGATGAAGAGGGTTGTTGAGATGGTAGGGCCACCACGGTTTCCTGAGTTTGGCTCGATGGTGGTACCTCGGCTCTGTTTGTTTCGGTTAAGAGCGCCCTGACTCTGTTCCTCTTTGCCATCTCTTCTTCGACAGTCAGAGGGACTAGGTTAATTTGGGGCAAGTTGGGGTCCGGTTCAGGAGATTCCAGTAAAAAGTCTATAACTCTGGCTTTACGTCAGCCACTGTATCTGTACATCGGCTCAAAATTCAACAACTTGGCCCAATTTCTTTCTGGATTACGTAGTGCGGCGCGGAGAGTGTTCAGATTAGGGTAACTGTAAAGTGATTGAAGATGGGCCGAATCTGCATAAAGAAGACAACTGTTAGTTCGGTTCAAGAATAGGAAACAAATAAAATGTATAAATCAAGTAATTATACCAGGGGTTCCTTTATTCCAGTTTATACTGCGGCCTGGGATCTGGGCTTGGTGGTCTTCAAAATTGCCAGATACCTAGAAAAAATCATCATCATTTAAGTCTTTGTCTGGTGTGTCCTTTATTATTTTCTCACGCCGGCGTCGTATTCTTAAATAATAAACCCACCCGTCTTCTTTTGAGCCTATAGAATATTGGTGGAATAGTTCGGCTAAGCCAAGGTTAATACCAGCACGGCGATTTAGATCGGCTATACCATTTATTATGCGGTATGAGTTTGTGGAAAGTTGGGTTGGGCATATCCTAGTTTGCTTGAGGAATTCATAGAGTAAGGGCTGTACAGGGAATCTTAGACCAGTTTCTACAATGGAAATGAGGGTGAAGGGAACAAAACCAGGGTTACCCCAAGGTACAATATCTTGTTCGGCTAAGGTGAGATGGACGTCGTCAGGAATGTTATATTCCCTTCAGAATTTGGCCAGGCCACCAGGTGCTTCTACTAAAAACCTATATTTACCCATTTTATGATTAAGTTATGAATAAATTATACTTGTGTTAACTCGGTCGTGGAAGTGGGCTGAGTAGCTCGGTTGAGCGCTCAAAAGGGTACCTGGGCAACCTAAGTCTGCAAAGTGAAAAACAGAAGTGTTAAGCACAGATCTTTGGACCGTGCTAAGGAGAAATAAAGGCAACATATATCAAGTCTTAGTTCAGCTATGTGGCATACTACGGATTTTTAGCTCGGTTTGGGCAAGGGGTTTGTTGGCCCGGTTGAGATAAGCGGTTCGGTATCTCGGTTAAAAGGAAGGTTTTGCTAGACCGGTTGAGCTTCTAGGGGCAGCTTTCTTAGTTCGATCTAAAACTAAACATGCTGGTTTAGCCCCGAGACATAGCTCGGTCGGAGTTGACATTTCCCCGGTACACTAATTGCAGGCTTATTGGAACTACTGGTATAAGCATAAGTGCTAGTTCGGTTAAGTAGTCTGATAGAGTGACATCAACTACAAACAACTTTTTAGTTCGGTTATACTATGATTTTGGATCAAAATCAATGGTTTCTCAGATTATTTATAAAGATTGGAGGTTCTATTACATGGTTCTTCAAACGATAAAAAGGTATATGTTTTGAAAAAACATACAAAATACAGATATTATAAAAGCAAGTGCGAAAACAACAAAAACAAGGCAGATTTGTGATGCTTACCTGATGAAGATCAAAGAAATGGGAGGATGGGAGCAATAACAGCAGCAAAACACGAGCTCTTTCAGAAAACGAAGAACAGAGTAAACTCAGCAAAAAGAGAGAAGAGAAAGTGAATAGTGTAGGTGAGTAATTCAAAGACGAGGGGTTTTTTGTTTTGAAGAAGGTTTATCCAAAGGCGGGAACTGTTCAAATTACGCGAGGTATGAGGGCGGAGTGACAGCTGCCTTCAGCCAATGAGGGCATGCCACGTGTCATGGGAATGAGAAGCGATTTAGTTGCTGTGATTGAAGGGACGTTTTGATCGGACAAACTGAGCCCGGTATGGGATTTAGCTCGGCTGGAATGGCTAAAGGGTTTTAGCTCGGCTGGATAGGCTTAAAAGCTTTAGCTCGGCTGGATATGCTTAAAAACTTTAGCTCGGCTAATAGACAAGTAATCCCTATCATGCTGTGCAGATGGAATTAAGGGACAATTGAGAGGGTAATTTATATGAAAATTGGGCCGAGCTAGGTAATGGGCCGTTATGGGCCGCTGTGCGAAGTCTTGAGTAAAATGGCCATAAAGTTACTTCGGTCTTGCAGAGGCGTGTAGTTACTCCGGTCTTACAGAGACGTGAAGTTACTCCAGTCCTAAAGGGCTTACAGTTAGTTCGGTCACCATACTAAAACTTATACTGGTCATAGCGCAGTATAATTAACGTAGTCTAAACCTTACTAAAAGTTAGCTCGGTTTGGGCTTACCATGGTTTGTGGAAGAGGAGCTGAGGTAAGGGCAATGGAAGGACGAACCGAACTAAGGATAGTTCGGTCTATTCTGTGGCTAAGCATAGCCATGCTTACCTCGGCCACATTGGAATCTGACCATGGTAAAACCATCTCACTTGGTTTAAGCAGTGAGGGGGGTGTTGAAGGATAAGCATTGTCTTTTAGGAGTATGAATCCTGGGAGGACTCTACATGGAGGAGTAAGAGTCCTACTTGGATTGTGCCACACAGAACTTATAAAAGCTCACAAACATCACCTATAGAGAGGTAACGCAACTTTGATTCCCGAATATACAGAGCTTTTGTCTATTTGTCTAGTTTGCTGACTTAGGCATCGGAGAGGTTTACGGCACACACCCGCCGGCTAGCTCACGTTTGTATTTTCAGGTAGTCGAGTGACGTCGTATGGAGGAGCGCAGACTTGATCAACAGGGTTATACGAGAAGGTTTATTTCTTTCCCGTACAGGTATTACTCTTACTCATTCTCAAATATACTCATTCCTAACTCTGTCTTTTATAATATTTCCACACATCCATCTTAACATCCTCATCTCAGCAACACTCATCTTATCTATATGTTGTTTCTTAGTTGCCCAACATTCCGTCTCATACAAAATCGCCAGTCTAATAGTTGTTCTATAGAACTTTCTTTTTAGTCTAATGGGTACTCGTTTATTGCACAATACTCCAGGCACACTCATCCACTTAAGCCACACTGCATTAATCCTATGGACCACATCCGCTCCAATCTCCCTGGTCGTTATGATAATCGATCCTAAATAACGAAAATGTTCAACCTTGGGTAGTTCTTGGTCCTCAATCTTCACTTATCCTCTGCTTCCATTGTGACTGTTACTAAAATTACACTCCATATACTTTGTTTTATTTCTGCTTATCCTAAATCCTTTATATTCAAGTGTTTTTTTCCCCAAAATCTCCAACTTAGTGTTAACTTCTTCTCTAGTCTCATCCATTAACACGAAATGTTCACTCTTAAGTAGTTTTTGGTTCTCGATCTAGATTAACTGAATTTGAAAATCAAAATTTTTAATTAAAATATTAATAAGATTTTAGATCTACTGACACTCATTTAAATCCATCACAAGCCTTTATTTTTATTTTTTTCTACCTTTCTCTTTATGTCTCTTTGTCTCTAGCTTGTCGTTAGAAAAATTAAAATTTGCAAAGGCAGTTGTCAAAGGGTTCAAAGCATACTTTTCTCTCATTGAACTTGTGATTCTTCTACAATTCTATGTCATTGTAGGCCTCTCTTCTGCTATACGAAAATGTCCCACACCCCCTGTAGTATTTGACCTTCCTAAAGCTATCATGAGGTATCAATTTACTCATTTCTACTAAAACTAGCATAAAGTCTCACTTTACCTCTCCCCCTCTGAAACTATCACGAAGCATTACTTTACAACCTAAACTATAAAATGATACAATTAAACCCTTCAATAAATATACTAATTTACTCTTTATTCTATCTTTGGCATTTAATTTTATAAGTTCTACTCATTTACAAGAAATTTCATTTTGCTAATAGTTAAATTACACCTAAACATTAAGGCTAAATTTCACTATTTGAAGAGAATGAAATTCCACTAGTTGAAGATAATGAAATAATTATTACTATCAAGTTTTAATTAAACAATATTAAAATTTTGGTAATTGCACACATTATAGAATTAATTAGACAACAAATTAATTTATCGTTAGCTAATTAAAAATATAGTGACAATCAGTTGTTGCTCCAACGAAACCATTGGTGACATCTCTTTTTAACTCATGAGTTTTCCATTTACTCACTAGTTCGTTTTTGCCTTTAATTTTATAATTTTTACTTCTTTAGTAAAAAATTCACTTTTTTAATAATTTCACCTAAGTATTAAGGTTAAATTTCACAATTTAAAGAGAATGAAATTTCATTAGTTGAAATGATGATATGTTTTATGATAACGATGACAATGATAATGAAGGTGGTGGTAATAGCAATTGTGGCTTTATAATGTTGGTGGTGGTGGTGACAGTGATGGTAATGACGGTTGCAGCAATATTAGTGATGATTGTAGCGATTATAAGGTTATAGTGGTGTATGTTGATACTTGTGTATAAATATTTATAAATTCAATTAGCATGAAATAATTATGTAATTTTATGTGAGAAATTCATCATAATTTAAATGACTTTTATCCTACAAACTCAATTATAATTGGATTCAAATGGATTGGAGAAAGGTTACCGCCTCTTACACCAACACCACCAAATTATTAAAATGATTTTTAAATAATATATACTTTGCAAAAAAATGTATAAAAACCATGTTCAGTCACCAAATAATTATCAACAGTTTTTTTGATGACTAAATTTTTTGTAGGCAAAAACTTCAAATTTTTTGGGCTACTAAATATTTAGTCACCAAATAAAATTTATTTTTCATCTTTTTTTTTTTTTTTTGGCTACTAACTATTTAGTCGCCAAAAATCTTTTCTTTCTTTTGGCTACCAAATATTTATAGTCATGAAAAAACATTGATTTTCTTATGGCTACCAATTGGTTAGTTGCCAACAACTTCACTTCTTTTTGGCTACTAAATTTTAGTCGCCAAAAACTTTCTTTAGTGTTTTTTTATTATTAATTTCACCACAGACTGTATTTATTCTATGCAACCTATATCTTATATATAAACAAAATAATAACAATCCAAGAAAATTTAACTTTTAATGTCAAATTCAAAATATAATAGAAATTCCATACAAACCAAGCATAATCCAACTTAAAATAATAATTCTATACAAAACAGAGGATTATACAAAAACTATGTCTTTCGTACACAGAAAAAGAAATATCGACAATACCATGTCAAATGGTAATCTATACCACACCAAAAGTAATTTGTACCACGCCAATAGTTATCTGTACGAATAATAGTAATCCACAAAAAATAAAGGACAACATAATAATGGATTACCAAAAAAACAACGTCCTCCGCATACAAATAAGGAATATCCAGATTTCCACGCCAAAAACCATCTATAAAAATAAAATTAACCATTAGTATTGAAATTATCATTTCAAATTATAAAAGAAAATTACATAAAACTCGAATGTATATAATCTTTTCAAAATTGTATAATTATAGTCGTAATCATATGTTGCATGTCCAAACAAGTTTCTCCTAAGTTTCCCTCTTCAGAAATGCAATTTTTTAGTAAAGTTTAAGGCATTTTCAGCTCTAACTCCCAACCTATGTGTCCTACTCACATGGCATATGTCCCCATATGTTCTATTAGGCACGAGGAAGCTGCCTGCACAATCACCAAAGTGGTTCGAGATTGTTTTGCATTTTCGGCCCCCCAATGCACTTTTTCAACTAAGTTGAAGTCATTTTTTACTCTAAGTCTCAACATACGTGTCCTAATTACATCCTATATGTCCCAACAGGTTGTACTAGTCATGAGCAAGCTATCGGTGGCATCCCCAGAGTGGTTTTGTCCATGTTTCGTATTTTTGCCCCCCCCTAACGCCCTTTTTCAACTAAGTTTAAGGTGTTTTCAACTCTAACTCCCAAGCTACGTGCCCTAATTACATGTCGTCTATCCCCATAGGTCGTATTTATCACAAGCAAGCTTCCTGTGACATCCCCAGAATGGTTCATAGGCTATTTCGCATTTTTACCCACCAGAAGCCCTTTTTCGACAAAGTTTTAGGCCTTTCTTACTCTAACTTCCAACCTACGTGTCCTAATTACATGTCTTTTGTCCCCACAAGTTGTATTTGTCATGAAAAATCTTCTTGTGACATCCCCAGAGTGGTTTAGGGGCTATTTTGCATTTTCACCCCCGAACGACCTTTGTCGACAAAGTTTAAGGCGTATTTTACTCCAACTTTCAACCTACATGTCCTAATTACATGACGTCTGCCTTCATAAGCGTATGTTATTGTATAAGCCAACCTTAACGAACTAAAAATGTGAAATTGAATATTCTAGACCCTTTCAAAATAATAAAATTTGTTCTACATTACATCGTTTATTATTTTGCTAATTGCTAACTTATTTGAAATTCCCAATAAAGTAAGGCAGCACTTTGCCTTGAATTGGCTATAGAAAAATTGAAAATTGTTTTGTTGACACACCTCATGATTGATTTAAACACTACAAGTTTATTCTAAACAAATATTTCAAATTCAAGTAATTCCTCCATATTTTTATTAGGTACTCAACAATTATCCTAAAGTAGGAGTTCAAAATCAAACTAAAAAAAAAAATCATGCAGCTTCACGACAGTCCTCTGAAGCATTCAATAAATATTTTAATAGAATGTGCAAAGTTTAGAAATAAAATCGCATTCAAATCAATTAAGCCCAATTCATTTTCTCTCCCAGTTTTATGTTCTTTAATGAAGACTGAACTGACAAAAAATATTAGAGTTCTCGTATTGTCAACATTTTAAAGCATGCATTAGGATTGGAGATGCTCTATCTAACAGGGCATAAAGTTCTTTAACCAATCGATTTCTAACCACAAACAAAACCTAGCATTTATATTCAATTTAAACTAGAATTTATATACAAAACATAGCAAGATGAGGAAGAGAAAACGAGTTCATATGTCAAAAACCTAATCAACAAATGATTTCAAATTTAACAAATAAATTCCAATAATATTGAAATTGTGCCTGTATGATAACCATCAGTCATTGAAAATCATGAAAAACCGCCAAGAAAACAAATAATTCAACTTCAAAAAGGATTTTTCTAAGTCTAACCTTCATTTAGCATAGTTTCATTCACATCATTAACAAAGACAATTCCCTAGATACATCATACATTACTAAGAAAAGTCACATACATAAATGATAAGCATATATATTTACATAAATAGATTCTCTAGATCTATATATATCTATGAAAGTGTATTATAAAATTCACACTTCAAACACAAAATGCGTGACTAGAATACAATATTTAGGACCTAATTTATTAGTAAAGAAAAAATGATGAAACTCTTTGCTCTACATTCACAAAATTAATCAAGAAACTAGTTCCCTCTAAGTTTGTCTTTGACATGATATCTAACTTAGTCCAATGCCTAGTTAAATTGGAGAGGCAGCAAAATAGCACAAGGCTAACTGTTAAGCTTATTGGTTCAACTATATTTGACTTTGCAATTTTTCTAGATGATTAACCATCTCGGTATAGGAAACATTCTTCAAAATGGTTTTAATTTTCTATGATCAAATTCATCCAAAGCTGGTTTGAGGTTCTATTGTAAGAGAGTAATGAATTTAGCAGCTGCCTATAAGCACGGGTACTCCAAAAATGTTATCGTACAAGTAACGGGTGCGGGTATGCGTACTAGTACGGCGGTATGGGTACACCAATTACATGTTGGGTACGACAAATACGTTTGGGTATGTCGTGGGTACGACACGGGTACGACGAGGTTTTTATTTTTTTTATTTTTTGTGTGCAGCTACTAGAATTTTTTTGTAGCCTTTTAATATTATTCTTTCAACCTCAAAAATCATTAAGTAATTTATTTCCAACACCCTTTACTCATAAATCATGGTTTTGCTATCTTTTACATCATGTTTTAGGCAATCAAAAAAGAAAAAGAAAGAATTATATAATTTTTTAGACAGGCTGTTCTCCTTTTGGTCTGGATATTGAAACTTTGATTTGTACGTTGGATGTCTAGCTATAATTTTTTTTTTTTACCTCAACCTTATCCGCGCCTTACTTTTTAAAGAATTTGTTGTATCAATGTACCTGCATTGATCTGCATTCCACACCGTGCTTTATAGGCAATCAGAGATTCAAACAGGGACCAAGTGACATCTCAAATTTTAAATAAGTACAAGTTTGACTTAAAATGCACACGTTTGTCATTTTGGACAAAAACATATTTGAGGTGTTGACTTTGAAATTCATTTTCTCCAAATTGCCTCATTGAAAAATTATGACACTTTCCAAAAATATATTTGAGTATAGTTTCTAACCCCATTGATCTTGCATAAATTCATTGTGTTTCGAATGATATTTGATAGCCAAAAAAAAAAAGACAATGACAATGGGTTAGAATCCAATCCGAGTAAAATAAAATAGGTAATTCTCTCTTAAATTTAAATCAAAAGTGGCGCATCTTATGTCAAAATAAAGATAAAAAAGGAGCTTAGGTGATGTAAAATTTTTAAAGTGTGGTTCAAAATACTCTAAGAGATATGGCCTTGAAAGTGGACTATTGTGTAGGCAATGTGCTGGAAATTTGGTACAAAAGTCTTTTTGAGTTTTATAATTGGTCAAAATGCCTCAAAGTGCCCTTGAAAGGTTCATATAGGATGTACAAGTTTCTTAAGCCTCATCATAAACATCCCAAGCCTTTAATCATAGAATTAAAGAAAATAAAGTTAAAAAAGTGCACATAACCAACTATACATAATGAGATTGTTAACTAGGACAACCGATTGCTCAAAATGACAACTTCTTGATCATAGAAATTGTAACAATTACCATCTTAAGAAGAAAAGAAAATGTAAACAACTTGGACAGTTTGGTCAATGACACCCACATCTTTTGTTTCATTCTCTAGCTCCAACATCTCAATGCCTATAATTTAAGCAAAAACAAGAAATCCCCCTCTCAAATTCGAACACGTGACACAAAAACTAACTATCTACACTGGTACGTTAGCAAGTTAAGAAACTATAAAGTTTTTTATATTCGGTGGAAGGTAGGCTAAAACTCTGGCCCAACCAAAAACAACTAAGGATTGAAAGAGTTCACAATGTGATCTTATGGGCCCTTAAACCTTAGAGAACAGCTAAGAATGTCCATTACAATTATTTAAACACTATTCATTTCGCATTAAACTTATATAATTTCACAAGTGACCTAAAGAAAAACAATAAGACAAACAATATTATAGACTAATGGTCTCAAAATTAGAAATATAATGTTCTTGGTTTAGACTTGACCCGTTGATGTTTTGAATACGGGCTTCTTTTGTCTTATTTAGATATTCATACCATGCTTCTCCTTATTTCTTATTGAGTTTGAATATTGGAGTGTCTTGGTTGTCTTGGGAATAGGTTTATTCCCAGTTGGTTCAAATTGTTGTTGTCCAAAATTTGGCCTCTTTGCTCGAGTGAAGCTTCTTGTGCTCAAGCGAGCTTTGTGAGTTTCTAGTACTTTTACAAGCCTGCAAAGATACTGGAAAGGTAGTGTTCTTCGTACAAGCGAGACTTTTTGCGCTCGAGCGATGGTCTTCTGTCTGTAAAACTTCTGGTAGTGTGTATTCTGTGCTCGAGCGAATCTTCATGAGCTCAAGCAGAACAACTTATTGTGTCTGGTCACTCGAGCGAGCTGTGCGTATATCAATTCATAAAAAAAAGCATTTTACATAACTTTTTCATATCTCTCTTTCTCTAAACTTTCTAAAAACCCTAAGTTGAGACCTTTCTCTCTAAAACTCACCTTCTCTCTTCTAAAACACTTGGATCTATTGATTTCTTCACCTTACTCCCTTTGAGAAAAAGGTAGAGCTCACTTAGAGTTTTGTTTTCATCTAAGCAAAGTTGGATTTCAACTTCCTTGAGGTTTCTCCATTCCTTCCTTGGTCTTCTAGCTTTGAGGTAGAGATTCTCCACACTCTTTTATAATTTTTAACTTAGTTATTTGTCTTTATAGAACAATTTTGTGATTTTGGAGGATTTTGAACAAACTTAGGATTTTGGTGTAAAATCAAAAGAGGGGTTTTAAAATGGTTGTATGAAAAATGGTTGTGGGAGTGGAAATGAGGTTGAGTTGTGATAAAATTCTTGATTTTGATACTTGGATTGATATTTGGAAGAAAAAAAGGGGTTTTGACCTGAATGTTTCGAATATTTATTTTGTATAAATAAATGGAATTAATGTTGAGAATGTGAAATTGGATGGATATTGATATAGGTGGTGAAGTTGGATATGTATTATCACTCACCTTGAAATTTGAAAAGTTTATCTGTATTAGAGATTTTATATATCTGTTTAGAAATATCTGTTTTGGGCTATCGGTAGAGGATAACTATGATTATTGTAGAAATTACATGAGGATCAAGTAAATTGAAACTAATTTCTTATCTTTGTGCATTGAACATTGTTGCTCATTTAATACATTAATGTGAGAAAATGGGTGAATGTTGGAAAGAGATGTGTATCACCAAATTAAGTTAGCCTGTGTGTCTAGGGTGAAAGTCTCAAAAAATGAGCATATACATGGATGCCCCACAGACGAAATATCCGTGAAATGGAAATAGTAGTACTTATATAAACTACGTTTACATAGGTGTCGTTTGACTATTTCCCGCAGACGAAATATCCGTGAAAAGTTGTATCGGTTGAGATTTCTCTCTTGTTTTCTATTATAAAAGACATGACTTGAGAGTTGTGATATAAACTAAGCATGGCATGATTTTGGGAAATAAATGTAAAATGTTTTGACATGGGCACTGCATATGTATTTCACCCTTATATCTTTGTTAAGATTCGTATATTGTATTGGATTATTTCTATTGGGCTTTGGCTCACCCTATATTGGATAACCATTTCCAAGTGTTGGTGAGATGCCTCCACCAAGGACTTAGCTTGGAAGAACTATGGAGCTAAAGGCTCAGTTTTGTTGTTTTGTATTTAATGTTTGTACAAGCCTAAGGCTTTATATGTATTGAGCTTATGACTCACTTTTGATATAACCAAGCATTGTCTTGGAAATTTGTAGCCTTCAAGGCATTTACATTATCTGTTTAATTTCTACTTCTTATTTTTGTTGTTGTCACATGCTATAAATTCAGGGTTAGGACTTATGAATGTATATTCACATGTACCACCTTTTTTGTACAACTAACTTTTATGAAATTGAAGGATGTCGTACTCTGATTTATGTTGCTATTTAATTATCATTACGGTTGGTTTATTATAATTATTTCAGGACATTACAACTTGGTATCAAAACGTACCGGGTTTGAATACTTTGGGTACGTAGGAAGTGGTTCTTACCACAATAGGTTTATCTCGCTTGATAGAGATATTTGTATGTTTGTAATGCTATGTGATAGCATGTCTGTTTGATTATATGTGTATGGGATTTAATTTCTAGGATGTTGATTGAGTTTACGAGTTTTTAAAAGTCCTATTAGAAGAACACTTGATCACTGCTATTTCTAATTGGAACTCTAGCAATGCCGCGAGACGGTCATTATCCATGAAGGAAATTCGTATGTGTTTATATGACTATGTGCTTATGCAGAGTAAATTACTGTTGCCCACCATATTAGGACGCAAGTGGGTTGGCTTCAGCACATTTGTAAATGTGCTAATCTCTTTTGTTACCTTTATTAGGATGTCAAGACGTGGTCGCGATGGTAGGCATGGTAGGCCTAGACAGCAGGAGGTATCGATATCGGATGATATTCCGGCACAAGAAGAGGGAGTTAGTTAGGCCAACGTGGCCGAACTGACAGGTCAGTAGGTCATGGGCACCTTAGCCTGCGAGATGGCCGGAGCATAGCGAGAATCCATGGACATTCTCAAAGCTGAGAATCAAATCCAAGCCCATGTTACTGAGACGGGGTCATCTTTTCTGAAGTGAGAGTTTTTTTGATCGAATCCAGACAAGTTTTTAGATGATCCCAAAGAGCCACTGAAGGCAGATGAGTGGCTAGAGTAGATAGTTAAGACATTTGAGATGCTTGGCATCGAGAACGATGGACTGAGAGTGACCTTGGCATCCTTCCAGCTGAAGGGAGACGCGGGTCAGTAGTGAAAGTATGTGTATGGACGCATTGGAGTGACTTGGGAGGCTTTTGTCAACGCCTTCCAAGATAAGTTTTTGCCTCCCACTGTTAGGAAAAAGTTGAGGAAGTAGTTCTCATAACTTAAGCAGCTCAACATGCCTGTAGCTGAGTTTGAGGCATCCTTTTCTAGCCTCTCTTGATTTGCACCAGAGTTAGTGGCGAAAGAGGAGCGTCGTTATGTGGAGTTCAAGAAAAGGTTAAAGACAGGGCTTCTTTTCAAGGTAGTTGGTTCAATGATTAGAGATTACGGACTACTTATAGAGTTAGTGGCTCATTTTAAGACCGTGATGCAAATGGAGGAGGAACGGATGAGGGGCTCCAGGAGGCGTTGGGATGTTCAGGGGGATAGTAATAGGCAAAGGGGTTCTAACCCACAGTAGTCCCAAGGAGCTCAATCAAGGTCCACCTTTCCGGTACTGAGTTTGGGTTCTGGGAGAGGTGGTAAGGGAGATTTTACTTGTTTTAAGTGTGGTCAATTGGGTCACAAGTCTCCAGCTTGCCCGCAGAGAGGAGGAGGGCAGCGATCTACATCGTTATTGATTCGTTCCTAGAGCCAGAGTTAAAGGAGAGAGCAGCTGCTCACTTATTATCAATGTGGTTAGGCAGGGCACATGAAGAGGTGTTGCCCTCAGTTAGGTGACACACCTAGTGCTCCGGGTTCAAGATGCATACAGAGCTACCAAATTTCATAGTCGGGCCAAGCATCGAGGGCTAATCAGAGAGCTTCTTCAAATCAGTCAGTGCATCAGGCTTATGCTCTGAGGGGTGAGCAAGTAAAGTAGAGACCTTCAGGGCATGTGTATGTCATTGTCGCGCTAGACCTAATACCAGCACCTTCGGTCGTGAGATGTACTTTTCTGTTATACAATTCAATTGCTAATGTGTTGATTGATACAAGTGCATCCCATTCATTTATCTCATCTACATTTGCATCGGCTTTGGGGTTAGAATTGACTCGGTTAACATCTTCTCTCAATGTAGAGTCACCTATTGGTGGTGAGATTTTCTTGGAGCAGGGGTGTCGAGGTTGTGACATAGAGGTTGCCAGTCACCGACTTCCTTTTGTATTTGTGTTAATTGACATGTTGAGTTTTGATTCTATATTGGGTATAGACTGGCTGTCATCGTATTAGGCTGTCATAGACTGTTACAGACAGAGGGTTACTGTATATACCTTGAGCGATGATTGTTTTTATTTCTTGGGGGACCAAGTTGATAGAGTCTTGTCACTGGTGTATGATCCGCGTGAGTGGAGTGAGTTTAGTTATCTTCTTGCCAACTTCTTGGATAGTGAGTGTGATGAAGTCCGAGTTGAGTTGCTAAAGGTAGTTTGTGAATACCCTAATTCTTTTCCTGAGGATCTCACTAGTTTACCATCTCATCGTGAAATTGAGTTCTCTATCGATTTAGTGCCTGGCACGGCACCGATTTCTATGGCACCATATAGGTTTGCACCTACTGAGTTGAAGATTCAACTTCAAGAATTGTTAGATAAGGGTTTTATTTGCCCTAGTACTACACTTGGGCAAGACCGACCCTCTTTGCCAAAAAGAAAGATGGTGCGTTGCGACTTTGTATCGATTACTGGAAATTGAATTGGGTAATTGTTAAGAACAAGTACCTAATGCCTTGTATAGATTATTTGTTTGATCAATTGATGGGGTCTTGTTGCTTTTCCAAGATAGACCTAAGATCGGGTTATCATCAATTAAGGGTAAGGAATGAGGATATCCAGAACACGGCATTCCGTACGCGGTATGGCCATTATGAGTTTCTGGTGATGCCCTTTGGGCTAACTAATGCACCAACCGTGTTTATGGATTTGATGAACTGGATCTTCCATGAGCTTCTAGATCGTTTTGTGGTCGTCTTTGTTGATGACATCTTGATTTACTCACCCTCTGAGGAGGAACACGAAGAACACCTGCAGGTAGTACTTAAGTTACTTAGAGCCCACAAATTATATGCTAAGTTTGGAAAATGTGAATTCTAGTTAAAAGAAGTCAAGTTTTTAGGCCATGTGGTATCTGGGAAAGGAGTGACTATAGATTCATCGAAGATAGAAGCCGTACAAGATTGGGAACAACCTAGGAACGCCTTTGAGATCCATAGTTTCTTGGGGTTGGCCAGGTATTACCGTCAGTTTGTGAATGATTTCTCTAGATTAGCTTCACCATTGACTAGACTGATGAGGAAAAGAATTAAGTTTGTGTGGAGTGAGACCTGCGATAAGTCATTCCAAGAACTTAAGGTTAGACTTACTATTGTCCCAGTATTGATTATTTCGGAGAGGGGTTTGGGCTATTCAGTGTATTGTAATGCTTCATGAGAAGGTTTGGGTTATGTATTGATGCAAGAGGGAAAAGTAGTAGTTTATGGCTCGCGGAAATTGAAGACACATAAAAGGAACTACCCTACTCATGACCTAGAGTTAGCAACAGTGATCTTTGCCCTAAAGATTTGAAGGCATTATCTGTATGGTGAGAAGTTTGAAATGTTTTCTGACCACAAGAGTCTGAAATTTCTATTTACACAAAACGACTTATATCTGAGGCAAAGAAGATAGATGGAGTTTATAGAAGATTATGACTTTGAGTTGCATTACCATTCGAGGAAAGCCAATGTTGTGGACGATGCCTTAAATAGGAAATTCATCAACAGTGTAGCTAGTATTGTCAATCGGGAATGGGAGATGTTGGGTGCTATTGGTGAGTTTGACTTGCATCTTGGCTAGTCCGTTGAGTCTGTAGCCTTGTTTTCGGTAGTAGCACAACCTTCACTTGTAAACCGAGTGATGGAGGCACATAGGGGTGACCTTGACGTAGAATCCTTCCGGGAGAAGATCTCTAGTGGAAAGATAGAGAATGGCTTGAATGTATATCCTGATTCGAGTGTTAGATACCGTGACCGTCTTTTTGTACCTGGGTCTTGCCGAGAGAAAGTACTCACAGAATTTCACCATTCACGCTTTGCAGTGCATTCGAGAGGCACCAAGATGTATCACAACCTTGGTCGCTAGTTTTAGTGGAGGGGAATGAAGAAGGATGTAGTCGTGTTTGTATCGAAGTGCCTTACTTGTCAACAAGTGAAGGCCCAGCACCAGAGACCTGAGGGTTTGTTGCAACCCTTACTTATAGCCTAGTGGAATTGGAGCATGTCATGATGGATTTCGTTGTGGATCTTCCAAGGACTCAACGGGGTAGTGATGCAATTTGGGTGGTAATTGACCAGTTAACTAAGTCGGCGCACTTTATACCTATGCATGTGAGTGACTTGGTAGATTATCTAGTTGACCTTTATATTAGGGACATAGTAAGTTTCACAGGGTCCCTGTAATGATTATGTCAGATAGAGATCCGTGTTTTACGGCTCGATTGTGGCAGAGCCTACAGAATGCCTTGGGCACGAGATTAACTTTTGGCACCGCATACCATCCTCAAATTGACGGTTAATCAGAACGCACCATTCAGATTCTAGAAGATATGCTTCGGGGTTGTGTTCTTGACTTTAAGGGGTCGTAGGAGAGGTATTTTCCCTTAGTGGAGTTTGCCTATAACAATAGCTTCCAGTCGAGTATTGGCATAGCACCATTTGAGGCATTGTATGGCCGATCGTGTAGATCTCCTGTGTATTGGGCCGAGGTGGGTGATGCACCTTTGTTGGGCCCTGAGTTGGTTCAAAAAACGACTAAGAAAGTCACTCTTATTCAAAAGAGGTTGGCTACTGCCCAGAGCCACCAGAAAAGTTATGCCGACCATAGGAGGAGACCTTTCTCTTTTGAGGTAAGAGATCATGTCTTCTTGAAGATATCACCTAGGCGGGGTTTGATGAGGTTTGGGAAGAGTGGAAAGTTGTCCCCTAGATTTATTAGGCCTTTTGAGATCCTTGAGCAAACTGGAGAGGTAGCTTATCGCTTGGCTTTACCGCCATAGCTTTTCGGGGTCCATGATGTGTTTCATAGTTGTATGCTTCAGAAGTATGAGCCAGATCCATCACACATGTTGGATTGGATGACTTAGAGGTAGATGAGGATGCCTCGTATAAGAAGAGACCGTTGAGAGTGTCTTGCGAGGCAAGATAATTCCTTTGGTAAAAGTATTGTGGCGACATCACAGAGTTGAGGAAGCAACTTGGGAATGTGAGTCAGAAGTCTGTGAGAAGTATCCGGACCTATTTATTAATTTTTAACCATGTATTGAAAATTTTATCATATTAATGTAATATAAACATTGTATATGTTTTGGAAATGTAAATTGTATATTCAGTATTGAAAACTTGTTTTTCATGTTAATGAGAATGAATGACTGGAGGATGGGTCATGATGTTGGAATTGATTGATTATCATTGTTGAAATTGGTTTAAACATGATTTTAACATTTGATTTAAAATTTCGGGGATGAAATTCCTTGAGGGGGAGAGGTTATAGCGTTCCTAGTTTAGACCCGACCTGTTGATGTTTTTGCATCCGAGCTTCTTTTGTCTTATTTAGATATTCATATCGTATTTCTCCTTATTTCTTATTGAGTTTGAGTATTGGAGTGTCTTGGTTGTGTTGGGAATGGGTTTATTGCTAGTTGGTTCAAACTCTTGTTGTCCATAATATGGCCTCTTCGCTCAAGCGAAGCTTCTTGTGCTTAAGCGAGCTTTGTGAGCTCCTAGTATTTTTGCAGGCCTGTAGAGATACTGGAGAGTTAGTGTTCTTCGCACGAGTGAGCCTTTTTGTGCTCATACGATGGTCTTCTGTCTGTAAAACTTTTGGGAGTGTGTAATCTATGCTCGAGCAAATCTTTTTATGCTCAAGCGGAACAACTTATTGTGTCTAGTCGCTCGAGCAACAACTCTTGCACTCAAGCGAGTTGTATGTATATTAGTTCGTAAAAAGAGCATTTTCAATCACTTTTTCATGTCTCTCTCTCTTTCTCTCTAAACATGCTAAAAATCCTAAGTTAAGACCATCTCTCTCTAAAACTCACATTCTCTCTTCTAAAACGCTTGGATCCATTGATTTCTTCACCCTACTTCCTTTGAGAAAAAGGTAGAGCTCACTTAGAGCTTTGTTTTCATCCGAGCAAAGTTGGATTTCGGCTTCCTTGAGGTTTCTCCATTCCCTCCTTAGTCTTCTAGCTTCGAGGTAGGGATTCTCTACACTCTTTTATGATTTTTAACTTAGCTATTTGTTTTTATAGAACAATCTTGTGATTTTGGAGGATTTTAAACAAACCTAGGATTTTGGTTTAAAATCAAAAGAGGGGTTTTAACATGGTTGTATGAAAAATGATTGTGGGAGTGGAAATGAGGTTGAGTGGTGATAAAATTGTTGATTTTGATACTTGGATTGAAATTTGAAAGAAAAAGGGGTTTTGGCCAAAATGTTTCAAATATTTATTTTGAATAAATAAATGGAATTAATGTTGGGAATGTGAAATTAGATGGATATTGATATAGATTGTGGGGTTGGATGTGTATTATCACTCACCTTGAAATTTAGAAAGTTTATCTATATTGGAGATTTTATATATCTGTTTAGAAATATCTATTTTAGGCTATCGGTGAAGGATAGCTGTCACAACCCAAACCCGCCCCTATAGGTTTAGCGTCATAATCGGCCAATAATCCTAGATTACCTTCGGCCTCAAAGATAAAATTTCAAAATATTTATAATTTTATCGGGGCCTAAAGCAGAAACAAAACAAAAATAAAAATGTCCAATGAGGTTGCACCTACATGATACAATAATAATTATATATATATATATATGTCCAAATTTTATATATCTCACACACATATACATTTAAAAGAGTAAAATACAAAACTCTGACAAAGTTAAGAGGCTGCTCGAGCCTAACTTGCTCCATTCTAGAAGCTCTTTAAAAGGCTGACACGAGTTGACTCCGAGACTTTCTCTATCCTGTTGCTCGGTTTGCTCACCTACAAATATATATATATATATATATATAAATAGCAAGCTAAAGCCCAGCGAGTAATAACAGAATAAAGATGTTAAATGAATGAAGTTCGATAACATAGTACAAAAACATGTCTTACAATTTTGAAATGGATCTTAAATCATTTTCAAAGTAAGGCATTGGACATATTATATCAAATTTATAACGAAACGTTTTTCATATCAAATCCTTTATCAAAACATATATTTCATTTCCTGAAACAATCCATTTTAATAGGCAAATCAATTCAATTAGCTATCATATCAATCCCTTGCAATAATAAAACCATTGTTCGATAGCATTTTCAATTCAATTCTCAATGATCCATGTTATCTCAATAACAATTCTCTTTCAATGACAAATTGCATGGTACATCCAATAGAGTAACAATGTATCAATAGCAATGGGACCTCAAGGGTCAATCAATATAGCATATTCAATTATCTAATGGGCTACGGTATTGTTTCCTCCAGGCGAAGCCCAATGAGCCATGGTCTTATATCCCCCTGGGAAGGGCCTATTAAACAATGGGTCATGGTATTAATTTCCCCTAGGCAAGGGCCTATTTAGCAATGGGCCATGGTGTTAATTTCCTCCAGGAAAGGGCCTATTTAACAATGGGCCACGGTATTGTTTCCCCTGGGCGAGGGCCTATTAAACAATGGGCCATATTATTATTTTTCCCCTAGGCAAGGGCCTCACTAAAAGATGCGACGAGTTTATTTTCAAAAATGAACTTCATTCATTAGTAACAAATAGTACTTCAATAAACCAATCAATCAATCATGTATCGATTTCGATAACAATAACATTTTTGAAAATAAATATTACTTGAACATATCTTTATAAAGTTATTACTCATAGTGGGTTAAGTCGATATAAGGCCTTGGACGTCCACCTAAACAAATCACATAACAAAAACATAATAGAAGCACTATTCAATACCCATTTCATTTAAATTCAACTCTCTTTATGTGTTTCTACCTTATTCCATGACTATATGAGTCCAATTGGGGCCTAAAAATACTTAGAGTGTCATGAGGATGCAAATAGGCACTTAAAAGAGTTAGTCAAAAATTGCTGAAAATAGGGTCTCCACTTGAGCGCAACTTCCTTCGCTCGAGCGGGGGCTCAAAAACAAAGGTGGTCACTCGAGTGTAGCTTTCATCGCTCGAGCGGTCTGCAAACTTTTATAAACTTCTGGGAGCTCGACTTTCACGCTCGAGCAGACAGCACAAATTTTGGAATTTCCCGAACTGTGTTTGAGCTTCAAGGTTGATATTCAAAGCCTCAAAACTTGTGTTTTTGGTACAAAAACATGGAGAATCATTGTATAATTTAGTAAACACTCTCAATTAGAAATCATTTATTCAAAATCATGCTCCAATTGTCCAAATTTAGATTTAACTCATTTTCTTTATATCAAACCCACAATTTTAAAATATGAATTACACTTTCCAAACTCTTGAAATTTTATGATGTATGTAAAAATAGAACCCAATTTTATTATTAATAACAAAAATCAACTTAACTATGAATTACACAAATCAATTTCTTAGAAATTCAATTTAACTCAATTTTTAACCAAAAACTCAATTTATAATCATAAATGTTCTAAAATGTGTTTAAATTGAATAAACCTTTTAAATTAAATTACATACATGGATTAAAGATCAAAATCAAGCAAATTCATAATTTTCAAAGCTTTTCCATTTTCTCTTCAAAATATGAGATTGAATTAGTTCAAACTTCTTCAAAATCCATGATGCATGTACAATTAGAGTATTAAAACTTACAAAATTTGTTCATGCATGTAGAAATGGAACTCAAATTTGTGCAAGACTACAAAAATCAAACTTAACATAATTGATTCTCAGTTTAACTTCCACAAATTCGAGCCTAACTCCATTTATTCATCATCTTGCTAATTCCTTCTATTTATATGAAACTGAACCCAAATTTAACAAATTTAAGGAATCATAATTCATATTCTTCAACCTAACTTGATTTTACATGCAAATCCAAATTTTAACAATTTATATAATTGATCTTCAAATCTTCATTTTTAATCCTCTCAAAATCCATCTTGAATCAATTTATGTCTAGATTATTTAAACAACACTAGAAAGAGGATGAAATTTCTTACCCATTAATCTTCAAGATAGAATTTGGTTGAGTTCTCCACCTTTCTTTTTCTTCTTCCTTTTCTTCCATTCTCACGGTTTGCTCCAGCAGGTTGTCTACAATTTGTATATAAATGATGAAGCTCTCTCTCTCTCCAACCTTGATTCCAGCAAAGTGAGGGCCTCATTTGGCTTCATTGATTCATCTTTTCTTTTATTTATTTATTTATTTAGTGGAACACTTGTCTTTACTATATGAGCCCATATGGTAGTGTATTAATTCTTTCATTAACTAATTAATCTTACTTAGGATACTTAATTAAGATTAATATTTGATTACAATTAGCTCAATTAATCACCCCTTAAAACTAATTAATCTTGATCATAATTTAATTAATCATAACTGAAAATTCTACGTGATTCGTGATTAGATTAAGATTAAAATATTCCAAATCCCAAAAATCCAAAACACTCAATCTAAAATTATCAAGCACTTACGAGAGTGATTTTAGTTTGTTTGTTTTTAGGAATAAACAATAAATCGACACAAACGATTTTTTACATGGAAAAACCACAATTGAAGAACCTTCAATTGTAATCAAAAACCACGGGCGAACCGCCACTAATCAATCCACTACTGAAGAACTAAAAGATTACAAAGATAACATACAAATTACCCAACCCACCAATTTGTCTCAATCTTCAGAACTCTTTCACCACGCCACGGAATCGATCAATCTGAAGTTGATTCCACAACTTCACTTGTCGAATTAACGACTAAGTAAAGAATCAAACGCCTTTTGAAACTCTACGTCTTGATCTTCGGAAGCCACCGAAGAGAACTCTCTTGAATATGAAGTATCAAACTTCTTGATGCATGAATCTCAAATCATAAGTTTAGAACTCTCTCAAGAACATCAAGAAAAACTATCAAAAATCTCAGAAGAAAAACCTCAAACAAAACCCTAGAAAACCCTAAACAAGATCTAGGAAAAAGTAATCCTAAACAATAACCTCAACAGGTTTAAATAGAGAATCTGGGTTTGCGATCTCCGCACGAGCGCTCCACAGTCCGCTCGAGTGGACTGAACAAAATATGTGTGTGACTAAACTGAGGTGCGCTCGAGCGCTGGATATTCCGCTCGAGCGTAAAATCACACCCCCCAGTACTTTTGCAGCCCTGTCAAAATACTGAGATCCTTTAATCTCCGCTCGAGCACACATGACCCCGCTTGAGCGGGAAGAACAAAAACACAAAAAATTACAACTTTATCAACACAAAGTTTTGTCTTCGGATTTGACAATAAAGGGTCCTAACAATCTCCCCCTTTGTCAATTCTCGGACAAAACCTTTCTAAACATTGTTCCTTAAACACACGCACTAGACAAGATTAAAAACAAATAAAAAACATCCTCTCAAAACTCAATTAAACACACAACTTGGTCAAGAACACATCTATTCAACTTCAACACATCCCGCGTGTACAATGAGCCTACAATGAGCCTGAAAGAGAACAACCAAACACAAGCCAACCAAAAATATGTGGAACTGGGATTAAATAACAAAAGATAAATCCATCAGAATCAAAACATTATCCATCCACAAACATATATCCAAAAATATATAAAATCCAACTGTACCAAGGAAGGATAACCAGAAAACAACTGTACCAAAACAAACACTGTACCAACTGTACCAAAATCTGTAAAACCACAATCTGTACCCCAAATCTATACCCCAAAATCAAAATCACTCCCCCTTTTTGGCCGGGGATCAAAAATCAAGCATCGGGAGGAGGCGGTGGCTGCTGAGACTGAATGAGATGGACGAGATGAGTCAGAGTCTGCTCCATCTGACCAAGATGACCATCAAATGCATCGAAGCATGCATCCAGAAAATCCAAGCGTCGGGTCATGGTCTCCGCAAACTGCTGAAACTGAACAGGAAGATCCGGAGGTGGACAGGAGCCTCATCACCTGCCGCAGCGGCATCGAACTCGGCCTCCTCAGCAAGACCAGCCGCGATGCCTGCAAAAGGACCAGCCTGTGACGACTACCCCTTAATATGAGCCCTACTTTGTGAGACGGTTTTCTTAGTAAAAGGGCGAGAAGGAAATGCAAACTCATCATCTTCGAGGACAGGAACCCCAAGGTCAGACAAAAGTCGGTTGATCATGCAACCGTAAAGAAGGCCAAGCTGTTTATTCTCGTGAACACCGATCATCTTTCTTATAATAAGAGAGGCTAGGTCAATGGACCGGTGACGGGCAATACAAGATAAAACGAATCCTTGGTCTTGTTTGACCTCGGAGGAATGTGTGGTCACAATAATGTTGGCGCAGACAATCAGATTAAGCAGTCTGAACTCCGGAAGAAGTTCAAACTGTTTAATCAAATCTCCTTTAGGCCAATGGCGGGGAACGCCACACAACTCCTTAGCCACATCATCAAAATTACAAGTTGGACGGTCAGGAACGGGGAAAGGATAGTGCTGGGGAAAGACTTACTCAATCTTAAGGAGCTGGCGAATCAGGTCAGGAGTGACTGAAATGGATTTTGACCTAACGCATGTGGTGAAAGATGGCTCATAATCACGAATACCCTCCATATTACAGTAGAATTCTCGAACCCAATCGAGATTCTGACGCCTAGAAAAAGATAAAACTAAGTCACCACCTAGAGGATCGAACAAGGAACGAATGTGGATGGAATCAAAAGTATCAGGTTGCACATTACGCTCTAGATGAACTGTACAAGACTCAAAGGATTTATGGAAAGAGTGGGACTGTTTAGCGGATTGAAACCTCACGTAAAAGGTAAGTAGAGGTCGTGGCCTTTTAGGCGAGGGGCAAAGCATGACGAGGTGAGAATCAACTACAACCTAAAAAGAGTAAGACAACCCAACCAAGCCCCCAAAACAAATCAAACCCCACAGACAGAAAACCATTAGTCCATTAAATAGTGCATCAAGAAGCAATAGTAGAAAGCCATTAATGAAAGCAAGGCACAAATGAAATAGAATAGGAACATAAAAACATCAGATTTGAACAATATAGAGAAAATACAGACAAGATCATTATGGCAATATATGGATATGAAAAGGAAATTCCCAATGCGAAATGTTAAACATCAAGCATGAGACCAAATAACATGTAAATCAAAACCAATACCCTTCAAATCCACATCAAGTGATACCCAAATGAGCACTTCGAACTCAAACCCAAACAGAAAGCAAGAAGACATGAGACCAAATAAAAAAAAAACAAACATAAACCCTAGGTCTAAAACACAACACTGAAATGTACCATGAGAAGGATAGGACTTCACAGTGAAAGTGAGTGAGTGAAAGAAAAAAAAACAAAAGAAAACCCACCCAAAACCCCGAAAATCAACCCTCAAAAGTGCCGAAATTACAGAACAAAAGAGAAGAAGAGAGGGAAAAACTTACCAAAGAGTAAATCGATGAAGAAGATGAGGGAGAAGGGCGGAAACGAGCTCAAAGCAGCCACAAAACAAACCCTAGATCGAAAGAAATGAAAGGAGGAAAAAAAATGACTTGAAGAGTCAAGGGAGGGATTGATATATGAAATTATCCCACTCGAGTGTAAAGCAATGCAAGCTGAATCTCGCTCGAGCGCGAATAAGGAAGCGCTCAAGCGAAAAACTCCCTCTCTCAGAACTGTAAAAGCAAGACCAAGATGCTACAAGGGTGCAAAATACGCTCGAGCGTAAAACAGACCGCTCGAGTGGAAAACCTTTTTTTCTTTTTCTTTTTTCTTTTTTTTTAAATAAAAAACACCGAGGATGTCCTGTAACAAGCAAGGTAACCAAGTGACAGACTATACCACAAGGACAAAAGAATCCATCAATCATGAGTCCTGAAAATTTGAGAAAAGAGATGAAACACCAGATCATGAATACAACAAATATTATTAAATCAAAGCCATAAGCATCATGAGAATGCATAACTCAAAAACACACATGAGAGCTCACATAAACTATGTGTGTGTGTGCAATCCTTGAGAGCCACAACGCTAGAGTTAATCCTCGTAGTGATCTGATGGCTGGACCTCCAACACGAGTAACTGACCATCACAGAGAAAAGTCAAACCACTAGGAATCACGGGGTATTTGTTGAGTAAACGCGGAAGCTCCCCCTCAAGCAATGATCCTTTTTTCTTTTTTTTTTTAACTTTTCTTTCTTGTGGGCACTCATAGGTGGCATACACGCTCAAGAGTATGGAGACCAAACCAAAGAAGAATGAAATCAAAAGGATAGCCTGGTTGGTGCCTCTGAGGTAGCCTTTTCCTAATGCCAAGATGTCATGTACTGAGGGAGAAACCATGAAAGTGAAATAAAATGGTAGATGGTTAAGAGACTTAACATCACCCATGATATACTAGTATAGGTTAATTCCTCTGAAAAAAGTACAAGAAACACTGTTAGTGGTCCATAGAGAACTTTGATCACTTGCACGGAAACCCCTGCAACAGTTTATCTCAAGGATGTGTACAGAATGAGATCATGAAGTAAATGAGTATGGGCATTCTGAATGAGCTATGAACAACGAAGAATGAGATCTTGTAAGAAACATGAGCAGTGTTCATAAAAAATTTTGATGCAAAAAATACCAGGACTCAAAAATAATGAGATTAATACATCCAAGAACAGTAAGCCAACCACTCACACTCACCACACATAAAGAACAGGAAACAACCTAGTTACTGAGCATTACACCCAAGGTCTTTCTAAGAAACTCAAATCGAAGAAGATCAAGGGGTTTTGTAAAAATATCAGCTTTTTGATACTCAGTAGGGACATGTTCCAAAACAACAAGGCCTTCATCCACTAGCTCTCGAATAAAATGATGACGGATGTCAATATGTTTGGCGCGAGAGTGTTGGATAGGATTTTTTGAAATGTTTATAGCACTTGTGTTATCACAGAAAAGAGTGAGAGTATTCTGTTCTATTCCATAATCATGAAGCATTTGCTTCATCCACAACATTTGTGCACAACAACTCCCTACAGCAATGTACTCAGCCTCAGCAGTGGAAAGAGAGATGGCATTTTGCTTTTTACTATGCCAAGAAACCAGATTATTCCCAAGGTAACAACAGCCCCCGGATGTACTTTTCCTATCATCAGCACACCCTGCCCAGTCGGCATCAGAAAAACCAGTAATTTTAGCTGTATTATCAGTGGAAAACCAAACTCCATACCCCAAGGTCCCATTAACATACTTGATGATGCGTTTTACCGCAAGAAGGTGAGACTCTTTAGGACTGGCTTGGTAACGAGCACAAACACCAACACTGAAAGAAATATCAGGACGACTGGCTGTGAGATACAAAAGACTCCCTATCATACTCCTATAAAGGGTAGGATTAACATCAATACTAGAAGAATCTTTGAAAAGGTGAAGACTGGTGCTCATGGGAGTACGTGCATGTTTGGAAGACTCAAGACCAAACTTTGACACAAGATTTTTAGCATACTTAGACTGAGAAACAAATATACCCGAAGGAGACTGTTTAATTTGAAGACCCAAAAAATAAGACAACTCTCCCATCATGCTCATCTCAAACTCATGTGTCATGCAATCAGAAAAATATTTCACAAGATGATCAGCAGTGGAACCAAACACAATATCATCAACATACATCTGAGCAACAAGAATATGAGACTTAGTATGTTTCACAAATAAAGTCTTATCCACACTACCCCTTTGAGAAAGGTAGTAAGTCTATCATACCAAGCCCGAGGGGGCTTGTTTCAACCCATACAAAGCCTTGTCTAACTTGTAGACATGACTGGGACATTTAGGATCCTCAAACCCTTTTGGTTGCTCAACATATGCCTCTTCTTTTAAGTACCCATTCAGAAAGGCACTTTTCACATCCATTTGAAACAATTTAAAGCCAAGAAAACATGCAACACCAAGCAAAATACGAATAGATTCGAGACGTGCAACTGGGGCAAACGTCTCATCATAGTCAATACCCTCAACTTGTGTGTAGCCTTGAGCAACCAACCTAGCTTTATTCCTCACAACAGTACCATTCTCATCAGATTTATTTTTAAAGATCCACTTGGTACCTATCATATTTATGTCTCTAGGTCTGGGAACAAGAGTCCAAACTTTGTTACGTTCAAGTTGACCTAATTCTTCATGCATAGCATTGACCCAACTATCATCTAGCAAGGCCTCTTTAAAATTCTTAGGTTCAATTAATGAAACATAACACATATGTGATACCTCATCCCGAATCTGTCTTCGGGTTTTCATTCGATCCGAAACACTTCCAATCACCGTTGAGCCGATGATTCGCCACCCTTGCTGATGGTTTAAGTTCAGGACTTGAGGTGACAGGAGCAACAGGAGTGATGTCCCTTTGAGCACTCTTTGGACTTGAACTTACCTGTGAGGATGGTGCTGTAACAATTTCTTGTGGTTGAACCGCAGCATCTCCTTGATTTTGTGGTTCAGTATCCAAGATTGGAGACTCACCATTGTCATCCTCATTTGTTGCTGGAATAGGTGAACCTGTGTCATCTATAACCACATTGATAGATTCCATTAATGATGAAGTTCGCAAGTTATAGACTCGAAAAGCCCTACTGTTGGTTGAATACCCTAGAAAAATACCTTCATCACTTCGGGAGTCAAATTTGCCCAAGGGCTCTCTATCTTTGAAGATATAACACTTACTCCCAAAAGTTTTGAAGTATTTTACATTAGGCTTCAAACCCTTCCACAATTCATAAGGAGTTTGTAAAGTGCCGGGCCTTAAATACACGCGATTTATGACATAAACAGCAGTATTTAGGGCTTTGGCCCAAAACTTTGGAGGAAGACTCTTACTAAGGAGCATGACCCTAGCCATTTCTTGAACAACTCTATTCTTCCTTTCAACCACTCCATTTTGTTGTGGAGTAATAGGTGCAGAAAACTCATGCTTAATTCCATGCAGATCACAAAAATTCGAAAACGAACTATTTTCAAATTCACGACCATGATCAGTTCGGATTCTTATGATACGCCCAATAGAAACACCCTGTTCATTTTGGATTTTAAGGACTAAAGCTTGGAAAACATTAAACGACGTTTTTTTTTTTCCTTTAAAAAATTTACCCATGTGAATCGAGTAAAATCATCAACAGTTAAAAAAATGTATCTTTTACCTCCAATGCTTTCAGTGTTAGTAGGACCCATTAAATCCATGTGAACCAATTCAAGAGGACGTTTGGTTGTAAAGTCGTTTCACCTTTTTATGAGGAGCATGAGTTTGCTTGCCAAGCTGACATGGTCCACACACATGGCTCAAATTCTTACCCAGTTTAGGTACTCCTCTCACAAGCTCTTTGTTGGCTATCTTAGTTAGGTCTTTGACATTCATGTGACCTAATCTTTGATGCCACAAGTCAATGTTACTTATGATGGCAGAGTAATAAGTGAGATCATTAGTAGTAAGAATCCCATAGCAGTTATCAGATGTGTGAACCCCATGTAGGACAATATTTCCCTTTTTAACCAAAATTTCACATTTATCTTTTGAAAATAATACTTCATGATGGGAATCACGCATTTGACTAATGCTCAAAAGATTTGCTTTAAGTCCATCAACAAGTAAGACATTATCCAGCTTGGGAAGACCAGCAACACTTATAGAGCCCTTACCAATGACTCTAGAAGTGCCGCCATCTCCAAAGGTAACAATTCCTCCTTCATATTTTTCAAGAGAGGTGAAGTAGGATTTGTTACCAGACATATGACGAGAGCACCCACTATCAAGATACCACATGTGTGAGTCACGTGCTTTTAAAGTAGTGTGAGCAACTAAACAAGTCAAATCATCTTTTCTTACCCAAATCTTTTTAGTCTTGGTGTTCCGCCTAGACATGTAAGGTTGTCTCCTAACCCAAAAAGTATTAGAATTTCTACCCTTTTGAGACACCTTACCAAACAATTCAAAACAGTAAAAACGAATGTGGCCATACCTATCACAGTGATGACAAATAAAAACAGGTTTTACCTCCCTTTTGTTGATTTTACCAGCTTGCGGTAGATGGAGAAAGGAATCATCCTGGTCTACCTTCAATTTTCCCTTTGCTTGAGTCTTCAGGTTATGTGAGGTAGAGGCCTGTCCTTTGTGAGTCGTCGCACCATAGCCTAGCCCACTTTTGTCCGAACCCATTTGTTGAGACCCAAGTATGTATTCTAGAGATCTGGAACCTTTGTTCCACATGGCAATTGTTGCTCTAGCAATACAGAGTTCTTCATCTTTCTGACTGACTTTCTTTTCCAATTCAGCTTGTGACAACTCAAGACTTTCAAGCCTTTCTTCATATGTGGAATACACCTTCAGAAGTTCATTCCTTTCAGTTTCACAGGATAGGAGTTTTTCACATAAGTCTTGCCTGTCACTTGAGATCTTGATGACATTCTGTTTTACTGTCAAGAGTTCTTCTTTGAGCTAGACATTCTCACTCTCACATGTTTTGAGTTTGAGAGAGAGTTTGTCGTTGGTTTTAGACAAATTCAGAGATTCCTCGTATAGCTTCTCGTAAGCTTGTTGTAGTTCATTGCCATTGATCTCATCAATGTCTTCAGATGTTACATCATCCTCTCTTTGCTCTTCATTCTCCTTGACCTCATCCAATCTAGCAACCAAGGCAGACAAGTTGCTCGATGGAGGTGGAGGTGAATCTCCTCTTTCATGGAATTGCCTCAGAATTTCCCATGCATCTTTAGCCTTGGTGCAGTGAACAACCCGTTGCTGTTCTTCATTAGAAATTGCTCCACGAAAAATGATCAGGGCTCTCTGATTGCCCAGATTATCTGCACTTTCTGTATCTTCTTCAATGGCTTGCCAACCTTCTGGTTCAAAAGCTCTCATAAAAGCCCTCATTCTGATTTTCCAATACAGATAGTTAGTCCCATCAAATGTGGGAGCATGATGCAAGTTCTGACCACGAGCTGATTCCAAGGGCTTTGGAAGAGGTTGAGAAACCGTGGCCCAAAATGCCATGAAAGCACTATCCCCATCTTCACCAGATTCAGGTTCTTCAGGTTCTTCAGGTTCTTGCTCCGACCTGCTTTCATCATCCCAAGTTATGGTGTAGACTTTCTTCCGATTCTTTTTCGAAGGGCATTCAAGGGACATATGGCCAAACCCTTGACATTCATAGCACTTGACCCCTGGCTCCCTTACAATCTTCTTTTCAGTAGTTTGAACAAATTTTGGTGGAAAAGTTTTGGGTTTGTCATTACTCTTATCTTTTGAAATAGGGGCTTTGAAATTAGGCTTCTTTTTCAAAAAAAATTTAAACTGTTTTGTAAGCATAGCCGTCATCTCAGACTTTAAATCATATTTAGTCTCCGGAGGTTTTACAGTCTCATGAGCACTCGTGAAAGCCATACTTTCTTTTTGCTTTTTCTTTGAAATTTGGTGGGCTTCATAAGTCTGCAAATTTCCAACCAATTGATCGAGCTTAAGGGTATCAACATTCTGAGCCTCCTCAATGGCTGTCACCTTTGATTGGAACCTCTCGGAAAGGGACCTCAAAATTTTTCCAACAACTTTTGCTTCCGGGATTTTTTCACCGAGAGTGAAACAGGAATTCACGATATCACTGAGTTTTGCATAGAAATCATCAAACGTCTCATCGTCGCGTATAAAAAGGGTTTCAAAGGCGGAGGTGAGACGTTGAAGTTTTGACCTTTTAACAGAGGTAGTACCTTCGTGAATCGTTTCAAGAATATCCCACGCCTCTTTTGCTATTTCACACGTGCAAATTCGACGGAATTCTTCAGGTGACAGAGCGTAAAAGGAGTTGAGAGCCTTCTGCTCCAACTCGAGTTCTAGTAATCGCCAGTGTCCCATTTATCAAGGGGTTTAGGAATATCAATGCCATCAATGGTGATAATAGGTTCACTCCACCCAAAGATTACGCAGTGCCAAACTTTCTCATCGATGGATTTTAAAAATGCTCTCATACGAGCTTTCCAATAAGAATAGTTTGTACCGTCTAGTAAAGGGGGTCTATGAGTCAAGTTACCTTCACGAATAGAATCCATAATACTAGTCACACAAAATCACACTCCTATAGTTTTGATAAAACAAAGAGTGACCCGCTCTGATACTAATTGAAAATTCTACGTGATTTGTGATTAGATTAAGATTAAAATATTTCAAATCCCAAAAATCCAAAACACTCAATCTAAAATCATCAAGCACTTACGAGAGTGATTTTAGTTTGTTTGTTTTTAGGAATAAACAATAAATCGACACAAATGATTTTTTACATGGAAAAACCACAATTGAAGAACCTTCAATTGTAATCAAAAACCACGGGCGAACCGCCACTAATCAATCCACTACTGAAGAACTAAAAGATTACAAAGATAACATACAAATTACCCAACCCAGTCAATTTGTCTCTGAATCTTCTGTAACTCTTTCACCACGCCTTCGTCACGGAACTGATCAATCCTGAAGTTGATTTCACAACTTCACTTATCGAATTAATGACTACGTAAAGAATCAAACGCCTTTTGAAACTCTACGTCTTGATCTTCGGAAGCCACCGAAGAGAACTCTCTTGAATATGAAGTATCAAACTTCTTGATGCATGAATCTCAAATCATAAGTTTAGAACTCTCTCAAGAAAAACTATCAAAAATCTCAAAAGAAAAACCTCAAACAAAACCCTAGAAAACCCTAAACAAGATCTAGGAAAAAGTAATCCTAAACACTACCCTCAACAGGTTTAAATAGAGAATTTGGGTTCGCGATCTCACGAAGCGCTTCCACAATCCGCCGGCGGGATCGAACAAAATATGCGTGTGACTAAATCGAGGTGCGCTCGGCTAGATATTCGCCGAGCATAAAATCACACCCCAAGATTTTTGGTACTGTCAAAATATCGAGATCCTTTAATCTCCACTCGAAGACATGACCCCACTCGGTGAAGAACAAAAACACAAAAAATTACAACTTTATCAACACAAAGTTTTGTCTCCGGATTTGACAATAAAGGGTCCTAACAATAACTAATCACAAATCTCACATAATTTAATTAGTCTAGTTGACTTCAATTAAGGCCCAATTAATTATATTTAATCTTTACCATTCTGAATTAGATTTTTAATCAAACTTTGAAAAAGCTCCAAATATCAAATTAAGCTTATTGACATCATCAATTTTTGTTTCTCAAATCATTTAGGCTTTCAATTTCTGATCAGACTCTAAATTTTTGTCAATAAATTACATATTGAAATTGGACACCCCATAAATAAATTTAATTCGTCATAATCACAGTTCTCAATCCTCATAATTTAATTAACTTAATTAACTCCAATTGGACCTAATTAATCGAATCTCAATTTTACTAAACTGAATCGAATATTTAATTAAACTCCCAAATGGGTCCATAATTAAAATTAAATTGATTCAACTTCTTAATTTCACTTACTTAAGCCATTTGAACTCTTAATTTCTAATTCCAAAATAAATCTTTAATAGAATCATATATGAATCTGATTCTACAATTCTCATAAATCCCAAATTAAATCAAGGTAATGACTAATTAAAATCCAAATCTCCGTAATTAATCAAATATAAAATATTATACGAGACGGGGTTGTCACAATAGTTATGATTGTTGTACAAATTGCGTGAGGATTAGGTAAATTGAAACTAATTTCTCATCTTTATGCGTTGAACATTGTTGCTCATTTAATACATTAGATATGTATATGAATTTGAGAAAAAGGGTGAATGTTGGAAAGAGATGTGTATCATTAAATTAAGTTAGCATGTGTGTCCGGGGTGAAAGTCCAAAAAAACGCACATATACATGAGTGCCGATTCTCGCGAACGAAATATCCGTGAAGTGGCAATAGTAGTGCTTGTATAGACTATGTTTACATGGGTGTCGTTTGACGATTTCCTACGCATGAAATATCCATGAAAGGTTGTACTGGTTGAGATTTCCCTCTTGTTTTCTATTGTAAAAGACATGACTTGCAAATTGTGATATAAACTGAGCATGGCATGATTTGGAAAGAAATGTAAAACGTTTTGACATGGGCACTGCATATGTATTTCACCCTTATATCTTTGTTAAGATTCATATATCGTGTTGGATTATTTCTACTGGACTTTGGCTCACCCTATATGGGAAAACCATTTTTCAAGTATTAGTGAGATGCCTCCACCGAGGACTTAACTTGGGAGGACTGTGGGGCTCAGTTTTGTTATTTTGTATTTAATGTTTGTACAAGCCTAGGACTTTATATGTATTGAGCTTACGACTTACTTTTGATGTAACCAAGGATTGTCTTGGAAAGTTGTAGCCTTCAGGGCATTTCCATTATCTGTTTAACTTCTATTTCTTATTTTTGTTGTTGTCACATGCTATAGATTCAAGGTTAGGACTTATGAATGTATATTCGCATGTACCACCTCTTTTGTACAACTGAGTTTTATGAAATGAAAGGATATCGTACTCTGATTTATGTTGTTATTTAATTATTGTTACGGTTGGTTTATTATAATTATTTCGGGGTGTTACAAGAAATGGTTTTCAAATGGACCAATTAAAAAACATAGAATGTTGTATGATACTAATATCAAACTTATAGATAGTTTACATCTAATCCTATGACTGCAAAAGAGGAATATTATAGTCAGCAAAAACCTAAAAGCACCATGGACAAAAAGCATTATATCAGGCAAAAATATAGTAACAAATGGAAAAATGAGAAACATAAACAGATGTCCCTATACAAGCTATAGAAAATGAAAAAACTTCAGATCAATAATTTACAAAGTTAGAAGCCAGTGTTAGCTCTCTCAAATCAGAAGTTAAGCCCACATATCATGCACATCATAAATAATGCAATAATAACGCCAATTCCCATGTTGACTTAAAGTTTTTTTAAAAAAATATTAAATTAGTACCCTAATACATTTAGCATATAGGGGCACATGTTTGCTCTTGTTTTTCGGTTTCACTTCTAGATTCCTTTATTATTTCTTCCAAACTTGTCACAATATGGATGATTTTTGCATTATGAAAAAGTTAAGATCATGGCAAAAGCAAGCAAAATAAAGCACAAACATGTGTCTACTTAATAAGAAAATCAAGTGACAATCAATTCTCAACAAATGAGAAAGAAGCAAATGACACATGTACACAAACACAAACATGTCGAGAGTTACTTTATATATATATATATATATAGAGAGAGAGAGAGAGGGAGAGAGAGTAACAAAATAAAAAATGGTAAATTTTACTTCCAAGGGCAAATAAATAATTAGAATAGGGACACATTAGTTTTCTAAATTTCTGTATGCCATATTAGGATTTAATTCATTGTTTAAATTAGTTTGCTCCACGGAAAGATTTAGTGTAGTTGAGGCTTCTAGTCTGAATATGGTTGTAAGCTCCTCCAAAATTGTTCAATAAATTTGTTGAATTAGACCATAGATATAAGGATGTTCCCAAAATCATTCACAATTGACATAAAAAAAAAAATCAAAATCAAAATCAAAACTATCAAACCCATGATTTGCAAGACGTCACAAGTTTAAGTTCTCAACACTTAACAGTGAAAATGTGAATCAAAGCTAGAAATAACAAGGAAACATAATTTACAACTAACACTTAACTAGAAGGTGGTTGCGCAAGATCTTTGATTCATTTCATCTAGTGTTTTAAAACATGAACAATTCAATAAACCATGCAATAGACAGTATTAAAACTATGCTATTAAAATTGTGTATTCTATCTCATGTTTGGATTGATTTAAGATTATGATGAGAGATTCACAAATTTTTATCAAATTTGTGATTTAACTAATTAGTTCAAATTTTACCTTCTTTTTTTTTTTTTATCAACAAAAAACTTTTGTTAACGCTTCATTTCCTTAGTCTAAAAATCAGGCCAAAATTTACTTTCTTTTTTATATCTTCCCAACAAAAAACTAATTAGTCCAGAAATTGATTGAGATAGGGATAAACATTATTGTTGCAAATAGAGGGGTTTTGGGTTTAGGGAATCGTAGAGGGGTTGAAGTTAGGATGAGGGGTTTAGGGTTTAGAGAAAATCGCTAAAGTCAAAAGAGCGAATAGAGATAGAGAGACAGAGACAGAGACAGAGCTCCATACCTGATATATCTGGTTGGAGAGAAAACCTTGTTATCTTGTTGCTGGAAATCAAGGGTTACACAGTGAACCTTACACAAATGGCGGAGCAAAGAGGAATAGAAGAAAAGAGAGTTCCGAGAGAGAGAGAGAGAGTCGAAAGGGTTAGCCAGTTGTCCAGGTTTCCATTTTTCACAATTAAACAATTCAATGGTCTTGATCATTTCTTTCTAATCTAAGGATTAATACTTAGGGTGCATATGATGTGCAAACCTACGGGGATTGCACACTTAAACTGAACCCATAGATGAAAAGGACATACATTTATTAAAATTTTTTTTAGTGAGGAAGACACGCAAGTGCTTTTCTATTACTAATGAGACCTGCATAGTCAACATATTTTACTTATTATTGTTTTTTTAAGTGTTTTTCTATTTGCAAAATAACATGTAATTTGATCAAGTGGTTATTAATATTCAATTAATGTGATTTTTTTTTTCACAGAAATTAAGTACTTGACGAATTCTATACATTAACAGTTCAGATTATCGATGTAGATTTCGTGGTGAGCCCATAAAGATTCAACTATAGCCTACAATTTGGAAACCTAACTGAAGATTCCCTTTTCAAAAACTATTTTAGTTGGGTGTTATATATACCTTATGGCACTTCCAAAATTAATTTCATGATTTTGGAAAAAGTTTGAGTTCTGATCTCCATTTTTGCTAATTTCAGCATGATTTTCTTGTCTGGTTTTTATCACCAAATTTTTTAGAGTTTTTCCATGAAATTTGGTGGACATCTTAATATAACAAATAGATGAGTGTTATAAAAAAAGGTTTGGAATCCTCCGTCTTTATTTGGATTTGAGGGTATTGTTTAGGTCTGCGGGGTCTATCATGGGATCTTTTTTTGATAATTAATGTTGTTCATTTTATAAGGTTTTTCGTATATGTCACCCACAAAGAAGATTAGGTTTCTCTATCGTAACCTATTCAATTTATCGCATTTGTCATCAAAAAATAGATGGTTTATTTTCAAAATTACACTTGCTGTTAAGGCCGGGCATAGGGTTATCCAAACCGCCCAACCTGAACTGATTCGAATACAAATAGGCGGTTTCGTAGACATAATACAAGTGGATGCGGTTCGGAATATGGCATAATTGCGGGTTGCAAGTGGTTGCGAGTTTAACCATACGAACCGCCTCACTTAGATTTTTTATTTATTTTATGAAAAAAAAAAAAACCTGGACCGTTGATTTCATCCATCCTATCCTATATATTTTTAGCCAACACACAAAACCCTAATTTCATGATACAAAAAGAAATGTTGTAGAGAACATTGTTTCTAAATGTTTTTGTTTGCTTTGTGAATATTGTAGGAAATTGACTCTACTTCTTCATAGAGGAGAAATTGAATCCATTAATTACTTTTGAAATTGAAATAAATATTATAATATACTGAATCTAGAAATTGAAATTGAATTTGGTAAAAATGACCAATCCTCAAACCGCCCACAACTGCCCGCACATCCGCGAACCCTATTCATACAAACCGCAACCCGCACTGCGGGCGGTTGCGGGTTGAATTTTCTCCAAACCGCATACATGCTGGTGAGTCCAAACCGATCTGCAAACCGTCCAAAATCGAACCGCGAACACCCATACTTGCTGTTCATTTTTTTAAAAGACAAATGTAATAAATTAAATATATTATGATTATCGAATCATCAAAATAGAACTCATGGTGAACCCACAGGCTTGAACAACACCCTTTACTCTCGATCATGGAAGCCCAATCCTTAAAATTTTTTAGAGGTCATTAGGTTTGTATAATTTGCATTTTCTATTGTGATGTCTCGGGTTTTGAGCTTGAAGTTTTTATGTTTCTAGGCTTTTGGGCGAAACCGCCGAGCGGATTTTGGGTGACTTTTCTAGGCAACTCTCTTTAGCAATCGCCCTTAAGCCAAAAATTTCGTGTGGATTGGGAATTCGCTTGTGTGGAATTTAAACCGCTCGGGCAAACTTCGCACTTCCTCGATTTTCATGCTCTTTTCTCAAAACCGATGTCAAAAGTATTTTTGACTCAGATTTTCTTTCTCTCCCCTCTCTCTATATATATATATGCATCTATTCTCTCCTCTCTCTAAAACACACCAAAATCTTCCCTCCTCTAAGATTTAGCTCCAATCTTTAAGAGTTTGAGGGCTTCTTACACCAAATCGAAGAGGGCAACGAGGGCTACGCTTATAACCAATTGGATCGTGTTTTGTTGACTTTGATTTCTAGGGCTTTATCCTCTTCATCTCCAAAGCTTGATGTAGGGTTAATCTGTAATGCCCCGAAATAAACCAACACAAATGAGGTACATTAACCAACATTCATTAAGGAACAAAGATAGATCTCCAACCTTTTTATCATTAATCAATAAAGTGTGTACAAAGTTCTACATGCGAATTATACATTCAACGGTATGAAAACACATGAATTTATAGCATGTAGAGCATCAAATCCCAAAATAAATAAAATGCCCTTAAGGGTTTACATATTCCAAGGCTTGAGCCTGGTTACACAAAAATAGTTTCATGAACCCATACATTTAAAGCCTTTGATTAGCAAATAATTCTCAACAAAATGTTGTTCATAATTGTGAAATTCAATAAATAGATTTATGAAGAAAACAAATTATACACCAAGAACATATGCTGATAATTACAACTAAATTTCAACAGAAATACACAAAATAATAAAAGGGTAAAGAGACGAAACCGAAGCCTGCACGGAAGCAGTTTCCTTAAAACAGATTTCGCCGCCTCATGGGTCGAGTGCTTGAGGAAACCCGGCGTCTGTCTCCCAGGATACGACGGTCAAAACCAGCTACGGCAGAAGCACTATCTGTCTAGCTTAGCGAACAAAACAATGGCAGCACTCTCTCACAATAGGAACTATCTAGCAAACTGACTTGTAAAATGGAAGCAAAAATTTTTATATTAAAACTTGATAGGAGGGTCTCAATTTATACATGTATAGAGGAGAGAAGAAGAGCCTCCAGCTTTTAAGGCTAGTCATTAAAACACCGAGCATCCATAGCCCCTTTCCACAAAATGAAAAGCATGGATGCCCAAAGGATTCACACCCTTTAGCCAAGAAAAAAGATTTAAATACTCTTTAAAATCCTATTCATGAATCTAACATCATGAAGCAATTTCTTGGCAATTTCTTATTCAAAACCCAATGGTTTTTGGCTCACTTGGACCCAACACAAAAAATGGTTAGGACCCACTTTAATATTTAATTAAAGTCTCCAAAAATCATTTTTTCCAACACAAAATTGAGTCATTTTACTCTCCATACCAAAAATATGTCCACACCCTCAACTCAAGGGATCACTACATCTTTTCTCGCACCAAAGTCCTATAGGGGTGAGCATAAAACCTAGTAGAGAATCCTTATAAAGTATATATCATGCAAGATTTTCCAATATTAAATGCAAATGCCATGTAATGCCAATTTAAAGAGAATTTCATTTACATGCTCTTTTGAAAATCACCATGTTCAACAATGCTTTGAAATCTCAACAATTTCGAAACTTACAATTTTATTCAATAGGGCGGAAATACGACTCGGTAATCCCTAGGTTGGTGTTTGCAAGTAGGCTCAACTAGCACCAAAAACCCACTTTATCGGTTGCTAACCGAAGGAATAGTACTTTCTCCGTCGTTTTCGGTCTTTCACCGGACACTTAGGCCAATTTATCAATTTCATTTACACCTTCTATCCGGACTTACAAACATATTTACCCCATAAACATTTCCATGATTTCGCTTTCACAATATTTTATTTTTAATGAAAGTTTCAATTCCCAATCCAATGTTCATAACATGCAAGGTTTTAGAGAATCCAATGCAACAATTATCTATACTATGTCATATTTCTCCACTTTCAACATAATTTCAACCAATATTCTAGATTGATCAAAATTTCCTTTTGCTCGCTTCAATGTCATTCCACAAATAGCCAAAAGTTTGCTACCATTTATCAATAAATATAACATGTCCACAATTCATGCACTTCCATTATTTTCATAATTTCAAAGTTGTAGCAAAATTTGGACAACAATTCTCATGTGTAGAGAAACCCATCATCAATATATGTGCATTTGTAATAAAACAAGGGAACTCTCCACTTTCTTTACTCATCATGGCACACAACTATATATATATATAATATCACCCATAAACCCTCATCTTTCTTTATTCAAGGAAACCTCCAAAATTTTTAGGTTTTTTTCTTTACAAACAACACACACACACACACTAAACACTTGAAAGGGACCCTCAAGAACACACCATTTTCTTGCCTAAGATAGTTTCAACCCTCACGATGCTATCTTAGAAAGATTTGAGATTTTTAAAGCCCACTTTTGAAAATCTCTACATTTTGGGCCACAAAATCAAAACCAACATAATAACTTCAAGAAAACCTTTAAATCAACATCAATATTGCAAAACATGTATATATAACTCAAAGAAGTCCCTACCTCAAGCTTGATAAAGAGATTTGATGAAACCCTAGAATCCCAAGGTGAAGAAATTCGATCTCTACCGTACAAGGTGGAGTTATTGCTTTGCTCACCAAGATTTGTGAAAGAAGGTGGATCAAAACTCAATGGATTGCAAGAAATCAAAGGTTCTTGGAGTTTGGTGAGAGTTTCTAGACAGAAGGAGGAGTAAAATGATGTTTAGAGTGAGAAAGAAATGTCCCAAAAGTGATACATACATAGCCAAATAGAGGGGAAAAAAATAGAGATTCGGATCGCCAATGTCCCAAGACACGCAGAGCCTGCTTCCCGCACGTGCAGCCATCTCCTTCCACTCCTTAATCCGCACCTGCATATAATGCAGTGTGCAACCCTCCCAACTCACCCTTCCCTCACGCGTACCTGGCCCTCCAAATTTAGAATTTTTTTTTCGGTTTGCTCTTGGACACTCGAACTCTACTGCACCCTCCAAACAAGTGACGCCAACCCGGATTTAGAGAAGAACTTGAATTTGAAAGAAAACTCTCGAACACCACAGACTCAAAGAGGACAAAGAGAAACAACACGCAATGAAACCGGTCATCACATATTCTTTGAATTATATATACATTTTTGCAAGTTTATACATGTTTTGAGTATTTTATCATGTTTTGAGTTATGATTTTGGGTTGTTGAACCCTAGATGATGATTGGAGTTGATTTCATCTATTTTTTCCCAAAACTCTTGAGAATGTGAGTGTTATAAGGTGTGGGTGTTGTTTTGGAGGGGAAAAAAAAATTCAAAAATCGAACAAAAACCTTGTTTTCATAAAACCCTAGAAATTGGGGATTTGGGGAAAAAGTTATGAGATTGGCAAATTGATACTTGATAATTTACCATATGAGTAAATGATAGAAGAAATTCTATAGTTGTATCAAATGAAAAGATTTCATGAGAAAATAAGGAATTGTAGAATTTGAAAAGCTTGTGCTTGTTGTTGTTATAGTGGAAAAACAAAAGCTGGAAATGATGTTCAACATGTGGAGAATTCATGAATGTTGTTATTGTTATATTATCTCTTTGAAAAATATACTATGATGTTATATTGATAAGAGATGTGGAATTTGATCACAATGGAGAATTGTGTGGATGAATTTAGAAATTGAGAAATTTCAAGGCATGGATATAGAAAGGTATAGCATTGGCATTGTTGAGATGTTTAAATGGAACCTTGTTATTGCATTGGGCATTTGCATAGTCATTCCATTTTGTCATTGATACAATTGATTTTGAATATTGCATTGGAAAAAGATATTGTTTTGAGAAAGGAAATTGTTTTGTGAAATAAGATCATATTGATTTGTTTTGGGGGTAAATACGTTGATAAGTCCGTGTAACGAGTTGAATCAAATTGAATTTATTCATTCATTATTCTTTTTGATATCTGTTTAGTAAATTTTTTTTTCAATATGTTTGTGGGCTCAGGTATTGATTGGATGAATTTTCAAATTGTTTGATTGTGTAGTTATTATTATTATAGTTGTAGTGTCGTGGATCATTCTATTTAAATTGGTGAAAATAAACTATATTACTTTTTGATTTCTACTTTGTAAAGCCCGCTTGGCTTTTTTTTTTAGTTTTAGTTTTGGTAATTCTTGGGTCTTGAGTAATAAATGAGATAAATTTAATTTTTGGGACTTATTTGATTACCCATACTTAATCATTTTAGTTCATATTTAATTATTTGAAGGGTGGGAACCACCTTAAGTCTTTTAAAATTGATTTATACTTTAATCTCAGTTGGAGATTTATTTTAAATTATTAAACTCTATTCATTTTGGACCCAATTGATTGAATCATGACCCGTTTATAACCATGTATTATTGTTGTTATTATTATTATTATTATTTATTTTACAATCTTGAGAGAGTTACAAATATTTATGCTGTGCACCATCAAACGAAATATATTTTGTGGTGAGAAAATATTATATCATTTTTGTCATTTATGTCACAAATATTATGATAATGTTAAAGTATACTTTTAATTGATATATATATACACATATATAGATTCATAGATATTTAAATATAATATAATAATGATTAGAGAAGAGCAGCCCACATGGGGCTATTCCCTTTCCCATCTCTTTCACTCTTTTCTTTCTTTCTTTTTTTGAATCAGACTCACCACTAGGGCTAGTCATAGGGTTATCTGACCTACACAACTTGCCCTACCTGACCCGACACCAAAGACACGTATAGGCGGTTTTGCAAATACAATAGGGTAGGGTATGATTTGGAATATAGCAAGTTTTCAGGTTGCGAGTTTGAACTGTACCCGCCACAACCCGCTTGCACTTAGAATATATTTTTTTTTTTTCTGAAAAAAAAAACCTAGACTGTTCATCTATGATCTATCCTAGATATTTTTGTTTTGACCAAACAAACCAAACCCTAATCCTAATTTGAGAAATTTGTGCAGCTTTTTTCTTTTCATTCATTTTATTTCCCATCTCTCTCTCTCTCTCTCTCTCTCTCTCCGTTGGCACCAAAAACCGAAAAGTGAGAGCCATCGATCGACCTTCGCGAGATCCACTCTCTCTCTCGGTAACTCTCAAGTAAGTATCTCTTTGTCTCTGCTTTGTCTCTCTCTCTTTCTCCTCATCTCGATTTTTTTAGGCAATCGATCTCTCTCTCTGCGCAGCCTTTTTCTCATCTCACTCTCACTCTCTCTCATTCTCTCTCTCTCTCTCTCTCTCTCTTCATGGTCTCTGAATTTTTTAATTTTTTTTGGTTATGCATTTAGATCTGTAGTAATAGATCTTGAGTTTATTTGTTTATTTATTTTTTAAACTAGCTATTTTATTTCTTCATATAGTTGAATCTGTTATTGAATATGTTTAGATTCTGTTATTGAATTTTAATTGAATTTTAGAAGTGGAAATTGAATCTGTTATTATCTGTTTAGATTCTGTTTTAATTTAATCTAAAATTGAATTTGTTTAGATTTTTTTAATTTTTTTTGGGGAGTTTCTATTATTGAATTTTATTTAGAGGGTGATGCGGTGGGTGAAATTGAATCTGTTAATTGCTTACTCTGTTATTTAGTAATTTGTTTCATTATAATTAATTTTTGTTGTCCAGTTTGAATGAAGGATAATATTGAATCTGTTCTTTGATCTTAATATGTTCTTTGATACTATGGAATCCAAACTCAATAAATGTAGCCCAAAATAAATATTTACAAAATGGAAAAAAAAACTCAAAAAAAATTTTTTAAAGAAAAAAGTCCAAACTACAAATCGCCCACACATCTGCGAACCCTATCCACACAAACCACAAACCGCACTGCGGGCGGTTTCAGGTTGACTTTTCTCGTAACCGCATAGATGTAGATGGATCAAAACTGAACCGCCAACCGACCCGCGACCACCCCTATTCACCACCCCTACGCACCACTCTCTCTCTCTCTCTCTCTCTCTCTCTTAGCTCTCTCCCTTTACTCTCTAATTTTTCTTATCTCTCTCTAAACACCACCACAAACCCTCATTTCTTTTCTTGATCTAGCAAAATCTATAAAATTTTTGCCTATAATTCTTAAGGCTAAATTGATGAGCATATCGAGAGGAACGTTTTGACCAGGGGAGATCAAAATGCGACAAAGTCAAAAATTAGAGTTTTTGCTTGTTTCTTCTTCTAGCTTTTGAGGTAGGAATTTTCTAAACATTGTGTATGTGTTTTAGCTTTATTATGTGTTTTTTTTAGTAGTGTGATATTTGAAAATATTAGGGTTCTATTAATGGTATATTAAATGTATAAAAATAGGGAAAGTTCTCAACTTTTTTTTTTTTTTTTTTTTAAAAAAAATCTCTTATTAGTTAAGTGTGATTTTTGTATGACTCATGGATGTTGAGGAATGTATTTTTTTTTTTTAATTATGAGAAATCCCCAAATTTTAATAAAATCCTAAAAATTTAAAATGTTAAGATTTAGATTATTGGGATAAGTTTATGAAAAGCTTACAAGAGTTAAAAATATATGTTTATTTGAATGAATGAGAATTTGAAAGTGAATGCTTAAAGGGATGAGATTGATGAGAAAGTTGTTGGGAATATTGAAAACCATTGAGGTTTCTTTTGAAAATTGTTTAATTTGAAAATGTTGAAGTTTTTGAGAAAGATGAAAATATTTATTATGTTGAGGTATTGAGAAAAATCGAAAGAAACATATGTTGTTTTTGGCATTATAAAATTTTTTGGTAAATTCTTGAGTTTGAATAAAAGGAAGAGTTGATGAAATTTTTAGAAGAATATTATGATTCTTGTTTGAGTTGGTAAATAGGAGATTAAACATATGATTGTTATTCTGTGTTGAAATTATTGAAAATATGAGATTATGAGTTATATTTGTCTCTTGAAATTTATATTTTGTGTAGAGATGATTGTTTTGGCAACCAGTAGAGCGTTGTATTGGTTGTTGTAGAAATTACATGTGAAGTAGTTAAAATTAAAGTATTTGCAAATTCATGCATGTCATTGAACATTGCATAATCTCATGATTTTAATCCTTGCATTGGATTTGAGAAATTGATTCATTGAGAATATTTGAAATGTGTTGAGTTATAGGGTAAATACATTTGGTAAGTCTAGATAGGGGGTGTAAATTGGTATTGTTTAAGTTGGCTTGAATGTCTAGGATGAAAGACCGAAAACACGAGCGGAGTAGGTACCACGTGCCATCTAGTTAAGAGCCGGTAAAGTAGAGATTGGTAGTGCTAGTTATGCCTACTTGCAGACACCAACCTAGGGATTACCAGTATCGTATTTACCACCCATTGTTCTATCAAATGGATGATTGAATTGGTTATGTTTTTGGAACAAGTGTGTAGCATGAGAATTTCAAAATGAGAAAACCTATGATTTTTGGCATTGGCATCTCATATGCATTGCACCTCATGATATTGTTAAACTGTGTGCACTTTATTTAGATTATCTCTGCTGGGCTCTATACTCATCCCTTAATGGAAACCATTTTTCAGGTGATTGTGGTGTGCTTTCGCCGAAGTGAAGGCAAGAATGATTTTTTTTTTTTGGAATGCCAGGCTCAGTTGTTTATTTGTTTTTGTTTTGTTTTGCAAGCCAATGGCTATTTATGTATGGCTTTGAAAACCACTTTGTTGTAACCGGGCAAAGCCTTGGACCTTGTAGCCATTAAGGTATTAATTTGTATTAAGATTGTTTTACCTTATTATTATCACATGCTATAGATTCATATCTTAGGGATGATGAAAATATTAATGCAAGTAGTCACTCTTTTGTTAGATCTCACGTTAAATATTAATAAGGGAAATATGGGAATTTAATATGAACATTGGTTATTGAAATGTTCTTTTATGTAAGTAATTGGAAGAAATGAAATTTAGATTATGTCTATGAGTTAATCTAGATATATCAAATGTTAATATTTTTTGGGGACGTTATAGTCTAGATAGGGGGTGTAATTGGTATTGGTTAAATTGATCTGAGTGTCCATGGTGAAAGACTAAAAACATGCGCGGAGGAGGTACCACGTGACTTCCAGTTAGCAACCGGTGAAGTGGGGATTTGGTAGTGCTTTTTATGCCTATTTATAGCGACCCCGGTCTTTTCCCTTTTGATTATTGTATTCGGACTTATGTTCCGTAGATTCTATTGTCTTATTATTATTTGTTGTTGTCCTTTAATTCCTTATTCTTGAGTTATAGGATGTTTTGGGCAGGTTGATTGCAGGTTGGTTGGGTTTAGAAACCAAGTGTTGATGTTCAGTTTTTGGCTTGTCCGCTCGAGCGGGGAGTTTAACGCCCGAGCGGGGACTTGTTGTTCCTTGTCCGCCGAAAGGTTTTGGCGCCGAGCGGAAAAACACCCATCCAAAGATTTCTTCTTGTGAGGTTGTACGCCGGGGAGTTACGCCGAGCGGAGTTCAGGAGTGTCCGCCGGCGGGGTTTGTCCGCCGAAAGGGCGTCGGGTATAAAATCGTGTTTTGACGTTTTAAAGCAGTTTTTCAAATTTCTTCAGTTTATAAAACCCTAGGTTACGAGTTTTCTCTCTCTCAACTCATCTTCTCTACTAGGATTGATCTAGTTAGGGTGTGTTTTTACCTTAGTTGCTTTACAAAAAAGATAGAGGAGAGTGAGGGCTTTCATTTAATCTGAACAAACTTGAATTTGGAGCACTTTGGAATTTGGGCTATCATCTTCGTCTTCTTCTTTTGAATTCTTTGCTTCGAGGTAGGGATTTCCTACTCCATTTATACGCTTTAATCCTAAGTGTTGGTATTTTGGTATGTGGGGTAGTTTGGTAATTTTGGGAGAAACCTTAGGGTTTTGGCTTAGATTAATTTGTATAATTAATTCAAAGGAAAAATGTGGAATTGGGTTTAATTCATGAAGTTTGGGAAATTGTGAGATTAATGATATAGTTGGGTAGTTTAAATACTCACCTATGAGAATGTTGATTTTACATTCATTGTTGTATTTATTTCTTGTTTAGAAATAACTGTTTTGGGCTATCGGTGGAGGATAGTCGTGATTGTTGTAGACCTTGCATATGGCTTAGGTATAACTGGAATTAAGTCACTTATGTTGACTGTTGAATTATCTGAGAACATTACTTGTATTGATTATGTGTTGTATATGGAAATTGTGTGTTTCATTGCATATGCATGTTATTTGGAGAAGATAGGGGATGAACTCACGGTTTAGGGAAGATAGGGATGTACCTCTAGACCGGATTTGTTGGGGAGGAGATAGGGGATGGACTCGGTAGCATCACTCATATGTGTGCTTATTGATAATAGCAATATTGCTATTTGTTGTTGATATGATACATCATTATATTGTGTATCGGTTGGAAGTATGGAAGTGTTGTGGTTTGAGCGTTAGTCTCATTTATTTTGTGACATCCGGATCACTATTATAGTTGGCCGTGTTACGAGCCATAATGATATAATTGGGAAGTTGAATAAATATTGGAAAGTGAAAGGTGTCATAGACAATATGTCATAGACAATGTACACATACGTGTCATGAAATTGAAACGATTATCTTGTGTTAACCATGTATCGAATGCTAATGCTTTAGTTAATTCTTATACTTGGTTTAGTATTTTTCTCTTGGTGTGGCTCACCCTATATAGAACTTCATTTTGAGTTCGGTGGTTCACTACCTCCAAGGACTTAGCTTGTGAGGATTTGGACTCGAAGACTTGCTTTATTTTATTTTTTTTATTTGAACAACTTGTAAACTTTCAAGCCTAGGGCTTTATTTGTTTTTGAGTTAGAACTCATGGAATTGTGTCCAAGTGTTGGCTTGGCAAGATGTAAGCCCGTAGGGCATTTATTATGATATTTTTATTTCATGGTACTCTGATGAATGGAATAAGATACTTTATTTCCTTATAATTCCGCATGTTAACATTATGTATTATGGGTTATTTTGAGGGCGTGACACTATTTGTAGACACCAACCTAGTGATTACCTGAATCGTATTTGCCGCTCCTTTGAATTACATTGAAATTATTGAATTGTTAAATTCTCAAGATTGCATTGTACACAAAGGTTTCAAACGATAAAGACTTATGTTTTTTAACATGGCATGGCATATGCATTCATCCCATGAGACTATATAAAATGCATATACTTTGTTGAGATTTTCCTACTGGGCTTTGTGCTCACCCCTATGAGATTTGTGCAGGAAAGGATGTAGTGATCTTGCCGAGTTAGCGGCGTGGGATATGTTTTGAGAGCACAAGACTCTTTTCTTTGTTGTAATTATTTTTGATAAATCAAGGGCTTTATATGTATGGGTTCAAATACCACTTTTGTGTAACCGGACTTAAGCCTTAGAATTTGTAGCCCTTGAGGCCTTTATTTATACTTGATTTGTTATGCCACATGTTATAAATTCATATACTAGGGATGTTGAATGTGTATTTGCATGTGGAATACTTTTTATAAATCTCTTAATGATCAACGAATACAAATGTTGGAGATTTGTAGAGGATGTTAATATTGCAAACATACTTCCGTTTACATTTAACAATGGGAGTTGGTGAATCCTTATTGTGTAAATTTCGAGGCGTGACATATGTTATATTTCTCTATCATATTTGGTGGTCATTACATCATTTTTTTTTAATTGTACATACTTACTAATTTAACATAATTATAGTTAGGGAAATTCTATTAAGGTATCTGATATTAAGATTTTATAAGATAAAGTATATATAATATTTTCATAATAGTTAAGGTCCCTCAACATTTTTACAGAGAAAATTCGACTCAGAAAAATTTTGTCCGACATAGAGAAATTTCGTTCGACTCAAAGATTTTCAATTTTCACAAAGAAATTTTGAAATTTCTCAGTGCAATAAGAGAAATTTTAGAGAAATTTCTGAGTCGGACGAAATTTCTCTGAGTCGACTTTTCTCTATAAAAATGTTGAGAGACCTTATCTACTAAAAAAAAATCTTGGACCTCTCCTATGATACAAAGTTAGAAATAGATGTTTCACTAATTTTTTCTTGAAAAATGTTTGGTACCTCAAATTTGTGTAGCCCGAATGACTCGAATGTATCAAACGACGTCGTCTTACACCCAAAATGACGCGTCATTTTGAGACATTCGTTATGAAAATTCGGGCTACCAAACATTGTTGTTTTTCTTTAAAGTTAATTGCATAAATTTATACAATAAAAACTTGTATTATCATTATTTTAAAATTATTATTTCTACACTTCACTTTTTTGACATTCCACTATTTGTTATAATGGCCGATGCAATTAGAAAAAAAAATGAGATTTAAAAGGTAAAAAATCAAACTGCTTGTATTTAAAAATCTATGTGTTCACTTTAATCTCAATTTTTAACATTGAAATTGATCATTTAATCGCTATAGTTAAGTATAATTGTGTTAAATTATTAAGTTGTGTGCATTGTATTGGTCAAAGCAATTAAAATGAGATTTAATATATGAGTTTGTTTGGTAACTATTTCGTTTTCAGCTTTATTTACATTTACAAAAATTTTAAAACTGTCATAAAAACTTGTTTGATAATTTTTTTTGTTTATAAATGATTGTCTCAGTTTATAAATTTGAGAAAAAAAAACGTAAACTCAAAAAATGAGTTTACGGTGGTTTTTAAACAGAAATTTAAAAATTTGACTAACAAATTTTTTTTCAATTAATTTTTTTTATTAATTTTTTTTTTTCAATTATAATGTGTATGATCCTATTGTCATAAATAATAAAAAATAAATATAAATATTTTATGCCTGAATAAATATATTTTTTAGTTTATGTTTTTAAAAATTTTCAAATATTTTGTTCAAACCTAACGGGTTTATAATTTATGTTTTTCTAAAAATAAACAAAAACCAGTTTATAAAATTTTTGTAAATATAAACAAAAAATGTAAACGTTACCAAAGCGTTTGGTAATGTTTATGTTTTTTGTTTATATTTACAAAAATTTTATAAACTGGTTTTTGTTTATTTTTAGAAAAACATAAACTACAAACGCGTTTGGTAATTGACAAAATGTTTTAAAAAATTTAAAAATATAAAAAAAGTGAGAAATGGCAAGTAGTGTGGGTGGTGAAGCGGTGGTGGAAAGTGGGTGGTGGTGGTGGTGGGTGGGTGGCGGTGGGGGTGGTGGGTGGTAGTGGTGGTGGTGGTGTGGTGGTAGTGGTGGTGGTGGTAGTGGCGGGTGGTGGGTGGTGGCGGGTGGGTGGTGGGGTGGTGGGTGGCGAATGGTGGTGGGTGGTGGTGATGGTGGTGGTGGTGGCGGTGGTGGTGTGGTGGTGGGTGGTGGTGGGTGGTGGTGGTGGGTGGGTGGGTGGTGTGGTGGTGGTGGGTGGTGTGATGGGTGGTGGCAGTGGGTGGTGGTGGTGGTGGTGGTGGTGGTGGTGGTGAAGTGGTGGTGGTGGTGGCAAGTGGATGGTGGTGGTGGGTGGTGGTGGTGGTGGTGGTGGGTGGCGGTGGCGGGTGGTAGATGGTGGCGAATGGGTGGTGCTGGTGGTGGTGGTGGTGGTAGTGGTGGTGGAGTGGTGGTGGGTATTGGTGGTGCTGGTGTTGGTAGGTGGTGGGTGGTGGTGGCGGGTGGGTGGCAGGTAGCTGGTGGGTGGTGAGTGGTGGTGGCAAGCGGTGGATGGTAGTGACGGGTGGTGACAGATGAGTGGTGAGTGGTGGTGGCAAGTAGGTAACAAGCGGTAGATGGTAGTAGCGGGTAGTGGGTGGTGGATAACAGGTGGGTGGTGGTAGTGGTGGCGAGAGGTGGGTGGTGGTGGGTGGTGGCAACTGGTGGTGGCAGGTGGGTGGTGAGTGGTGGTGGCAGGGGGTGAGGGGGGGGGGGGTGGGTGGTAGTGGCGGAAGGCGGTGGGGGCAAATGATGGTGGCTACTGTTAGGTGGTAAAAAAAAAACTCAAAACGGTAACACATATTTTGTGGTTTCATTTTTGGCCAAATTTATAAGCCGAGACCATCGATTTATAAATTAAAAATTTTACCAAACAAATTTTTATTTGAGTTTTAAAATTTTGTAAATATAAACAGAAAATAAAAAACGTAAGTGTTACATGTTTTTGTTTTTTGAGAGTTTCATATTTAATATAATCTTGGAAAGATGGGTTGAAGAAATATTAATTTTATTTATCTGAAAATTTTTGTTTTGTATTCATATATGATATTACAAGAAAATTCAATGAGTTAAAATTATAATAATGAATATAAAGGTGGTGTTTGGCAACCCGGTTTTGGTGCATATTTTAGCCCCAACGGAAAAAATTTCAAAAATCCGGCACTGTAGCTGAGTGAAGGGAGTGGCCAGCTGTATCGCATTATTTACGATAAAAAGACAATTTTGCCCTCCGATTTTGTGTCATCTGACAAGAGACACACACACGTCTCTTGTCTCTCATATCTCACATGCTCTCTACCCTCTACCTGGAAGGTTTCACAGCAGAGGCGAGTCCCTACCTCCGGCGCACGCATTCCGGAGGAACTGACGATGAACACCAACAAGCCGATCCTCGAGGATTCTTAAAGGTAGAGATGCGAAACACCATTTGTTAGCTTTTTCTGCACCGATCTGTGAAAATGATGAACTCCCCTGCAATTTTTTTTCTTCCTTCAACTTCGGTTGTGAACTCCCCTGATCTTCTTGGTGCGCTTCACCAGGAAGTGATTTTTTCATATTGATGTGTTTCGAACTAATTTATGCAAGCCATTTTCCCTCTTTCAAATGTTCCTTCATTTTCGGTTTTATAAAATGATTTTGTAGATCAACCTTTTACTTCGTTTGTGCCATGTAAATAAGAAGTAAAAAATCCATTTCAAATTCTGAACAGCAGCTCTGATTCTTGTTAGGAATTTTTTTTTCCCCCTATTTTGATTTTCACTGTAACTACCAAAAAATTGGACAAAATAACAAAAATAGAAATTATTTTTTGTATTGTAATTTTTCATAAAAACCTGAAATTCAAAATTATGAAAAAATATATAAAATTTGCCTTTCATCAACAATTAATCAAATTAACCGATGCTTTTTCTGGGAAAAAATTGAACAAAAATTAACTGATGCTTTTTGTTGGTTTAATGAACTTCTTTACAGCGGTTGTTTAACCACATATCATAATTGTTTTTTTTTTCACATAAGAAGTGATTAATTTTTTTTTTCCACAAATTCAGTAAATCTTAAAGTGTAATTAATTGTAATGAAAATAAATTGGAGACATATATATAAATCTTAAAGTGTAATTCACAAATTCACAAATTCAATAATTAATTTTCTTAAATTGTAATTAATTTTTATATGTGAAAATGAAAATAAATATTTCCAAACAAATGTTTTTAATTATTTGGAGACATATATATAAATCTTAAAGTAATTAAATAAAGGGAGACTTATTTATAAGTCATTTTTCAGAACCTTATGCTAGACTAAGTCCTGTGTAATTTTTTATAGAACTTCAAATCCTATTTTTATAAGAATGTATTCCACAAGATCCTAATCTTTTTACCCCCCATTTTCACACTTTCCCTCTCTCTCTCTCACTCCCAACCACCGAATTGATATCAATTTGCTTCTTCGCCATAGTCCGTGCTCTCTCCTATCCGAATGGAAAGCAAGATAATGGTTCTAATGTCAAGTTTTCCATCCACTCTGAGATAATTTTAGGGAATACCACCGGCACCAAAGTGACGGCACCTGCATGCTATTTTTTTTATTTTTTCATGCAAGCGTTAAATATTTATTTTATTTGTCCTTTCAAGCATTGAGAAATGAACTTTCCTATTTTTCAATTGCAATTCTCTGAAGCCGCCAACAACGCCGCTGCGTAAATGCGTCAAATAAATGCCTATGTTTAAATGTCTATGTTTTCTTTGATTTTTTTATAAAAAAAAACAAAAAATAAATAATTTTTTAAATTTTACAATTAATAATACAAAATAAAAATATATTAAGATTATATATCTATTTCAAAACAAACGGATTAAAAAAATAAAAACTTATTAAGTTTGCGAAACGTAACGTGACACATTACGTTACGTTTATGTAAATGTCACATTACGTTTATATAGGTGTCACGTTACGTTACGTTTATGTCAGTGTCACGTTACGTTCATATTGGTGTCACGTTACGTTACGTTTATATAGGTGTCACGTTGCGTTACGTTTATGTAGATATGTCACGTTACGTTTATATAGGTGCCACGTTACGTTTATGTAGGTGTCACATTACGTTACGTTTATGTAGATGTCACGTTACGTATAGGTGTCACGTTACGTTTATGTAGGTGTCACATTACGTTACGTTTATATCAATTTTCCTATATATGGTTTTATTATTAATTATGATATTAACAACTAATATTGAGGGTAAATATGTCAAGAAACTTCTCATAGGATTTATGGGAACACAAGTTTTTTTGTGGGACCAAATGTAGCACAAGTCTCCATAATAGGACTTCTAAATAATTTTCCCTTAAATAAATTTTTTAATTATTTTAAATATGACAAAGTAACAACAAAAAAGAAAATCAATTGATTTATCAAAATATTTTATTGCAAACCTTAAATTGTAATTAATTTTTATATGTGAAAATAAAAATAAATATTTCCAAACAAATGTTTTTAATTATTTGGAGAAATATATATAGATCTTAAAGTAATTAAATAAATTTTTTAATTATTTTAAATATGACAAAGTAACAGCAAAAAAGAAAATCAATTGATTTATCAAAATATTTTATTGCAAACAGTTGACCCCAATCAAAGAAGTCGGACTGCGTGAATAATTTCGTGGCCACGTGGACATTCCATGAACATTTGCAATTAAACATTAGTAGGGGCAATTTGGTCAATTCACATTCCACAATCATTTCAAACACATTTTTCAATACTATAATTTTTAAAAAAATCAATCCCATCTTTCCAAACACACAAACTAAAAATCCTACTAAAATAGTCAAATCACATAAAAACTACATAAAAACTCACTTCCCAAACACCCACTATGAGTTAGATGTGATATTTTGTTATTGTAACTAAAATAACTTATTTTGTCTTTTGTGACTATTTTAGCTACAAATCAACTTGTCAAACGGAGCTAAAGTGATTTTTCATATAGTTATTACACAAATTTTTCAGAGATATATATTGTAGCATTGCCCATGCGTATATATATGTGCTATCAGTCGAGTGCAAATGTTATGATTTTGTAATTGTAGATCTAAACTTCTAGGCAATTTGTTATGAATGAGAAAAATTGGTAAAAATTAAAAATTGTTTAGATGCTAGTTACTGGAGTTTTAACAATTAATAGTTTTATAGACATTTTTTAAAATAAAAAAATTACAAAATCCAAGTTTTATACTTTATATAATAATATAAATAATATAAGGGATTGAACCTTCGTTTGGGATGTGGGTTGACTTTTGATTTTTGACTATTTTAACTTAGGCCTAAAAGTCTCGTTTAGAATAGGCTTTTTGACTTTTTTATTTTGTGAGAGAAAAAATGAAATAATTATAATTTGAATGTAATATTTTGTGTTATTAATTTTTAGCGTATTTTGTCTTTTGTGACTATTTTAGCCCAAAAGCTATATGCCACACGAAACTTGAATTTTTTCAAGTTAGTCATCCAATTTGAAAGAGCATTTGGCTTTTTAGGCTTATTTTGGGTTTGATCTCAATGATCCAAACCGTTTATTTTTAAGACTTGTTGAGTAGAATAAATATGAAAAAATTAAGATGATCGATATCGGAAACAATATGTTTGAAAAACATACATTTTAAAAACAAACAACAATTATAATTTTAAGAATAGCCTTCTATTTTTGTAATACAAATATGATTCAAACATATAATTCTTGATATCAGATTATTTTAATTTTTGAGTTAATATTCGCTTAATGATTTTTTAAAAATGAATAATTTAAACCACCGAAAACAACCCTAAAATAGACCTACTAACTGTAAATATCTCTCAAATTAAAATGACTAACTTCTGAAAATCTAAACCTATAATACAAATACATTTCTTTCTTGTTTCAAATATTATAATTACTTAGGGCTGGTTTGGCATGTCTTAAATAAATCAAAAAGTTAAAAAGTCATTATCTTATTTAAGTCACATCATTTTATTTAAATCACATCACTTCTCTAACACATCATATCAAATCCAACCCAAACCCACTAATAAGTCAAAAAGTATACTTTTTTAGGACATCTCGAACCAACCCTTATTTTCATAATTTATTAACCAATCAAAATTAAAGTTCGGTACTACTTGCATGAAAATGATAGGGTGGGCAGAAGAACAACGACGGATCAGCGAGACCTTTGCATAATAAAACTCCAAAGAGAATCAAAGAAGATTCATGAATCATGATCCCAATCCCTGACACGGTCCACAATTTGGTCGGTGATTGGCTCCAATCCCCAACTTGGCGTGTTCTTCTTGGGCCCATTTCCTTTCCTTTTTTAGGATTATTCTCCATTTAACTTTTTGGGAAATTATTAAATATTTTCGAGTATTACACCAATATATTTCTTAACCAATCATCATTCAATATGTCTCTTATATTTCTCAATCACTCAACACAATACTCCACTTATCCATCTTCTCTACCAATCATAATATTATGAAATACTACATGACCATATTTAGAGATTATTGAATAATTATCCCAATTTTTTCATGAAATATTTATTTGGAACAAAAAAAAATTGTTTTTTTTTTAGAGATTTATTTATAGAATGCTACTATTTAAACTTTAGATATGGTAAAGTTAAAAATCCTTTTCATAGGTAAATTTGGCGTATTATGATACGAATTTATATTCGTGTTAATGATTTGAATTGTTTATTTCATATGACAAGTTGATAAGAATATATATGAAAAAAAATTAGGTAGATCAGACATAAGTAATTATGTGATCAAATTACATATATGTTGTAACAAATGAATTATCTATTTTTAAAAACAAAAATAATCTATTGACAATCGTTATTAGATCAATTTAATTTTTTACATAAATATTTTCTTAATTGATTGTACAAAATCACCTAAGTGAGTCCAAATTAATCCGATAATAAATCAACTTCATCATCAAGTTGAAATCTTTAACATTAGTAAATTGGGACTCTACTATTTGCTCCACCAAATTTCTTTGGACCCATCTAGATTTTAAAAAAAAAAAATTTCCTTACAATTTTCATTTTATTTTCAATTTTACCCTTCATAGCCCTTACCTTCTCCTTCGACCAACGTTGTGCCACTTCTCCATTACAAGCCTTCTCGTACCTTCGGTAATGTTAGAAATTCTAAAAATACTACTAAAATTTCTACCAAATGCCTTATATTGTGGAACCCACATTATGTGAGTCTCATATAGGTCTCATACTCATGTGCAACATTTGATAAAAATTTTGATAAAACTTTAATATCTCTAGCATTTTTGCTTACCTTCACCTTTTGGTTGTCTCTTTCTCAATACAAGCCCCTATTGCCGTGAACCCCTATTTCTACATCTACACCTTTGATTTTAAGAGAGAGGATTGATTAGTGGGGAAGTGTCGTTGGGTTTGGGAATGTCTGCAGAGGGTTGCTTCGTAGGGAGATTGGGAAGTGGCTGACTAAAGAGAGATTATGGGAGGAACGATTGATAAGGAGTGACAGACTAGTGAGTGAGGGTAGCCGAAGATAGAGATGGCAAAAAGAAGATACTAGTCGATGTTCGTAACCAGCCATAACTAGTGGTGGGTTTGGAAGTGGGGTTAGGGTTGGGATTAAGATTAAGATCAGGGAAGTTTAAGATATGGATAAACTTAAAATTTTATGTTTATGATACAATTATAATTAAAAAAGGTGTTGGACTACCTCTAGCAATGTTTTAAGGATTGGATCGGACCGGCCGGTTCAACCAATAGAATTGGTGGCCAACCTAATTCGATCGAATGATACCTAAAAATGGGACTAGGCCAAAAACTCTTACTTAAGGTAGGGGTGCAACTCGGACTAGTTCGATTGGGTTAGGAGATTGTCCAAACTCAACCTAAGTTGTGCTGAGACTTGTCCAAACCCAAATTGCAACCCGAGGTTGCCTATCCAAACTCGACCCGAGTTAAACTCAAATTGCCTGAGTTGTTCGAATTGTCTGAATTGTAAATGAATTTTAATTTTTTATTCTTTTTTTTTGACTACATTATTAAATTATTAAAATTTGACTCTATTTACAATTTTTTATTTATTTTTATTTTTTATAGAAAATCATTAATACCATCAAAACAAATAATTTATATAATGTAAGAAAGATATCGTTATAGTGGTCTTTACAATTTATGAGTGAAAATAAATAAAAAAATAAGATTTTATATTATTTGTATATATAATATATTCAATATGATTTAATAATCTAAATTACTTTAATATCATGTAATGGCTAATAATTTATATATATATTTAATATTTTTATATATCTATATATGTATAATTTGGTTTCGGGTTGTTCAGGTTGTTTGAGATCTTTTTCTAAGCCGTCCAAATTTAATTTGGTTTTCAATTTTGTCAAAAGCCCGCATCGAATTTGAAAATATCTTGTCTAAGCCCTAAAAAAGTTCGGGTTGAGTTTGGGTTGCTCGGGTTTAGCCCGCCCAAGTTGCATTCCTAATTAAAGGTTCGTTGATTACATTATTCTTATAAAAAAATTAAGTCGATTGGATAATGGAAAATACGTATTCAGATCAATTTTATATAAACTTTTTTATTTTTTTACCGTCTATTTTTTTTTTATATACAAAATTAATTATACGTGATTGTCATTATATGATCAACTTAACTTTTTTGTTAAAAATATACATTTGATGGATTTTAAAATATCAACCATTTAAATTATTAAAATGTGATTAAAAATAAATCCATTAGACCAGATAACACCTCTCTAGTTCCATAAATGACTGGAGAAAAGGCAGTCTTTTGAGAAAAAATGAAGTAGGGTTTGAAAGAAAAACAATGTAGGTAGTATTGCCAACACTCTTATTAGTAGTGCAGAAAAATAAAAATTCCATCAATTTGCATGTACTTGTATTCTCTATCTCTCTCTTATCAACTGTTGGGGGTACATCATGATGGGGGTATGAGAGAGAAAGAACGAGAGAGCAAGACAAAATTAAGAAAAGATTAGGCGGTCAGACCTTGCTGTTTTTATGAATATTATTATTTGTTGTAGAATTTTAAATATATATATATATATTATTTTATATATAAAATCGTTCTAATATAAAAAATATATGTCATTTTTTTTGAATTTTTTTTTTATTTTATATCAAAAAAAATTTATTCATCTAATTAAAAATTACTTCTATAGTATTTAATTTTATATATATATATATAATTATATATTATATATACATATATATGTATATTGTGTATATAATGAAAAAAATTATATTTATTTTAATTCTTCCGATAATAAGGGGGTTGAGTACCGCCAAATTGGTCCAGGCCACGGGATTTTTATGGAGGATAACAACACCTTAACCAACTAACTAATGGCCCCACTTTCTTAGGGTGGCCCATTTTGAGCAGGCCTAGAAGCAGCCATTCACTATTTATTCTTTATTTGTTATTTTTTGATATTTTAGCAGATGACGAGCCGTGACTCATGCAAAATTATTATGAAGTCATTTTATCTTGTATTTGTATTTGAATTTGACTTTGACAGACTCATTGAGAATTGATTTTGGTGATTAGAATTTTTTTATTTTTTAAAATTTATTGAATAAAATATTTATATGAAAAATAAAATGATTAAATATTAATAATTATCTATTTAAATCATATTTATTTTTAAAAATAAACATTCATTTTTGTAATGCAAATATAATTTAAAAATATAATTCTTGGCGATGCGAAGCCACGTTGGATCGAGGGTCACGTGTCTCGACTTTTCAAAATTTTTTTTTTTTGGGGGTTTGATCTTATTTACACAGTGCGCCTGCTACATAGCCCTTCCATTCCAAAACACACCAACACCTCACCAGGGCCAACGTTTTTTGTTTTTATTTTTTTATTTTTTTACTTTACATTTTTTTTTTTGTGAATTCAATCCTAATCAAATAATTTATTGACACACAATTTATTTATTTTTTAGTGAGTGCACATAATTTTTAATTAATACGGCAAGGCTAAAACTCTAAAATCCTAAAAGTATATAAAATTCTTTATTATTTTATTTATTCACAAGACTTATTAGTTAAGGTCCCTTGATAAAATTTCTCTGCTCTAGACCGAAATTTTATACAAGGTATGGTGAAAATTTCTTTGAGTCGTAGTACAAATTTTTTTGACTTAATTTTCTCACAGCCAAAAATTATGAAAAATCTCAACTATTATGAAAATATTATATATCATTCATTTTATAAAATCTAATATCATGGACTAAAAAAAAAGAGCCTTGTTTCCCCGCCGCCCATACCGCCCGCCCGCCGCAGAGGAACAAATATTTTTCAACTGCCATTACTACCTAAAATGAGCAACTTTTTTTATTTTTTATTTTATATATCATAATACATAAAAGTTGTAAACTAGGTAAAAGACTTAAAATGAGCCAAGCTTTGCTTGGAGATAGATTCATGTTTATCTCCTCAAAATTCCTTTGAGGTGACTTTCTATATAAATAAGTTAAGTTTGAACACTTTTTTGGAAAATATTTTAATTTTTTTTTAAGTTTATTTTCAATTTAACTCAATAAATTTATATACATTATCAAAAAGAATTAATTGATTCTAATTAATTAATTAAAATACAAAAATATTCAAATTGGACTCTTTTAAGATATGCTCAAAGAAAATATCATTTGCATTCTATACTTGTTACAAGTTTTTGTAATTTGACAATCCCGTTTGACAAAATTCATTTCAATTGTAATTTTATCCCGCTCTTTTGTTTTAAGTAAGGACGTGAGTATTTTGATGCTAATCCAATCCAAATTATACCTATACAGAGGAGTTTGTAGTATTGAGTCATTTTCCCATATTTGCCACTTGAAATTGTTTGACCCACTCAAGCTTATCATTTAGTGTTTCTTGAGCAAAGAAACAGAACCAATCGGTATTCAAGATTTTTGCAAAGTGTTGCTAAACTTACGGGAAGCAAGTTTTGCCACTCCAGTATTAAAAAGTTGCACCTTTACGGCGATCCAATCTATATATGTTTATGCTTACCTTTTTACTTCCAGCACTTGCTCGGCTTTGTGAAGTAAATAACTCGAGAAGCGCTCAAGCGATCCAATTTATTATGTAAAATGTGTTGTTCACTCATTTTAGGTTTTGGAGTTGTCCAAATTTTCGCAAAAGAAGAAAAAAAACAAAGTAAGTTTTATATTGGAGGGTTGCTTTATAAGAATTGTTTCCTTGATAATTTAAAAGTGATCAATTGTCGAATCGGTGAATTTCATATCAATATCTGTCAAGGTTTTGTTTGTTTTCTTTTATTCTGCCAAAAGAGAGAATTGTGTCTTTGGTGGATTTGAGCTGTCAAATGAACCTTTATTGCAATTCAGAGTGACTCATTGTGCGTGGATTCGAGCACTCGCTTGTAGGAATTCAAGCGCTTGGCAAGAACAATTTAAAGATGAAGAAACTGATGGTGGAAGAGGCACTTGAGGTTGGTTTAATTAGGGCATGAATTCACTAGGTAATTAAGGGTAAACATATGTAATTCATATTTTATCTTCTTAGTAGATTGTTTTTGTGGCTTTGATCCGTAATTTTTATATACAATTGGAGGCGCCCAATTCTCGTAGTTTTTTTCCACATTAAA